>JAKTQY010000004.1:600000-820589 GCA_030579375.1 Ogataea populi-albae
TAATTCTACATCACACACTTCTGCATCATCTACTACAAGTCATGTATCTCTACCCGGTATGAAATCGGATTTTCTTCGGAATGATTATTTCAAACTGCTGTCGCAGGTGGAGGCTGGAAACGAAAGTAATAGGGAGTTGATCACATCAATAGTACGCCAATCAAAACCTCCAGAAGCCAGTCAGATTCCGATTGAACTCATCAATCAAGGATACTTCAAAAAGTTCTTCAAAATTCTAGGTGTTTTGGGAAACGGATCCAATGGCAAGGTTATCAAGGTTGAGCACATGTTGTTTGATTTGAACTTAGGGGTATTCGCCCTCAAAAAGATTGCCATTGGGAACCGGTTTGATAATTTAATCAAAATTCTTGATGAGGTCAAGTTTCTTTACAATCTCACCGAATCTAGTGATACTGGAAACGTTAATATTATCAAGTACAACCATGTCTGGCTCGAAGTTGATCAAATAAGTGAGTTTGGACCAAAGGTTCCTGTAGTATTTATTCTTTTTGAATACTGTGATGGCGGTACACTGGAAGATTTCATTGAAGCAATAGCCAATCCCAAGTTCAATTTGGAGCAGGAAAAGATGCGCAGGCGACTAAAGAAACTGAATAAATCCAATCAGGCTCCACCACATATAACGAGAAGATACTTGAATAACTACGAAATATTTAAAATATTCAAAGACGTTCTCAACGGCCTGCATCATCTTCATGATAAAAAGATACTACACAGAGATCTTAAACCGTCAAATTGTCTTTTCAAAGCAAAGTTTACGGAAGATTATAAACCAATTCAGTCCACCGCTGAGTTTTCTAAAATTCCCAATCTGCTTGTTAGCGATTTTGGTGAGTCGGTGATGGAAAATACCAAGCGAACCTCAACAGGAGCGACAGGTACATTGGAGTTTTGTGCTCCTGAATTGTTTCAAATTGATGAAGTGCATGGTGGTAAATTAACTGAATTCTCCACAAAATCCGATATATACTCTCTTGGAATGATTCTCTACTATTTGTGCTTCAACTGTCTTCCATTCGACTCTGAAGATCAAACAAAGATACGGGATGAAATTATTGGTTCTCAATTGTTCGACGGAATGGAAGGAAAGCGTCGCCTGACTTCAAGAGAAGATAACTTTGGAGATGACAATTTGTTAGAAGACTGGATTCATTTAATCAGGAAGATGGTCCGCTGTGAGCCAGATCAAAGACCCGGATGCAGTGAACTACTGCTAGAAATAACCAAAATATATGAGAAGTTGGAGGACAACTCTGTTGAGAGGAATCTTGATTCCAGTGTTAGTTCCATGCCTCCTTCCGTTATCTCCAGTATATACGAATTTGGCTCGCGCTACCACAGACATGCATTGCTAGCAGGTTTAATTGCGATCAACGTGACTCTCTGCCAAATGAGAATAATCAATAACCTGCAATTCATCCAAATGGGACTTTTGGTATCCGAGCGCTTCGGGTCTCTGGTTAATTACCTGGTCTTGTATCAGTTGTTGTTATTTGCATATCTATCTGTCATTAAATTTAAGCTTGTGTGAAAACGCTCTAACATTGACATCCTGAGCCACCTGTCATCGTTGAAGAAAATCTAAGGTCTATTAAGCCTTTTTTACTCCTCGTAGTAGTGTCAAAATCATCCTGGTAGTCATGAAACAAAGATTCATCCACATCGTCAATGATATACTTGAACATCTCTGTAAGTCCGAGGCCACTCTTAGCGCTTACTCTGAAGTACTTTCTGACATCGCTATTCAAACTTAGAAACTCTCTTATCTCTTCTTCAAAATCGCAATCTTGAAAAGTATCTTCCCCGCCACCGTCGTCAGGTTGTTTCAGAAGATCCATCTTGTTTCCGACCAGAATAATCTTTAAGCACAAATGTTCGTCATCACTCTTGTACACTTTTAACTCATTGACCCAATATTCGGCCTTTTTGAAAGAGTTAATATCGCTGACATCAAATACAATAAGAGCCAGGTTTGAGTTTCTGTAGTAAAGAGGTGTTAAGTTGTGGAATCGTTCCTGTCCAGCAGTGTCCCATATCTGAAGACTTATAAGTTTATCTCCGTCTTCTTTAAATATCTTTTTGGAGACAAAGGCAGCCCCGATTGTAGATGACTTATTTTCATCAAAGGTGTTGTTTTGTAATCTTTGTAGAATTGACGATTTTCCAACTGATGACTCTCCCAGTAGCACGAGCTTAAAGTCGGCTACTTTCTTTGGTATCTTGTTGAGCAGATCGTATTCAGACTGCGATGATACCAGGTGAGGGATCAGCGTTTCATTACGAGATTGCATTCTTTATGTGGCAAACTCTGGTTCTAGTTTACTTATTTAACGAGGTCTGTCTCCTATTAGCAGCTTTCTTTAGTATCTTCATCAGCCTCTTTAAGAGATATACATTTTATAAAAATAAAGTAGTGTTTTGAGCAACAAGATTACAATCAGTGACAGCCTTTAAATCCTCTACTATCGCCCCAAAATCAAATTCAGGAAGTTGAAGGAAACATTTGAGAGCTATACTGTGGTCAAACAGTCCATCACATCCAGAATGGTGAACTCTACTAATTCTTTCAGCTTGCAAACCTTTGAGCTTCAACCTTCCAAAGGTCTGGGGTTTATAAAACTAGGGTCTTCCTTATACCAAACAATGGAGCAACTCAAAAAACGGAACCTTAATAACGATTTAAGGTTTATTTATTCAAATAACTCAAAGACAACTGTTATTCAACTTGTGAGATACAATATTAATCTTGTGTTTGACTCCCTTTTACAAAAGCTTATCTTGATAGAAGCTAATTTAAACAACAGAAATTATAGAACTAACTATACTTACAAAAAAGAGGCAATAAACAGCTTTGAGTTTAAAAGCATCTACAATAAGATATTTGGTCCAACTTATCCTGGATTTTTGAACAACGTATCCAATGACTATTATCTCTCATATTCAGGAATTGCATTCAAGTTCGATGATATCAGTCAAAAATTAAACAGCACGGTGCAGGAAAACTCTACCAACGATGAGAATTTAATCCAGCTTCTCGATAACTCCAAATGCGACATTGATTGCTCTTCATTAATGATTTTCAAAGGCAAGAGTTGGACTGACGCTATGACGCTTATAAAAAGCTATTTAAATAATAAAACTCTGAGAACGAAGTTTGATTCTCTTCTGTCGTGGTATCCGGATGCTATTTCCAGTGATATCAGCATCAGATTCTGTGAGATCAATCTACCCCTAGGTATTATCAATTTTATATTTGCTAAGCACCCTAGCAAGCCCAATTTTGCAATACAGCTTGGGTCTACAAAGATGTTCGAATTGGTATCTATTCTTGGCCCACCGGATGATACGGTTCTGAGAAGTAAAGATACCAGTTTAGGTTCTATGAAAGGTCAAGGCGAGGTTTACAGAATTCACAATTATTACAGATACGGGTTTGACTTGATGTACAAACTGGATAACTTTAGTTCTGGTTGCAATTATGTATGCAAGATTATGATTCACAACAACGTATGCAATTCTCTTGACTTTTTGAGGTACGAAAAGCTGACCTTTGTCATGAATGGCTATACTGATAATGTTTTCGAATTTAACCGAAAACACTTTAAGAAAGATTTCAAAAATGATTATAAGTTTCGGAAGTCTAACGAGAATGAATCCGTTGTAACATATGATGAAACAGATGTGATTGACAGCGAAATGTGTTTTGAACACTTCAAGAGCAAACTTAGCATAGATTGGAATGGATTCATGAAGCCGATTTTTTTAAATCGGAAAGAGTATGATTTGGGTACCGATAATATGAACTCAAATAACGCGTTCGAGGTTATTGAGTATGAAGATAAATATAGTTCAAACGAGTCGCTCGATTACCCTGAGGCACAAAATGAATCATCTCATAACCAACATTCTGACTACGACGATAGTGATGAAGAGTTCAGGAACTGGGGGCTCTCAAAACTGGTTGGTTACGGAAGATGCATTTTCGAAGTACTTATAGATGGTGACCGTATCAGCTCTATCACCCTTATCGATTAACACCTTTCTCGCGCTTGATCTTTTTTTTTCTTTTCCATCCAGTTCAAAACAGATTAAAAAAAAAGCAGATCCGTGATTTATTTTATATACAGAGAAAACCTTGAATTATAATGATAAATGAACCGTGAAAAACAGTATATCCGACAAAACGATAACCGCAACATAAAAACCCATGAAAAACTATTAGTGTAAGGAATATATGGACATAAATAGGACACAATTCAGAAAAGTGCGAGTAAGATAATTCAATAAAAATCAATTGAGTGAGTACTCCAACCATCTAATAATATGTGTAGCCGGTATAGTTATCAATTGAAGAGTTTCTATTGAAATGAACAATTTCAGGCACTGCCAAATCAGTCTTGATGTTAGGAATCTGTTGAAATATCCGAGAATAATTATAATTCAGCTTGATGTCTTTGTAGATATAATTCTTGAAATTAGCCAGAGATATAAAATAGGGAGCACAAATCTTCCACAACTTGAAGTACAAATCAATTCTCTCATTTGGATTTTGGAAGCTAAATAGAAAGGAAGAGTTGACTGTTGCGTCTCTCAGAGCGATCCAGTCAGCGTGTGCAATGTATTTCATTCCTGTTGTGCCATTGAGGTCTAAAAGTTGTCTGAAAAGAGAAAGTATGCTAGAAGAGTTAACATCCACAGAACCACAAGCCTTTAGGCAACATCTGTAGAAAACATTGGTTTTAGAGAAGTCAGTAGAGTGAGCTGTTGTAAGAATATAGTCAAACGCTTTCGAGCTATGCCAAATTGTTGATTTAGACAGTAGAACATTGATGAAAGGTTCATCAATTGCCCTGATAAAATTGTAATCTAAAATGAGCTGCTTTAGCTCTTCAAAAGCTTCATCTGAGCTCTCAGGATATTTTGCAAAAAAGATCGAAAGAAAAGAATCGTTTAGCGAGGACGATACAGAGGAGTTAGAAGTTCCCTTTGATTCATAATGTTTCCAGGTAGTCAACCAAATGTTTTTCACCTTTGTGTAGTCATGGGTGACCTCCCAGACATTTGCCAAATACTTCTTAATGAAGTTCAACTGCAAAGGGGTGAGGTAAGGCATCGACTCTTGGACTGCGTCTTTGAAAAAGAGGTCTGCAGTGTCAATATCCTTACAGAAGCCAATGAAAGACAGATGACCCATAGTCATATAGCTTTTCACGTTGATAGGAGGTTCAATACCTTTCGCAGTAAAAGAAGCATAAACCTCAGAAGTCAACTGCTGGAAAATCTCAAGAGCATCGTCAGTGTGTCCCTTGAAAAGGCAGACCCTAATCATTCCGACTTGTAATTCATTGTGCAACTTCTCCTCAGGGCCCTTTTCAGCCTTTATATTCTGGTACATGGACCAAACCTCATCAAAGTTGAAATCTCCGCTTTCAACCAGAAAAGGGAAAATAGAACCCAAAACAGGCTCCGACGTGAAAAGGGCACTCACTTTGGGATTGTCCTTACCAGATTCCCAGATGTGGACCGCTTCAAAGGTGAATCCAAGATCCTTGTATGCTTTGAAGAGGTGCGTTAGACCGTGCGGATTCAATAAAACCAGGCCATCAAGCACATTGTAAGAGACTTCTCTTATTGCACAAGTGAGCAAATAATGGATGTTTTTGATTGGATTATTTGAGTCTTTATCGAGGTTCTTCTTCAGCTTAGACAGCTCAAGCCGATGGATTCGAAGACCGTTTCTGAGGAGAGAGACGAAGTCGCCCATTCTTTTTTCGTTCAGATCACCCGAGTACACTAACGACTTATACAGCGGGATGATTTTCCGCACAGCTACCCAAAAGTTGTCGGCGCCACCTTGAATCTTTCCGGTAGCAAGATCATAAGTGGAATTCTCCAACAAGCATTCGTCAAACGCGACTAAATCTCTAGCATGTGATGCTTCGTCGCCTGAGAAGGGAGCCACATGATGGTCGTGCTTGCTGCTATTGTTTGAAGACGGTGTGTAAGTGCTAAGACTGCGTTGAGAACTGAGACTGTTGCATGGGTAAAGTTTAGAGGTATGAAGATCAGACTGGCCTGAGACCGAATGGGCTGACCCAGTCTGGGGCTCGACTATAGAGTTGAACAACCTAGTGTGTTGGTGGGGGGCCGGCTGGTGCTGTAACGCTTTGGCAGAAGCTCTTTGGCCTTGTTTGATAGAGTTTGTAGTGAGTGTTCTGAACATGACCACGTACCTGACAAGACAACCTTCACTTGGAGTTTTCACCTCTTAGCTGTCTTCTCCGATACATGTATCTCCGGATTTTTTCTCCAGTGTCTGGTTTTCCAAACTCGTCGATTCGATCCTCTGATTCGATTCCTAGGTTCAGCTTTCTCTTACTCCGCTTTTCGTTTTACACTTTGTTACTTTCTTCGCCCACTTTACTCACTTCTTTTTACATTGTTCCACTTCGCGTCCCTTTTATATACTCATACCACAATGTGTCTAAATAGGATGCATTAAGAATCGTCCGATTTTTCCTTCGAGGACTATCGGAGTTTAAAGCCGGGCAAAAACGGGCAGCCTGGAAGCGTCAGGCGTGATATTTTTATCACGTGCCAGATGTCATGTGCTGATTAATTTCTGCACAGCCATGATATCATGACCGAGCACTCCTGCCGCCTTTGCGCCGCTTGGCTTTTCCGTGCCATTTACCGCCTGCACCGCCACTACCAGAATTGCCACCTGCATTGCCACCTGCATTGCCACCTGCACCGCCATTTCCACCCTGGCCACCAAACGAACCAAACTGAAATTTGAACATGTCGTCAAAAATACCGCCCGCGCCACTGCCCGCGCCACTTCCCGAAAACCAATGAGGCTCGCCCTGTGGCTGTCCCTGTGGCTGGCCCTGTGGCTGGCCCCTATACCGAAACGCCGCGCCTCCGTGCTGTCCTGCACCGCCTGCACCGCCACTGTCGTACTCTGCACGCGCCACAGAGTCAGACAGCACTTCGTACGCATTATTGATCTCTGCTACGCGATTCTCTGCATCCTGCTGAGATATATTACCGGTCTTCTTCACCTTGTCGGGATGATACTGCTTCATCTTGTCACGGTACGCACGCTTGATGGCTGCTTCGTCAGCATCCCGAGAAACTCCGAGAATTTTGTAATAGTCCTTGTCTGGCTGCTGTTGCTGCTGGCGATACTGCTGCTGCTGGCGATACTGCTGCTGCTGATAACGCTGTCGCTGCTGCTGCTGTTGCTGCTGCTGTTGCTGCCGCCGCCGCGAGCCTACAATCCGCTCAACCTCCTCGTTCCTACTCTTCCAGCTCTTGGTCTTCTTAAAACTCTCTCGTACTCTCGTAAGCATTTCGCTAGCCTCTCCGTATTTTCCCTTCTTTATCAAATCGTCCACCTTCACAAGCTTGTCCGGCAAGAAATCTTCCTTTCTCAACCGCTCTTTGTTGGCCTTTTCAAACTTTTCAAACCATCTGCTCCGTGAAAGAGCACTTTTCTTGTTCTTGTATCCCTTCTCTGTGCGAAAATACGATTCCTTTCCCATTTTGACCAAATCGTCTATGAATCGGCATCTGCTCAAAATCTCTTTCTCCTCAAACTTGAATTCCTTCAAACTCCGAACTGCCAGCTCAACCAGAATCTCAAAGTTGTTGGGCAGAGAGTCAATCGAAAACCCAAACAGATTTTCTTCATTTGCCCTGAGCTTAACTTTGTTACCGCTATCGAACAAGTCCTCTCTCAGTCTCTTCCACTCTTCTTCGGAAGGCTCCAGATCCTCAATCCGTTCCAGATCTCCCACATTCTCTTCGGATTCTAGATACACAAATGAGTAATAGATGGACACATCGCTCACGCTTTTCAAGACTCTGTTCAACTTTGCTGCAATTTTTGAGTAATTTCGACACTCTTTAAAGTCGTTATTCATCTTCAAACAGTTCTTCAATAACTTGTTACAGAGTGATGCATCCATGGACTTCCCAAACAGCTGTAGCTTAAATAATTTCACAAAATTATCAAGATCCTGGTCATTTCCATTAATCAGGCTAAGATAGTCTTCTGCCAGGAGATCAATTTTTGTGTCAAACTCTAGATCTTTAGATTCCATAATGCAATTGATATGCATATGGCGCACCCTAGCATTAGAAGGTGATTCCCTGAGCAAATTTTCGGCCTCATTTATGCACTTTTCGTAATTCCCACTATCTAATTCTTTCTCCACTATCCCTGTCATCTTCTCCAGGCGGTCAATTTCAGTGCTCATCTCATCAAGTGTCGCCGGACTCAGCTCATTCCGATACAAATCTATCGCAGCCTTGATGCTATCATAGTGTCCCAGCTGAAGGTTAATCTCAAAATATTTCTCAAAGCACCCGGCGTGGAAGCTCGACTCTCTATACTTTATACATGAACCAAAATCTTGCAATGCTGGTCTATCTCGCCTCAACGAATAGTTTATCAGCCCATGCTTATAGTATACATTTGTTATTGTCGAGTCAAGTTTGCTATCATTTTTCTGGATCAGCTCTGTCAAGATCGAGTCGTAATCTTGTAACACCCCAAGGGTAGATCCGTCTCTTTGAAACAAACGATCAGTGTCCTCAAGTCTTTTCAACACCGATTGAACATCCGTTCCAGCACTTGCTGCTAGTCCAAGCAATTCATATAAAATCCATATTACCCGTATTATCTTGAACATATCCGACTAACTCTACTGGTGGCGTTAAACCTGGGTCTTGAATAACCAGGTGAGGTAGCATTTTCTGGAACCAGAGATATTTCAACTCAAAAAAAAAAATACATTCTCACGACAAATCTTTTGTCGTTGCCGACCTTGCAATTCCCATAAATGTTCATTACAACTTAATTTGTATTACAATCCAGCTTCATTGATTCAGAGCTAGAAAGTGAGATAACACACAACAATTATACTCGACGTAGTATCACTGGGCTAATTACAAAACCTTTCAGATCTACTCCTCCCCTATTAATCTTACACGGATTCGAAATTAGCAAACATCTATTATTAAACATATCGATAAAAAGTAAATTAGCAAATTATAGAACGGTTAATAAAGCCACCAAGTCACCAATCACCATATCTGGTGAATTTAGTTGGTAAGCTTATAGTTGATCTGTTACTTCTGCCCCTACCAGACTCAGCAGTGTCATGATTTTTTCTGCCAAATCCAAAACTGCGGATTGAGCGTCCAGCGGATCCTAATCTGGGAGGAGACCGAGTTACACTCTTCAGGTAGTAACTACCAACGAAGAAAGAAGCACATACTATGAAAACAATAAATCCCACAATGCCACCAAACCATTTGTAATTCTCCACATCTTGTCCTGGAACGCGAACATTCATACCAAATAGACCAGTTACTAGGTTCAATGGCACTAAAATAGTACCAAGTAATGTGACCTTCGATAACATTTCAGTAACTTTGTTATTGGAATGGAATGACTCAACTTGTAACTGAGCCAGATAATTGGAGTGACATCTGCTAAAGATTTTTTCGTACGATAGAAGCGATTGGAACATAGTGATAATATGATCCTGAATATCGCCAAGATAGAGAGCAATATCAGCGCGTGGTTGCGCATTAGTGGAACGAGTTTGCCCAGCAAGATTAGTACTGGACTGGGAAGGTCTTTGAGCTTCATCCTGGCACCGCTTAGCAAACATCTTGATCACATCAGCCTTACCTTGAAGAAGTCTCATTAACGTCATCACCTTACGTCTTGACTCACCGATTTTGAAAAGCATGGCACCAAAATCACTTTCTCTTGACAAAAATACGGAGTCCTCTATTGCGTCTGCTTCGTATTCAATACCATGGATCACAGGAGCAAAACCATCAGTGATGTCATCAATTAAAGCATAGCACAACCAGTCAGCAGACATATCAACATAGTCTCTCAACTGTCTAACTCTTCTTCTAACATTCGCAGGGTGAGATACAGGAGAGAAATGGAAAGTTAGTATTCCATTGCGGAACACCACAGTATACACATTGATAGGTTCTAAGAAATCCTCACTCTCACTATCGGTTTCAAAAGTATGGAAACAAACAAAGTAGTAACTCTTGAACAACTCAACTTTTTCACGTGTTTCCTGCATTCGAATATCTTCTGCAGTAAGAGGATGAATTCCAAATGCCTTCGCTAGCATTTTCATCTCATTATCAGTTGGGCAAATACAATCTAGCCACCACACAGCGTCATCTTTTTGGAAAAGAGACTGAAATTTTTGACCAGGAGCCACTAAAGAAGGAACGTCGGGAGCGTGTATAGTTTCCTCATTCTCAGAAGAGAAAAAGCTGAAACGATCAGGCGGAGGCGAGTCTTTTTGCTCAGGTAAATTCTCAAAAGCTACATTATTTCTATACCGAGCTTCAGAGTAGTTGCTTTCTGAGTTGATGGTATATTCCGATTCATGTGGGCTTTCGTCAGAACCGGAACACTTATCATCATCTTCATTATTTGAAGCCTTAGGAGTATACTTCAACGCGGCAGTACTAAATTTTTCAGAACCGGTAGCATTAGACCACTTGGTGCTGTTATTTCTGAGATTTTCTTCTCTTTTCAACAAGATTTCATTTTCCCGTCTTTGTTCTGCAATGAATTCTTCAATTTCATCAAAGTCGATACCCTTTACTCTAACATGAGCAGGTAGCATTGGAAAACAGACATCCTCTTCCGTTTCTTGCGAGTCTCTAGATGCATGAGAATCCATGTCGCTGTCGGAGTCATTAGTATCTCTCGCTAGAGTAACACTTCCTCTTACTCTTCTGGAGCGGTCTGACCGAGTGGTTGACGCTCTAGAAATACTCCGCGTTAAATTATTGCTGCCTATTGTAATGCTGCTCCCAGGGTTGTTACCGTTGTTTGAATTGGGAACTAGAAGTATTCCCTCAGGGGCATCGTCTTTCGGTCTGATGAATGATCGGACCTGTTCTTTGAAAGAACGAGTTCTCACACGCCGCCTGTCAGATATGTTCGCTGATGAGGGCAAAATTGACATAGGAGCAACCGTACTGTTCTGATCGCTGCTACCATATCTAGAAGGAAGCTTAATACCATACTCATCATCGCCGTCTTCATCGTCCACAGCAATCATCTTATTGATCAAGTCGCGCGAGCCCAGCATGTTTTCATGGCGTTCTGGATGTGGGGTCATAACAATTGGACCCTCGTCACTATCTTCTTCTTCGATTGTCAAGCGCACAGCAGGAACCGTAGCTTGCTGAGAGAGAAAGTCTGCCTGCTTTCTGGAATCTCCCTTGACAGGAAGAGTCATGTTTTGATATCTGTGATCATCCAAACGAGAATCTCCACTGATATCTGAGTGAATAGACGCATCATCGTTGGATATATTCACCGATATAGCTGGAGATCCTGATCTAGACGATTCCTCACCCGATTTCGACATCTTAATTATTTATAGGTGCAAATAGGAAAGTGCTTCAACTGCGTCTGGTGGCTCTATCTCCTCACAGTGAACTTTCTACCCGATATATTGCTGAAATACAACCGCTTGCCATCTAATGTGTTTCAAGTGGTGCGTTCATAAGCACAAAACAACCCTGGTTTGATAGCCGGCAAAGACGGTATCAGTAACTCTCCAGAATAAAATGCTCATATATTTCAAGTGACTACAATCTCGAGTAAGCACAACTATTTTTGACCAAAGTTGCACATGCTACTTCTCAAAACTCTCTTTAGATTGTAACTTCCATCCATGATATTACTCATGAGTGCTTAGTGTGCTGCTTTCATCGTACAAACTCCTGCTATGGAATTTCCCTCCTTTAGATGCTGAACCATGTGCTCGGAAAATTTTTTTGAATTCAAAACCCGAGAATACAATTGACAGACAGCACAGCCAAAAACTTAAGCTT
This sequence comes from Ogataea populi-albae, assembly GCA_030579375.1. Classification (NCBI taxonomy): domain Eukaryota; kingdom Fungi; phylum Ascomycota; class Pichiomycetes; order Pichiales; family Pichiaceae; genus Ogataea; species Ogataea populi-albae. Next base: position 611,923 of record JAKTQY010000004.1, read on the forward strand.
ATCGGACATTCAGATCCGAGATCTGAAGTTGAACCTAGCCAATTTACGGATAAGCAGTCTAGCTTGGGAAAACTGTTGACATTAAAAGCGTACAGAATAGAAAGAGGGTTCTTAAGTGATAGTCCAGTAGAAGTATCAATATAAACCAGCGGTATTTTCGATAACACAGGCTTGATCAACAGCAGATCGGCTTACGAGCTTGCCAATGGTGAACACTGTCTCGCCAGCAGACTGTAGGTTAAAAACCAGCTTGGCAACATTTTGTGGCCTCACAATGGCCACCATGCCTACGCCGACGTTCAGCGTTCTCAGCATGTCAGGAATTGGGACACCGCCTACCCTTCCAAGCCATTTAAAGATGGCTGGAACTTCCCATAATGACATATCGATATGCGCAGCAAGATGATCTGGAAGAGCTCTTGGAACATTCTCCAGAAGTCCTCCACCAGTGATGTTGGCCAGACCAAGAATGAGTTTCTCCCTAATGGATGGTAGCAGCTGTCGCACGTAGATCCTCGTTGGAGTTAGCATCTGCTCTCCAATTGTCGACGACTCATCCCAAGGCGCCTTGTCAGTGAGTTCATACTCACTGCTATCTATGATCTTTCTCAAAAGCGAAAAACCATTAGAATGTACACCATCGGATGCTATACCTAGCAAAACGTCTCCCTCCATCATCTGATCCAACTTTGGAAGCACTTCAGTTCGTAGAACAGCACCGACTGCTGTACCATTTGTATCATAATGTCCTGGAGCATACATTCCGGGCATCTCTGAAGTCTCTCCTCCAACTAAGGCACATCCTGCCAACTTACAGCCAGCAGCAACTCCCTCTACAAAGTCGGCCGCAACATTAACATCTAGATGTCCCGTAGCAAAGTAATCCAAAAACATCAAAGGCTCAGCTCCTTGAACAACCAAGTCGTTTACATTCATAGCAACAAGATCAATTCCAACTGTATTGTGGATATTGAGCACTTGAGCAATTCTTAATTTGGTTCCCACACCGTCTGTCGCCGCAACGATCAAGGTGTCATCAAGGCTGTATCCAGCACGTTTCAAATCAAACAAGCCGCCAAAGCCTCCTATTTCTGCATCAGATCCTGCTCTCGCAGTAGATTTTACAAGATTCTTGATTCGGCTTACTAGTTGGTTTCCTGCATCGACAGAGACACCTGAGTCCTCATATGTTATAGAGAGTTCTTTCGTTTTTGCGGAATCTCTAAAAGCACGATGAGCAATATCTTTTCTGTAATACTTTCCCGCAAACGAAACATGCTCAACACCGATGTAAGCATTTTTGACAGCCTCCTTAAGAGAATTTGCGGTAGCAGTGGCAGCAATGACTCTTCCACCTGCAGTTTCCACTTTAGTGCCGTTTGACTTGGTTCCCGCATGGAATATGTAGGTATTCTCAGGTAGTGGTTCCTTGGTGACAATTTCGTCACCTTTCTTATAAGATTCTGGATAACCAGCAGCAGACATGACAACTGTGGCACTTGATTTCGTGTTATCCACCTTGAAGTCAACACAATCAAGTCTGTGATCAACGGTAGCTAGCATTAACTCCAAAAGATCGGTTTCCAACAAAGGAAGCACCGTCTGTGTCTCGGGATCCCCAAATCTGACATTATATTCCAATACTTTAGGCTCTCCATTGGGAGCAACCATAATTCCCACGAAAAGACAGCCAACCATTGGATAACCATCTTTTCTCATGCCATCTATCGTTGGCTTCAGCACAGATTCTCTTATCTGCTTGAGTAATTTGGGAGACGCAATTGGTGCAGGAGCGTAAGCCCCCATGCCACCTGTATTGAGGCCCGTGTCACCGTCACCAATTCTCTTGTGGTCCTGAGCAGGCGGTAAATCAACGAAAGAGTAACCATCACTGATGCATAAAATGGATAGCTCATCACCCTCAAGAAACTCCTCAATCACCACTTCGTCACCTGCTGATCCAAAGTTCTTGTCAATCATAATTTCCTTGATCGCATCGTAGGCCTCCTGCTTATTGGTTGGAATCAAAACTCCCTTTCCAGCAGCAATCCCAGAAGCCTTAATTACTAGACGCTTATCACTGTTATCAATGTACTTTTTGGCGCTCTCATAGTCTGTGAAGTTCTCATACTCAGCAGTAGGGATGCTGTGTCTTTTCATGAAATCCTTCGAGAATGTTTTCGAACCCTCCATTCTGGCGGCACTTTGACTTGGGCCAAAAACAGGAATGCCGACTTTGGTGAAGTACGAGCAGATGCCATCAACTAGTGGTTGCTCAGGGCCTGGCACAACAAGCTTGATATCGTGAGAAACAGCAAAATCTACCAGTTTGTCAAAATCTTCGCGAGAAGAACCGATCGGAACCGTAACCACATTCTTCATATTTGCTGTACCACCATTTCCAGGGGCAACATATATGGTGTTGGCCAAAGGTGACTGAGCTAGTTTCCAAACCAGAGCATGTTCACGACCACCGTTTCCGACCACTAAAATGTTGATTTTCTCCGCCATGGCTATGAATTTTCAAACAAATTCTTATTCTAGTAGTCCCAAGCACACAAGTAACCGACAACCTCGATAAGGAGCGATGAGTGTCCTGAAGTTACTGGCACTAAACCTAACAACAAGTAATCACCACCCAAATCCATTAAAAGGTGCATTAATTTCAATAATAGATTATGAAAAATTTTTTGACCTCTACTGATTAAAAATCATATTAATCTTTGACTTCAATTAAAAGCGAGATTCGTGGATCTCATCCTTTGGGTATGCTAATAAAATATGCTATATATATGCCACATATGTATGCTATTAAAGCTGCATAGTGCGAATTATTGACTTAGAGGTTGTTCGCTTGCTAGGAACAGTCGAAAAAGAAGACTTCTGCGAGGATCGACGACGACCCTTCTTGAAATAAGCCGATCGACCATTACTTTGGCTTGATTTGGTATTTCGTTGACGTTGCTTCTTCTGAGTGCCAGTGGTCACGGGACCATGCCCTGGGTTATTATTATCAGTGTAGAACAGCTGTGAAAGTTGGCTCATGATCAGGGAACTGTTGGGGTTTGCGTTTGCTGCCTGTGAGGGAGCTGACGAAGAAAATATCTCGAGCTGTTGGTTTGCGGGACCCGTTTGGCTACCAAGCTTTTCTCTCTGTGTCTTCAATATCTTCAGGATCTTCTGGAACGTCTTGTAGTATTGCAGTTGATTGCTCTCGAGGCCCTCCAAAAGACTGTACTGCTTCTGTGTGGTTGGAAGCTTGATGGCCATATCTTTCAAAGTGGTATCTGACGCCATTGTCGAGTCTCTTGAGTGATTCAGGTTTGTTGAACACATGGATCGATGTTCCCGTAGTCTCATATAGCATTGATTTATGTGAGCCACCAGTTTGGGATCCCTTACTGTAGTTTCTGTGGGAGCAGGGCTATGATACAGCTTACTAGCATTCGTAAAATGAGACGCCAGGTTCTCCTTGTCGAAGATAAAGTTGGTACTCGAAGGAGTGGCATTACGACCACCAGGCTTAACGCTGGAGCTTCTTTTCACTTCTGAATACGCAGAGATGTTTCCTTGTTTAGCCTTACTAAACGTCATTTTCACTCTCCCATTCGAGTAGAGGACCTCAGATGCCTTCGGACCTAGAATCAAATAGTTGCTCGCAAACCCTGCCCCGTTCATTATTGATTTCTCCTCCAACAGACCTTCGCGAAACAAATGGAAAAAGATCCTCTCTACCTCCACCTTGGCCATGTCTTTTCCCCTTCCATGATATTCATTGTTATGTAGTCCAGAGTTGACTATTTTGGCATTTCTTGAACCTTTGAATATATCTTGGAATTGGATCACCGTAATATTCTCGCGCTGCAAAGACTTGACCAGGTTAAGAATATCCTTGGCAGCTGACGTGACATCTCTTTCTTCAACATCTACACTCTCACCACGGACACAGTTGTCGCACTTCTTGTCACAATCTTTCCGATCAAATGTTTCGTTAAAGTATTGCAGTACCTGTTGTCTTCTACAATCTGTAGTATTCTCACAATATTGAATCACCTGCCTTAGTTTATTGATATGTTGCTCTTTGTTCGCTCTATCAAGCTCCTTGTCTCGCTGAATCATTCCTTGCAATGTTCTAGCATCTCGCATGCTATAGAACATCACACAGTCTGATAGCTGGCCATCCCTACCCGCTCTTCCAGTTTCTTGGTAGTAGCCCTCAAGATTTCTAGGAATCGTGAGATGAAAAACAAATCTTACGTCAGGCTTATCGATGCCCATTCCAAAAGCAATAGTTGCACAAATCACTTTGACACGACCTTGTTGCCAGTCAAGTTGAACTTGTTGTCTTTCTTCCGGAGACATTCCAGCATGATAAAACTCAGCCCTGATACCGAAGTCAGAAAGCCTTGCTGCAGTTTGCTCACAGGAATTTTTCGAGTGACAATAAATGATACCCGTTACATTTTTGTATTTGGTGTTGATAGCGGTCGCAATATCTTCAATCACAGTCTTCTTCTTCTGTAAGACTTCGTAAAACAAGTTGACTCTATTAAAGCTCTGCTTGAAAAATTTGGGAGACCTCAGCTTCAAATTATGAATAATATCCATTCTAACGTGTTCATTTGCAGTGGCTGTAAGTGCCATAACAGGAATATTGGGGTACTCAGTCTTGAAATAACTCAAAGCTTTGTAATCAGGTCTGAAATCATGCCCCCATGACGAAACACAATGGGCCTCATCAACAACTATTCGCGCTAAACGACCTTCTCTATATAACTTTGCAATGGCAGACTTTGCCATTCCACTGACACTAATCATTTCAGGTGATAAATAGACCAAATCAAGAAATCCGTTAATGAATAAATCAAAAGTCTGCTTACGTTGGGCCGCAGGGGCTTTCGAGTTAATCATCGCCGCTTTTATGTTTTTCTCAAGCAGATGATGTACCTGATCTTGCATCAAAGATATCAAAGGAGAAATAACTATGGATGTTCCACTAGTTTTTCCAGATTTGACCAACGCCGGTAGCTGATAACATAACGACTTTCCTCCTCCAGTTGGCATCAAAACAAAAACGTCTTCCCCAGACAGAGTTGCGTTGATCGCTTCTAGTTGGTTCGACCTAAATGATGGCAATTTGAAAACAGTCTTAAGTTTAGAATACACTTCTGGAGTCCATTCGAATTTTCCAATGAATTTCTTGTAAGCATCGGGATTGACATTTGATAGCTCCTGTAGATCATCGTCTTCATCACTTTGTTCTACAGCACCATGCACTTCCGTAGGCTGCTTATCACTTTCACGACTTTTGAAAATCTCATCCTCAGCATCAGTATCCCAAAATACCTCCTCGTCTAAGTCAATTACATCGAGTTCTCTCTCTTCATTCAACTGGGTGAAATAATCATTTCTCGTGGCATCATACACATTCTCATCAAATTCTTCCTCTGGACCATCTTGAATATTTGTTGATGCTATTGAGTCTAAGTTGACCATTTCTAAATTTTCAATATCTTCAACCTCTTCAATGTCAGAAGATTCTTTGGGATTGCCCAATTCGTCAACTATATCAAAATCGTGATTGGCGAGAGAATCTTCATCTTCTTTGTAAGATTCATCTTCAGACATGTCATCATTGACAATAAATTCTTCCAGTTCTCTTCTTTCTTGACTAGTCATGTTGTCTGCTTCCTCATCCGTATCGCAATCAAAAGAGTCATCAACCTCTTCTTGTGTGTTTTCGTTGGGGAGCCGGTTGAATTGTTTACCAGATGCAGAGTAATTAGGATTTTGACGAAGAGGAGCATCTGGAACTTTGAATGAAGAAATACCGGGACTAGGACTTTCAATACGCGAAGGAGCTTGAGGGGAGGGCCCACTTGCCATGCTAGTCAGCTCTATAAGGCTTGTGTCATCCTTTTCACTATTATCATCCTCTATTGTGGTATTTGTAAGATCTCTTATCTGTTTATCCGAAGTGCCACTAGGGCTAGAACTAAAGCCGGACTCATACGTATTAAGACGACTTCTGGCAGAGTTAACCCGGCTTTGTTTCGCCTCTATAGCCGTGAATAACTCTAGTCGTTCTTTCCGTTTTTCATCTTCGGAGATCGAGGTTGATTCATCAACTGCTATATTTCTGCGAAGCAACACTACGAGCTCATCTGTTTGTCTCTGAAGCTCTATCATATGTCCAATTATTCCTTGTAAATCTTCTCTCGATAAAGAAAATATATCGTAACTAGGAAAACTGGTGACGCCTTCTGTTTGGACCGTATGTGATTCTTTATCTTTTTCCTGAACTGGTATACTTTTTGTAAAAGATTGAATAACACTGGATGATCTTTTGGCAAGAATTGCCTCAATCTCATCATCGTCTGAAAACGTCGCATCGTCAATGTCATCATCATGTTGCGATTCTTTCCGTCTTTTCAAAGCAGGGGCCCTCTCACTTCCCAAAGTGACATCAGATGAGCGTTTCTTAACACTGTCTTGCATGAGAGGAGCTGTTTTTAAAGCAGCTTTGCCTAACTTTCTAGTTTCATCCAGTGCTCGTTCATCTTCCACAGTCAAGTCAATAACAGGTTTCGTTTTTTCCCGTATGATCGAATCAGCTTTTCTTTTCATGATTGCGGACATTTGTGTTTGTTCTTTTGCATTATTCAATGATTTTACTCTACTCAAAGGTCTCAAACTTGCAACTTTGAGTACCTCTTCAGTTCTGATTGGACGACTTTCAAGAGATGAATTTCTCTCAACATTTTGTATATTTGATTTTCTGGAAAGCTGCAAGTTTGGTAAAGCAGGGGGCTGTATATTGATGGATGTAGGTTGCATGATATTAGAGGGAGGTTGCGGCACGCTAGACGAAGGCTTTTCGGTTACACAAGACTGCTGTTCCTTGTACTCTTTTAGTTGTTGTGGCGTAAGTTCAGGTACAGGGTCCTGGGTCCTCGGAATGGACGAGTTTGTACTCGAGAGCCACTCAAGATGCTGCTTGAGGTTTGTTATCATTGTTTTCGCCAAACCCTTTATGAGACATAAGCTTGATTGGGTCGAGGGATAACTGCGAAAGCTTAGTCTAGAGCCTCATATAACGGTTCTTACAGATACCGAGATGGATTTCAGTGCAAGATAAAAGTGGCTGTTCAAAATGATAATGGCACAACGGTAGGATCAGCTAGTTAATAAGACACCTTTTGCTGGAATCAGACAAGGGAGAACACAAATACAGGCAAGTCCTAAGGATCTAGTTGATGAATTCGCGTTGTTTATTACTACTCAAGGGGAGATTTTTGATCGCCTAAGAGATTAGGTAATCAGAACTGACGAAAAAAAAGAATCACTATTTTTCTATTTGCTTTCATATATAATAAGAGAAATAAATAACCATTTCAAAAACGTCTAGCGAGCCTTCGCTGGCCATATTTGAAGTGGTGTCGATCAAAAGATCGAAAGTGGTAGCGTCAGAAGCCAGAAATCGTGTAAGGGCAGCGACACTAAGACGTGCTGACAGCAACAGTCAAATAAATTTGAACTGAAGCCACCAGAACTTGGGGTTGATGCCAAAAATATGTTTTAGTAACAAATAAACGTTCCCCCAGTGATTGGGGGAGTTTCAGTTGTCACACTGAAAAGAACAGATACTACACTTGATCTAAGCCAAAAGGCAAAGAGATCTTGAAGAAAAGAGAAAAATCTATGACAATGCTTAAAGCAACGTTTGAAAAGTTGGAAAAATTCCCCCTTTTATAGGAAAAATTATAAAAGTAGTGGATCAACCACTGTAGCTTCATGTTGAGTACCACACGTGTAATTATAACTGCAAGTTATATATATTTTTTGAGTTCTGTTATGGCAATGGACATAACTGACAGAATCACTTTACAAAATTTTGTCAGTTACCGTATTTGGAGACCGATATTCCTAATTAGGAAGGTTTTTAACTACTTTCGTTGGTTAGCAAAGAAATTGGCTTCAGACAGATTAATTTGGTGATTCTTGTGGCTCTTTTGTACTTCGAGTTACCCATATCGGAACGCTGAAGGAAGAAACTACTCTAGATTGAGAAGGAGCTGTAACCCAGTTGCCAGATGGGGCGTTTGGCTTGAATTAAAGGGCGATCGTTTAGGCTATTTAAATAGATCAGTTTGAGCTGCCCGTTGGATTAGCGTTTGCTTGGGAGCCTCTCACGGGGCCTGGGAGTGCAATTCGACATTCACAACTAGTCAAAGCAAGCAGGAGTTCAGTTTGAACCTTTGGCATTGCTACAATGTTCAAATCCACAAAGTTAGCAGAATACAAAAATGCTGGAAACACTGCAGTTGCAACGCATCTTGATGGTTGTCTGAAACGATAAACTGTACCTTGAATAGTTACGTTATATCCTTGAAAGGCCTTCATGCAACCGCTTTTTCTAGATTGTGATGGCTTGAACATTGGAGGGCTTTGTTTGCATCTCACGGTTTAGCAATAGAAATGACTTGAGAATTGAAATGAGCTGGGATTTGAATCATATGAAAATATGACTAAATCAACAAGAGTTCGGGCTTTAATTGAATATCCTGATACGGTGACTACAGTCATGCTATACTAGTGTCCATCACATGAGCTCATGATTAAAAAGTTGGCTAAAAAGCATCTTATACACAATGTGTAGAACGCCGGGAGACCTAATTACCTAAGCAGCAAATCGCTTCTGTATGATAATACCTAGTTGTGTAGTGACTGGATGCGAGAAATCAAAAGTGTTCTTGGACCGCCAACTGAAGGAGTGCTGGTTAGGCAGTAGTAAAGATTTGCAAGCGAAAACGAGCTAAAAGGACCCTTTCCGACTGGCAGACGGTAGATCTCCATAGTTTTTTTTTTTTGAAGCTTTTCTTTTGCAGATCTCAGATCAGCCTAAATAAACCGAGCTTATCGAGTCAAACGATACAACAATACAATTCAAGTGCTTTCGGTGGTGAAGAGTTGACTGCCAGAAAGATAGTCAATATCTTCGACTAGGACTCAGAATTCCTTATTACACTGAGGCTAAATTTGATTGAAACCCCTTGGTTTCTAATGTTTACAATCGGCTAGGGCAACAACTGTAATTACAAGGTAGGGTTGAATCAAATTTGCGGCTCGAACAGAAGGTCTAATAGCTTTCTTCTAAGTACAAGAGTTTTTAAAGCTTCTACTCGCTGCTTTTACTGCTTGCTTAACCCTGCATTATTCCGGGTGTGGTGATCTGTTACTACGCCTAGATGATGACGTATCCATCTTTTGTCAGGAGGAGACAGATGGCTCTTTGTGGACTTCTGATTTTTATATTTTGGGCTCTGATGCCTAGATCACTATCTCCAAGTGTGGAGACTACCAAATCTGCGAAGATGAAAGTACTTAGACCTGAAGTTAGCAGAAAACCGAAGCAGGCTGCGCATGGTTCGCACTCCTCTATAGCCACTTGGCCAAGCACAGAAGAGCTTGCTCCAGTAGAAGAATCTCGGCTCATTGAAAGCTCTTCCCTTCTGTCATCTAGTCTTCAAATGTCGATTCCTGTTCACGATATAGACAGCAACATACACCAGATCTACAGCGTTTTAGCAAGAAAATATGACCAATTTGAAAATAGACCTCTAAGGGACAAATGCAGGTTATACTTTAGGGAGCTGTTTGAACTTGATGCCGATTGGTCAGTGCGGCCACACAGCTCTTCGTATACGGATCAGGAACTGTTTCAAATAGTACACAATTTCAAACATCTGAACGTATTCAACCAGTGCTACTTGGAAAAAAAGGAGGCCCCATTCCAAGACCTGATCGATATGGGATATAACGACGTGGATGAACGTATATTCCCATATATCAGCAGAAGACTTCCTGTTTTTATGAGATGGACGGGTGAAAAGGTAATAGGCCCCCCTGATATGGCAAAATACCACTCTGGGTCTTATGAACCCTCGCTGGAAGAGCTTGATATACAGGATTTGAAAGTGTCCTCAGTTGAAGATGAATATGTGAGCACTTCGGTTCCCTTTTTCCAACATTACAAGTCGCTTATCAACGGAAGGGGTATTGTAGTATCATGCGCCGACAAGTTTGTTAACGAAACAGTGTCTTTGATCAGATCTTTAAGATCGGTTGGAAATAGGTTGCCCATCGAAATTGTCCACAGGGGCGATCTGTCAGTGGAGTCCAGATGGAGGCTGGTTGTGGAGGCTCGGCGGGAGGACGTTTACTATCCAGCAGAACAGTACCAGGAAATGCTGAAGATCAGCCACGAGGACTTTGACGCATCATTTCCAAAAGCTGAGCTATGGTTTATGGACGTTTCAAGGTCACTTTCCGAAGGGTACAAGGAAGCATTTAGCGGATTTTACAACAAGCTGCTGGGGTATGTATTCAACTCGTTTGACGAGACCATGCTTGTGGACTGTGACACAGTGATTTTCCGCAACCCCAATAAGTTCTTCAAGAGCTCGCAGTACAAGAAGTCGGGCTCGCTTTTTTTCAAGGACCGCAGCTTGCCACAGCAGGTGGAGGAGGGGTTCATTTCATTCCTCAAGATGTTGCTGCCACGGACGATCGACACTGACTTTTTTGGTTTCCCCACTTCTACATACCGGACGCTGGGGACAAGGTATTTCACGCTGCAGTACGGCCACTACATGGAATCTGGAGTGGTGGTGATCCGGCGCAGCCGGTTTTGGAATGGTGTTTTGGTTGCTCTACATTTAAGCCAAGTTCGGCCTGTGCATGAGAACGTCTGGGGCGATAAGGAGCTGTTCTGGATCGGGCAGTCGGTGGCAGGCAATGAGGAGTATCTTTTCAACGAGCACTGGTCCGCTGCTGTGGGTGTGCTGACTGACGACTCGTTGCGGGCTCCGTTTGTCTCGCGGGAGCTGTGTTCGACGCACCCTGGCCATGTTTCGTCCGATACCGACGAGCTGCTGTGGATCAACTCGGGGATCTGGACCTGTGCGCGGGCACACACTTATGAGGTGGATTTTGAGTTCTACAAGTCAACGCTTGGCTATGCTACCAAACAGCAGTTACGTCAACATTACGACTCGCCGCTGCGCATTCTCCATGCACTCATTCCGCCCGATGCCATGTACTGGGTGGATAGTTTTGCAACCCCGAGAGAACCTCGCCGCGGATTTGTCAAGCTGCCTAACTGCGCAGGCTATTTGTGGTGCGCCTACGACAAGATCGGTGGCTCTGAAATGCCAGAGCACCAGGGTGCTGTCTTTAATTTTAGTAAGTCAGACATTGCTCTTTTTGACTACGTAGGCAGGGTATACTGGGGTCGAGACCTCTGATCTCAGCTGGCTGACGGATTCGGCTGTAATTGAGATTGTCACACCCGCATGTGGTGCTGCGGCGCGCCATGAGGCAATGTAAAGGGCGATGGAGCACCGCCGCCTCTTCTGATAGAGCCGTGGCTGGTGCGGCCCAGCCCCGCGGATGTTGGCAGGCACGCTGCAGACTAGGATCGCCAGCAGCCAGCCTCGCCAGCAGCTAGGATCGCCGACCCACTATGCATGTCAGCACCCTGATACATGTTGCGCCAACACTCTACTCACCAATCCATTCTTACCGCGTTCACTCCTTTCGGTGGCTCTGCTTCTCTGACACTCACATTGCGCGGCTGCCATAATAAATGCAGCGCTTATTGTGAACATATATTAGGTTACTTTTGTGTGTGCGCGAAGCGCGCTGTGTATTTTTCACTAGCGCCGCATGTTACTGTTGCGACGGTAGTTGTGGTTTCCAGGCCACATCCCTTTCTCTTTCGGTAGAGGTGCATGGTATTGCAGCAACCACAAGACGAATTGGGACATATCATGCACTAAATGCACACTAATGCATGCATCACAGCCACATCGAACGCGAAAAAATTCAGGAACCGTGATGGGGATTACCAAAAGAGGAAATAGATGAATGGCTGTGCTGATAAGTGGCTTCGTCAATGGTGTTCCTGTGGCCTAGTAGTTGGAAAAGGAGTGGCCAGACAGGTACAGCAGGGAGATCGCTGGACATGTAAGCGAGGGGGAGTGGTGATGGCTGTTGCTGTTACTATAATTGCTTCTTGCTGTTCTTGTTGTTGCTATTAAAGCTGGTGGTGTTTTCTTGGACCCATTTATATACCGTGCCCGCTTCCAGTTATATCTCGCCGATTGGTTTCTATTTATTCACCGATACTGCTGCTTTGCTCCTAATTCTGGTTGTTTTTGCTCCTGTCACCCTGATTCTGCCTGTCATTCGCTACTCTCATCTATGATGTTTGCTCTTCTGCTGCTCGCTTGTGCAGCTCTCCAAAAGGCTGCCGCTGCAGACTCGTTCTACTCCAACTCCTCCACCCCATCCCTAACGACCACCTCCTCCATACCAATCACCTCCTCCATACCAATCACCTCTATACCAATCACATCCTCCAGTTCATCCCTCTCAACCACCTCTGTCTCAGCTGTCCCAACAGGTTTCGGATACTATCGCGACTCGTCTATTTTCCTCACTCTTAGAGTGCCTTCCGTTATCGGCTTCGACAGTGTCGACTGGATTAGTGACGTCTCCAACCAGGACTTTTACCGTTTTGGATTTGATCCCGCTTCCTTTCAAGGTTTCCTCACCAGTGATAATATCGCTCCCGTCCCAATTCCTGTTGTCGATGATGGCTCTTCTCCTACCAATCTTGATGTCTCCATCGATTCCGACGGCGCAGGTTACGACTACGTTGATCTTGAGTTGAGTGGTCCGCTGCTCGGTGACGCCGACGTTTACACAGGCTACTTCTTCGCGTACCTTGACGTAGCCACCGCGCTCGCTAAGAGAGATGTTGCCGTCTATACCGTGACTGTTTATGCCTCCACCTCGGCTGCGGGTGCTTCATCAACCCCTACATCAAGTACCACCACCACCACGACTTCCTCAGGCGTCGCTCCAACGGCTACTCCCTCAGGCGTCGTCTCCACGGCCTCCACAGTCATCACGAACACTGCAACTTCCTCCACAACCTTGACTATCACTTCTTGTTCAGACAACGCATGCTACCCAACAACCGTCGTTACTGGAGTCACCGTTGTCACTGAGGGAACTACTGTCTACACCACTTACTGTCCATTGACATCTACTGCCACCTACGCGCCTGCTGTCACCACTCAAGTGGTCACCACATACACAACTTACTGTCCTGTGGAAAGTACTACCGTCACAGTTACTTCCTGCTCTGACAACAAGTGCTCCCAGGTGCCTGTGGTCACTGGTCTGACCACAGTTACCGAGGGTGTCACGGTTTACACGACTTACTGTCCTATGACAACCATAAGTGAACCAGTCACCAAAACTGTGACTGTTCCATGCTCTACTGCCACTGGTCCTGGTGCAACCACTCTTGTTGTGACTACAACACAGCACTTCACTTCTCCAACTACTGTCACCGTCACCAGCTGTGAAAATGCCAAGTGCTCCGCAGTTGTTGTCTCGAGTGGTGTCGCTTCTTCAAAGGAAGTTGTTACCTCTGTTGTGTACACCCAAGTTACAACCACAACCACAGTTGCAGTTAACGGAGCCACAAATCCAGCTACCCCAGCTACTCCAGCTACTCCAGCTACCCCAGCTACCCCAGCTGCTCCAGCTACTCCGGCAGTTACCGCTCCTACCACTCCGGCAGTTACCACCCCGACCTCTACGGGAATTGTTACCCAAACAGTGGGATCATCTTCGACACATGCAGCAGTACCTTCCAGCTCTGTGTCCATACTCCAAGGTAAAGCTGCGTCCGCTGCCTTGCCTACCTCTCTTCTAGGAGTAGCGGCTCTTCTTGTGTCCTTCTTGGTTTGAGTTTGCCCATTATTTCTTTGATACCTTTGATGAAGTACCACAGCTTTGTATGTGCACTTACTTCGGTGCTGCAAGTTAGTAGCGTTTGTGTTCAATTTCGACTTTGAATGCTAACTGACATATATTATTAAACTAATAACTGTACAACAGCTAAAATCTACATATCGTCAGCATCGTAATCGTAACCTTCGTCATCGTAATCGCTCTGCTGCTCTCGTTCCGACTCCACATTTGCGAAGCTGGAATCACTGCTTTCTTCAACTTCTTCCCCATCATCATTCTCATCGTCCTGCTCTTCCTCGTCGCTGCTCAGCTCCTCCAGTTTCTGACCCAGAAAAGCTTCAGCGTCTCCATCGTAGACTTTGCAGAACTCAACCGGCTCACCGCATCTTAAACACTTCCAGTACTTTTCGTCCTCGTCTTTCGAATCACTGAGATTATACTTCTCAAGCTTGTTGACAAGGCAGTAGTAACAATACAAGTGTCCACAACTGGCCTCGTACGGGTTTGTTATCGGGTTATCGTCGATCGCAACATCCTTCGAGCTGTTATTGGTGTCCATGAGGGCTTCTTGGTAGCATATGGCACAACATCTTTCGGGCAGAAACTTGAATATCGCCTTGTCTTTCTCGGAGACGCTGTCATCAGCACCGACATCATTTCTCACCAGACTCACTAGACGTTTCGAGAATTTAGGTACCGAGAGCATCGGCACAATGAAAACAATAAACTCGGTCAAAGTATTCCACACAAGCTGCCGGTCCTGGAATTCATAGGATATCGTTTCTGGGTTGGATGCAAAGGAAACCTGTGTCGATACAAGAGCCTTGTAACGAATTCTGAGAATCCTGTTGAGCAGACTTGGATACTTGCCATTGATTAGAAACAGCACCAGGTTGGCAAAGGAAAGCACTGTGTACACTTTCTGGATGTTTGATAGCTGATCTCTCAAAACTCGGGCAATCCGTCTAGACAAGTTCTTGAGTTTTATACCACTGCTGCCCTTCTCCCCGTAGCTCTCTTGCTCAGGCTCCAAGTCTTCGTCTTCCAGGCTGTACAAATAAGACTCCAATCTTTGAAACAGGTGGCCCAGCACCAGGTGAAGCAGCAGCAGTACTTTCTTCAGCCTCGAAAGCTCGTTCTTGGTTCGCTTGTTGATGTCCCCGCCGTCAAACATAACAAGGTTCTGCAGAGTCTGTCCATAGCTGGAGTTTTTATTCCAGACGGTTATCTTGAAGATGAGCAGTTCCAGTACCAGTTTCAGTTCTTTCCCAAACCTGGAGCTCAGTTTCTGAATTGAAAGTGGCAGTTTGGCGCCTCCAAGCGATTCTGTTAGCTGTTTGTTGAGAGTGTCAAACACCTCGGCATCCAGCAGCTTAGCATCCAGTTGTAGTACCCTATTAGGTGGATTTACAAGCGGCAACTTCATCATATGGGACTCACAATGTCGTTCCCACCTGCTACAGGTCTCTTACCATGTATACAGCCCAATCTCTTTGCTTCTATCCTCTGTTAACCACTGTAGAAACACCACTTGCTAACATCGGTTAACGTTAACCAATCTGGAGAAAGGTCGACCGACGCCTCGATCAGGTTGAAAAATCGACGTGAAATCAGATGATGTTCACGTCTTGGTTGATGTTGGACTAGAAGTGTGTCGATATTGCGATTCTAGCGGTCGTAGCAGTTCAGTGGGATCACAGTGGTCAGGCTGGTGTATGGTAAAGAGATTGCCAGACTAAAATTTGCGTTCAAAAATGACAAACAACCCCAAGATAGTGATTGTAGGTGCCGGAGTGATTGGCCTGACGTGCGCATACATGCTGGTGGCCGAGAACGGCTACCATGACGTTACGGTTGTTGCCAAAGACTTCCCGTCCACGGGAGTATTAAAGCCGGAGTACACGTCGTCCAAAAGCGGAGCTCATTGCAGACCTGCGCCAGCGAAGAACTCTCACGAGTTGAGAGACTCGCGGTTGGTGAGAGCCACATACAACGCTTTCAAGCGGCTTTCTGAGGAGTTTCCTGAGAGCTCGATACGGTTCATGGAGTGCATCGACTATCTGGAGAAGAAAGACGTGCTGTACGAGCAGGTTGCCCCGGGGTATTCGGAGGGAATCGACGACTTTCAGGTGATTGACCGATCTTGTCTGCCTCCCAATGTGCTTTTTGGTGCCAAATACACCTCGTGGTGTCTCAATGCGCCACGCTACTTGGAGTTTCTGGAAAACAAGCTGGCGATGAAGTACGGAGTGACGTTTGAAAGACGCAGCGTGAAGTCCTTGAAAGAGGTGGCACGGAAGTACCGCGGCCATGTAATCATCAACTGCACTGGTCTTGGGCTGCAGTACGACGGCTCCTGGGACAAGGACTGCTTCCCGATCCGGGGCCAGACATTGCTCGTGCGGGCCCCGCTCAACTGTCCGTACGAACAAAAGAGCGTCACATACCAGCTGGCAGACGGATCCTGGTCGTTTGTGATCCCAAGACCCCTCGACGGAGGCATCATTATAGGCGGCACAAAGCAGATGAAAAGTCGCGATAAGAAACCTCGTTCGCGCGACACCAACCATCTGATCGAGATGGCCCAGCAGCGGTTTCCAGAACTGCTGATCGACGGCAAGCTTGACATCCGGAGGGTCAATGTCGGTCTGCGGCCTGCCCGCGTTGGCGGAGTGCGCATATCGCGAGAGAAGCTCGACGGCACCACCATCGTCCACTGCTACGGCTTTGGTGGCTGTGGCGTTGAGATGTCCTGGGGCGCTGCAGAGAAGGTGCTCCAGCTGGTCGAGCACCTGCCTGCGAAGCTCTGACGTCCCAGATCACACTGTTCTGTGCTTCCTACTGATTAGATCTTTTTATCGTTTTCGGCTTTCTCCACCAAATACCAACTTTTTTAGACACTAGAAAAGCCATCGCGTTTTACCATGCATCCTGTCTTCGCCTCCACCCATCTGTAGCTCTCATCTGCCCCTACCCGACCCTCTAGACCCTCTTCAAGCTGTCATCCTGCTCTATCGCAGCCATCATGATAAGGGTCGTGCAAAAAACAATAATGAACGGCTGTAGAAGATTCATATTGGCTAAATTGATCAAATGACTTAACAAAGTGAGTGATTGATGGGATCAAACATACCGTAAGCAAGCAGGGCAAAGAGAGAGAAGAGCTAGGAGAACAAAGAGTCAGAGGATGGTGATGGTCTTCTTGCAATAGAACAACAGGAGAGTTTGTGTGCCGAGAACAATGGAGCAGAACAAAGGGTTGCCAGAAGAAGGTTTGGTGACGCTGCAAAGAAGCTCCCAGGAGAAGGTGTTGACGGACGCCAGAAGACGAAAGTACTCCAAACATGGATGCAAGGAGTGCAAGCGCCGCAAAATCAAGGTAAGTGTGTACACGAGGTTGTGGAGCTGACACCAGAATGCTAACAAGACTCCTTAGTGCGACGAGGCAAAGCCCGTTTGCTGGCACTGCAAGCGACTGGACAAGATGTGCGTGTACGTGCCGCCAAAGAGCAGCAAAACCAACGGCAAAGTGTTGGCTCACATTCAGGACAACGAATACCACCATTTACGCCACTCTAGAAGACCCCATCTGCTTCAGCCTCAGATGCACTATTCAGTACCCCCCATGCTCCCTTACGGTGCTATGCGCGAGTCGTACTTGCACCACCTGAGTCAGCTTGGTGGATACTCACAAACACCCCCATTTCTGTTCCAGGGTGCCCCGCAGCAGATCAAGTTTCCCTTGGTACATTCACCAGTCGTCTCACCACAGCCAGTCCAGATAGCAACCCCTGTCTCCACGCCGGTTAGCGGGTCACTACCCTCGCAGCCTCTTCAGACCCCTACGATAAACATGGATCAGCTGAATCTTCCTTCAACGATGTCAGTTGGAAAACAAGGAGCTGAGCCTCTAGAACCACCACAAAACAGTGAAACTCCCGTGGCTGCCCTCCCTCATCAGGAACGCATTCGTGAGATGGCGACGTCGGAGAAGGGTGCAAGCCCAAATACTTGGAAACGACTTAGCACTCCTAATAGTACTGAGTCTCCTGGCGTGCCTCAGTTGAGCTTATTATCGGAAAAGAGACCGACTGTCTCTCAGCTCAAGTCTGAAATTGACGTTCAATTGAGTTCGCAAAAACCACCAGAGGCCAATACTTTTTCAACAGCCAACAATTTGGCTCACAGTCTGAATGACCTCCTTGAGAGCAAGATCGAAGAGGCGAGACAAAGCACCCTCGATGACACCATGCTGTCGTCATTATTCCAAATGTTTGAGGAGGGAGTTTACCAGATACCAGAAGACACATACTTTGAGAAGGAGTTTGAAGACGAGCGGGTACCGGAGTTCATAATCAGACCATTTCCATTAGACTCACTGCAGTTGGACGTCGAACACAAACGGTATCTGAACTTCTTTTATCATGATTATGTCAAGGTTATAATACCCTTCCGCCCTTCTCTGGAAATGAATCCTGTTAGAGATATACTAATGAGCTACGCTAATGGTAACAATTATCTGCTGGCTGCAATTCTTGCTTGTGGAGCTCTACAATCTCATAGAAAGACAAGAGACCCTAAAGATGAAACAAGCTACTGCTCCTATCTATCCACATGCCTGCAACTGCTTTCAACAGTATTAGCAGATGTGAATAAAATTTCTGAGAATATCGAGCCCATGCTTCTAACTGTTTTACTTTTGACCTCGTACACAGCATTGTCGAACGCGCAAAAATGGAGACCACATCTTCGAGGAGCAAAAGATCTACTGGCTACTTATGCTCCTTTCAATGAAAATATAGCCACCTGCAAGAGGAACACGTATGTAATCGCATTCTGTAGAGCGTGGTATATGTCGATTGAGATGATTGCAGGGCTCACCGCTCCTTTGGGAGGCACGTTACAGAGTGATGAGGAGATTGATTCGGTAATGTTTGATCTTCCAAACTTGCAGGTTTACTTAGAAAAGATGCATTTGAGCAGGAAAGACGGATTCAATCTGTTGTTTGGGTACACAAACTCGTTGGGATTATCTTTGCAAAGGCTGATCAAGTATATAAGAAGGTTCAGGAAGATTCAACTAGAGAACAAGCAGGGCGAGATAAAACAGAAGGCACAAATATCCATTTTCACCGTCGCCGAGCTGCTGAGCCAGTTCGAGAAGGATTCTAAGTTTGAGATAATCAGCAAGACAGGCATTGTTCCGAGAACTCACTTCATGCATCCAGAATGTAAAGATCCTCCTCCGCCTGACTTTGAGCCGCTGTCTCCGGAAGCAATTCAACAGGTTGTCTTACCGGATGGTAGGATAGAGTACATTTCTTGGTACGACGTTTCGCAGCAATCCTTTGTGTTAACGGCTTACATGATTATCTTTTCGATGCTCTGCCGTCTCCCAAAGAAACATCCCATGATTCAAGAGCTGGTTACAAAGAATTTTGATCTGTTACTGTTTTTGAAGTCTGAGCGTCCAAGTGACAACTACAATGCATTTTTACTCCAGGTGTCAATGTATTTTACAGCATTGAATGCCATATACGATAAAGATCGGAAGTTGGTTGTGAAGTTCTTCGAGCATCTCGTCCGTCTTGGAACTGCTGCTGCCGGTCTAAGTCTGGTTCAACTCAAGAAAAAATGGAAAAGATATGACGAGCTGTCTCACGAGTATGACGAAACTGGAGAAGACATGGACGACTATGATGATGACGACGTGGACGGTGATATTATCAGCTACTGAGGGAGGCTGGCTAATTATATTTTGTGATTTATTAGGAGTTGGTGCATCTGGTGAAGAAGGCGGACATAAAATTAATTGTAAAAAAATAATTCAATAAATCCATGTTACAAGTAACAGAATGTACGGTAGGTTGGGACAACAAGCAATATATAAGGAGAACGTTTCTGCTAATAAGTTCTCAGAGAGTCTAATAACGTCTGGGAAGAAATGAGTTCTCAGTCTAAGTTGTTGGACGATGGCCGGGAGTTCAAAAAGCGAAAGACAACCACAGCCAATGTTCTTGCTTCAACTCGCAGCATCATCTTGAAGCTACCACTTGAAGTCGTGGAGAAGATAGTCAAGGTCGGAAAGCTGTCAAGGGAAGATCTTATCAACATGTCGATGCTGTCTAGCTCGCATCGTTTGCTTTTCTACCCGATGGTTTACCAACAAGTAAAGTTGACATGGTCGGATTTCAAACGGTTTGATGAAACCTTCAAAACAAAAGATCTAGTCAAAAAGATCCGAGTCTACAGCGACTGGTCAGACCGTAAATCGACCAACTATGGAGAATGGAACATCTCCTTGAAAGGCTTGTTGGAGAATTGCCCCCACTTGTCGGAGATGACAATCGAGATGATGTCATCGGCACGATGCTTGAAGTACCAGGACGAGTTCGATGTGGATTTGTCGGACAAAATTACCCAACTCAAACTTATAAGTCACTCGAGTGAGGCGAATGATGAGTCGCTGTTTGAGTTGACCCAGTTGCAAAGGTTTCACAACGTGCGAAAGTTGACGTTGAACGGATTTTTCCTGTCAAAAGACCAATATTTTTACTCCAAGTTCAAGCCGGACTTGTCAGATCTGAAGATAAGAAGTAAAGATGGCAAACTGGTACTCTTGGATGATCTCAGACTGATCAACTGCAAGTGGGACTACCCGTTGAATCTGAACGATATATTTTCTCCGACGTATCCGTCGCCCAACTCTCTGATTGGCGGTTCTCAAGCGGACGGTTTTGCGTCACCTGCCTCTCTCTCATTATTCTACAGTGGCAAATCTTCATCCTTTGTGGTAAGTGAGCGGTTCAGAGCGTTGGTTGATAACGAGAGTGACGAGCACTTTCTTTTCCAGACACGGTTTTATCATAATCTCAAACAATTGTCAATTGTTGTGCTCAACGAGAATTACGAAGACAACAAGTACCACTACTACTATCCGTGGGTAGGGTGGCTGAATTTGAAACGCAAGTTCCATGTGCAGATCGAAGGCACACAGGACATCGAAAGTAGATCAATTTTAACGAACCTGGAGTCCTTGACACTAGTTGGGTGGAGACTAACTAATGTTGGGGAGCTAGAAAAGGCATTCAACATCGAGGATCTACAGTTTAATATGCGACGTCTGTGCTTATACGTAGTTCGGTGGCCGGGTGCGGGCGATCAGAGCGGTCTAGAGCTTATACGGAGCAAGCTGAACTCCATATTCAATGCTCCTGGACGCAACAGCGGACATTGCGAGTTCGATGTGGGCTACGTTGACCAGTGTTTGATGGACGAGCGATATTCAGCGGAGATTTCCAAGATGGAGAAGGTGTAAATGAGTACGACTATATATTATGGATACTGTAATAACAGAGCGATAAGGAGCGCTAGAGTCATGTAGACATCCGTGCACAGCAGGGAATATCGACGCACGTTTTAGGATTTGTCATTGCGTCGACGAGGTGACAAAAATCAAGTGCGACGGAGTTTTTTTGACAACGTTGATCAGTCTTGTTGGTGTGGCTGGTAAATCAGGTGATAGCACAGCGGAGCAGCCGCCGTAGACCTGTCCAGAACCTATACAGGTTGCCCCGCTTTTAGGAGCACACCCCCTGTTTAGCACGGTTTGTTCGTAGTAGATCCACCCCAAAGCCCCCCGCCGGCACCATGGAGGGTCACGGTTGACTTATGCGGCTGAGTACCTGCGTGGAAATCGGCGCGCGGTCGCTCCCGAGCGACGCAATGGCGTCCTCTGATTGGCTGTTGACCGGGGTGCGCGCTGGCCACGGATTCGCATGAGGGGGGATGACCACGACGTGAACGACTTCCAGATTCAGATATATCCGGTCGCGGCGGGACGGATCGGCAAAGCTTTCCCCTCATTATGTTTGTATAACTCCACTCCGCCCAGTGTTTATGCGGTGGGGGACGACCGGTTTTGAGCGAGCGGGCTCCGGTTCGCGGTCTGGCGGACTGCGAAGGTTTCCGGAAACGGGGTGCACAAAGTAGCCGGAAACTGATATCGTCATAAAAAAGTATAAAACACCATATTTTTCATCAACGGCTGCCTAGGAGAAGGAACAACGCACATTAGCACGACGAAGTGATAGTGTTAAATCGACATCGGCAAGTGCTAGAACTACGCAAGTGAGTGCTAGCATTATCTAGAGCAGTGTCTTTCTTCTCTATTTCACTCGTAGCAGCCATTGCCATTTGTATTGTGATCCCAAATGTCAGCCTTACTCAAACAGAGAGTTAGATACGCGCCATATTTGCAGAAGTTAAGAACTGCAGAGGAGTGCATCCCGCTCTTCAAACATGGCCAGTACTTAGGATGGTCGGGATTCACCGGTGTTGGGGCGCCAAAGGTGGTGCCACAGGCCCTTGTTGACCACGTCAAGAAGAACAATCTTCAGGGAAAACTAGCATTCAACTTGTTTGTTGGTGCGTCCGCCGGCCCAGAAGAGTCTGAATGGGCAGAACACGATATGATTCTCAAGAGAGCTCCCCACCAGGTTGGAAAGCCAATTGCCAGGGCCATCAATGAGAACAGAATGCTCTTTTTTGACAAGCATCTCTCCATGTTCCCACAGGATCTTACCTATGGCTTTTACACAAGAGAAAAGGAGAATGACTTGTTGGATTACACCATCATTGAGGCCACTGCGATCACAGAAGACGGCTCCATTGTGCCCGGACCAGCAGTTGGTGGGTCTCCTGAGATGATCAGCGTTTCGGACAAGATAATCATCGAGTTGAACACTGCCACGCCTTCGTTTGAGGGTCTTCACGATATTGATATGCCTGTGAACCCTCCATTCAGACAACCTTACCCTTACACCACTGTTCATCAGAGAAATGGACTGTGTTCGATTCCTGTAGACCCATCTAAAGTGGTAGCTGTCGTCGAGTCCACTACTCCAGACAGAGTCCCAGACCCTTCTCCTTCGGACGACATGTCCAAGAAGATCGCCTCTCACCTGATTGAGTTCTTTGAACAGGAGGTGAAGCATGGCAGACTACCGGAGAACTTGCACCCATTGCAGTCCGGTATTGGTAACGTGGCCAACGCCATCATTGATGGTCTTGCCGACTCGTCGTTCAAGAACTTGACCGTCTGGACAGAGGTGCTTCAGGACTCGTTCTTGCCATTCTTTGAGACAGGCGCGATGGACTTTGCCACTGCCACCTCCATTAGACTGTCACCAGCAGGATTCAAGAAGCTCTTTGACAACTGGGATCTATTTTCGAAGAAGCTATGTTTGAGATCACAAGTGGTTTCCAACTCTCCTGAGCTTATCAGAAGACTGGGTGTGATTGCCATGAACACTCCTGTGGAGGTTGACATCTATGCCCACGCCAACTCGACCAACGTGAACGGTTCAAGAATGCTTAATGGTCTTGGTGGATCGGCCGACTTCCTGAGAAACGCAAAGCTCTCCATCATGCACACCCCTGCTGCGAGACCATCCAAGAAGGACCCTACCGGTATCTCTTGTATAGTTCCTTTCGCATCGCACATTGACCAGACTGAGCACGACTTGGACGTTGTCGTGACCGACTATGGACTTGCTGACCTTAGAGGTCTCGCTCCAAAGGAACGTGTGCACCAGTTGATTAACAATTGTGCCCACCCTGACTTCCGTCCTCAGTTGCAGGACTACTACGACCGTGCCGTTTTCTACTGTTCCAAGAAGAAGACCATGCACGAGCCTCACATCTTGAGGGACGCCTTCAAGATGCACCTCAACCTTGAAGAGAACGGAACCATGAAACTCGACTCCTGGGACGTCAAGTTCTAACTGCTATAGTGATCTCTATCGTTTCGACCGTTGCTCTGTATATATAGCACGAATATATCTATGACCTCACCTAAATGCCTGTAGCTGCGGGGGAGGGGTGATCCCCGCCCCCGTTTTTTTCAGCGCCCGTTTTCCCCCCTCCCTTCTCCCCCCACGTTAATCGATTCTCCCCCGTTTTTTTTTTCCGGCTCACCTCTTTGCACCGCCTTGTTCTGGCGGGCGGAAGATGCCAGCTGTTTGATTGGCACGGACAACAGGCAAAGAAAGAAAGTGCTGGAAGTAGACAAATAGAGCGTTGTAACAGAGAATATAAGGGAGTGGGAAGCGCATTGACTCGGATTAGTAGCGATTGAAGCCCATAGAAGCGCATAGAAGCCCATCAAAGCTAAGGAAGCAGCGAAAACATCATGGCCGTTGAAGATCTGAAAGAACTAGTCAACAAGCTCGAGGAGAGAATCAAGACGCTGGAGGCCAAGGCCGGCGTCCAGCCAAAGCTGCCCACAGCACTCAGAATGGTGCTGATCGGACCACCTGGCGCAGGAAAGGGAACCCAGGCTCCACAGCTGAAGGCCAAGTTCTGCGCATGCCACCTGGCCACAGGCGACATGCTGAGATCGCAGGTGCAGCAGAAGACACCTCTGGGAGTGGAAGCCAAGAAGATCATGGACCAGGGTGGACTGGTTTCGGATGAAATCATGGTGAACATGATTAAGAGCGAGCTGGCAAACAACGAGGAGTGCAAGACCGGTTTTATTTTGGACGGATTCCCTAGAACGATCCCCCAGGCCGAGAAGCTCGACCAGATGTTAGCCGAAAACAAGACTCCGCTGCAAAAGGCTGTCGAGCTCAAAATTGATGACGAGCTGTTGGTGGCCAGAATCACCGGCAGACTTGTCCACCCTGCCTCGGGGAGATCTTACCACAAGCTGTTCAATCCTCCTAAGGAGGCCATGAAGGATGACATCACGGGAGAACCTCTGATCCAGAGATCCGACGACAATGTCGACGCCCTCAAGAAGAGACTCGTCACCTACCACAAGCAGACCGAGCCTATTGTGGAGTACTACAAAAAGACAGGCATCTGGAGTGGTGTTGACGCTTCTCAATCTCCAAAAGCTGTCTGGTCAGACATCTTGAAGTGCCTAGGCCAGTGAGATGGCTGTCTGGTCCACTTCAGGCTCTCTGCTATTGTTCGTCCAGCATCTAGTGTGTATATAAGAGATGGAATGGCCCTGAGAAATATGAAGAAGTGTCAGTAGCTAGTTTTTTGTGCGCAGTATAGTAGTGATAACCGCCAATTTGAGGCCTTTTGGAGCCGTTTTTTCCACCCCAGGTTGCCGAGACCGACGACGTAACGGCTGGTGAGGATTTATGGAGGCCAATGACCCTCTTGTGGCCTCTAAGGGTCTCTTTGACCATCCTTCTCATCAATCTGTAATTTTAAGGCTGTGTAATTTATTTCAAGAGACAGCTGTTAAAGATGAAGATTATGAATTGGAGATGTAAGAGGACCGTGGAATGCGATATAGCACGTTTGCAGAGCCGGTGAAGTTGAACAATGTCATTCATGTTCAAATCCCCGCTTGATATTGAGCTAAGATTGGATGGTGATGACAGTCGGGAGACGGTCGAGGTCAAAAGTACCAAAGGTAGAAAGGAAAAGCTGCCCCTGTTCAAGGACGGAGAAACGGTAAAAGGGCAGGTGACCATAAGAACAAGAGATAACAAGAAGGTTGAGCACACGGGCATCAGGATCCAGCTTCTGGGGACAATCGAGACCAATAATGACGGTATTCAGGCAGACAACTTCCTATCGCTGGCGCAAGAGCTGGCCAGTCCTAGCGAGTTGAGACATCCAGAGTCGTTCCAGTTTGAGTTCAGGAACGTTGAAAAACAATACGAGAGCTACAGAGGCATAAATGTGAGACTGCGCTACTATCTCAAAGTCACTGTGAGCCGGAAGTCGGCCGATGTCATCAGAGAGAAAGAGCTCTGGGTGTATCAATATCAAAGCGTGCCGAAAGGGGACTTCTCCAGCGCATCAAGTTCGGGTTCTGACAAGGTCATTCCGACCTCGACGGTCAAGATGGATGTGGGAATTGAGGACTGCCTGCACATTGAGTTTGAATACTCCAAGAATCGATACTCGCTCAAGGATGTCATCGTCGGACGAATATACTTTTTACTAGTGCGGTTGAAGATAAAGCATATGGAGCTTTCTCTCATCAGAAGAGAGACCTGTGGGTCCCCCCCACATCAGCTGAGCGAGAGCGATACTGTAGTTAAATTTGAGATCATGGATGGCGCTCCGGTAAAGGGCGAGACAATCCCTATTAGGCTGTTCCTGGGAGGCTTTGACCTGACCCCTACCTACAAGGACGTCAATAAGAAGTTTTCCACCAGAACGTTCCTCAGCTTGGTCCTCATTGACGAGGATGCTCGACGCTACTTTAAGCAGAGTGAGATAATCCTTTATAGGGATGAGTAACCACAAAAGAAAATATAACCAGACGTGGAGATGGAAGTTATTTTCTTTCCACGTATACTTGATGATCCGAAGGATATCACCTAGTGGCAAACCGCAAGCCCAGCCTTCACTCAACGTAGTTCCTGCTCTCCTTACACACACACTTCAGTATCTTCTAGACGGTTCCCAAATATGTCGAGGCTGTGCAGATTTAGAGATCTCAGATTTCTGCAACATGGAAGGCGAAACGACATTCGATTGATGTAGGCCCCTAGTTGTCTACTTTCTCTGCACAGATGACTTGGGTGGCCAACTAACTTCCAGAAGACCATTTGATAATGACCAGCAAGCTTGTATTTACTGGAAATTTCACCTACAGCTTTGCTCCGAACAAGGAGAACAACCTGCCAAACAATTCCGATAAGATAATTTTGCCTCCGTCGGTCTTAGAATCGCTTGTAAAGCAGCAACAAGAACTATCGCTGGATAGTTTGCCACACCCACTCATATTTAGACTGACAAACAACGATGTCAGCTGCTTTTCAGGTGTGAAGGAGTTCAGCTGCGAGCCAGACGAGGTCGAGCTTCCCGAGCTTCTGGTGGAAAAGCTAGGTTTAGGACGGACACCAGCTTTGTTAAAAGTCGAGCTTGTCGATGATATCCCTAAAGGACAAGATTTGTGTCTGAAACCACTGGAAATATACGAGGACATAAACGACTGGAAGTGGTTTCTTGAAGCAAAATTGAGCAACTACTACACTACCTTGACTCAAGGTGAGACTCTTTCGATACATGACGATGAGCACCACAAGATCTACAAGTTGGAGATCAGCTCCACTTCGCCTTCTTCAACAATTTGCATAATTGATACAGATGTGAACTTGGATGTGGAACCTTTGGATGCGACAATGGCTAAGGAATTATCACACAGGAAGGAAAACCTTCTAACAGCATTGGATATTCAATTGGGACAAGAAATTACGGTCGATATTGGACAGAAACTCAAGCTTGATATAAACAACATACCGAAAGACATCTATATTCAAATAAAGTGTTCTACAGATATAATTGCCTCCAATAGCCGATTCATCGACTCCAGATCGTTCATATGGCATACTTTTGATTCAGGGATCAAGGAAATAAATGTAATGGTATCTGATAGTTATCTCACAGACTCATTATTCTTGATTCCCATAGCTGAGGAGGGTTCTCAAGCAACAGTCACAGTTTTGAAAACTCCCCTTCAACCGGTTGATGAACAAGAAGAATTAAACTCTGAGTATGCTGTTTGCTCAAACTGTGGTTCCAAAATCTCTAAAACTGCAAAGTTCATGCATGAAAACTTCTGCTCAAGAAACAACATCAAATGTCACAAGGGCTGTGGGAAAGTTTTTTTGAAATCTATACCTCCTACACATTGGCATTGCTGCTCAACTTTTGGTGACACTGATTATTCTCACGAGCTACATGATCTCTATTACCACGACGAGTGTGCTTCGAATTGCGCTAAATGCTCTGAAGAAATATCACCGAAGTTAATTGATCATTGCATCCACAGTGCAACAGATTGCCCAGAGGCACTGCACGAGTGCCGTTTTTGTCACCTTATAGTGGCTAGAAAGAAACCCACGTCGGGCTCTATTTTAAGTGGAATGTCGCAGCATGAATATGAATGTGGATCTCGAACTGCCCAGTGTGACAAGTGTAGCAAGCTCATACGACTCCGTGATTTTGCTGCCCATGATAGACTTCACAAGTTGGATAGGGTCAGCAGACCTATGCCACTAATATGTTCGAACAGGAACTGTGTGAATCCTGTGAAAGAAGAGAATCCCCTGCACCTTTGCACTTTTTGTTTCGGTCCTTTGTACTCTGGTGTCCACGATCCAACTGGAGCGAAATTGAAATCTCGGCTAGAGAGAAAGTATATCCTTCAATTGAAAGATGGATGTGGGAATGCATGGTGCAAAAATCCTGAGTGCAAGTCCAGTGGCTTAATAGGATTAGAGTCTTTCCAGGAAATCATAAACCATGTGAAATCAGACTTACTTCCAAAAGCAATTGCAAATCAAGGGTCTGGAATTCACTGTTGGCTTTGCGTTGATCAAAGCATCACCAAGAAGAAAATGATTGCCGATCTCTTGGTCGAGGAGAATGAGTACGATTATCCCTGGATTTGCGAGGCAGTAAATCAGTTCGATTTAAATGTAAAAGATGAAGCTGGAAGACTAGACCGTATCAGAGAATGGCTGACAAACCATGGAGTTAAAAAAGGCGAAGCAATAGATTACTGATTACATTGAGTGTATAGTTGACGGTAGAATTATTTCTAATAGATGAATAGACATCCATATCTGATGTAGAACCTTTACTTGAAAAGTTTTGCAATTGACACAGCACCCTCATCATTCTTGTTCATAACCTTGGCAACGGCCAACTCAAAATCTTCCTGAGTCACGTGTATTCTTCTCTCCCTCAAGGCGTACATACCAGCTTCTGTGCACACACCTTTTATTTCTGCACCCGAGCAACCATTCATTTTCTCTGCAATCTTCATAAGATCAATACCCCTCGTTAAGTTCATTGATCTCGAGTGGATTTTCAATATATCAGTTCTAGCGTTCAAAGTTGGAGGAGGAAATTCAATTTTTCTGTCTATTCTCCCTGGCCGTAAAAGAGCCGGATCCAAAATGTCTAGTCTATTAGTGGCCATAATAATTTTGATATCCTTTGAAGACTCAAAGCCATCAAGCTGATTAAGTAGCTCCAGCATCGTTCTTTGCACTTCCGAGTCCCCACCTCTCGAAGAACTCTCCACACGCGACGATCCAATAGAGTCAATCTCATCCATGAAGATGATAGATGGCGCATGCTCTCTGGCCATCACAAACAACTCCCTCACCATACGGGAGCCTTCTCCAATATACTTTTGAACCAACTCTGAACCAGAAACCCTGATGAACTTACAGTCAGTATGATGTGCTACAGCTCTGGCTAGCAAAGTTTTTCCTGTTCCCGGAGGTCCATACAATATGACACCTTTCGGTTGCGCAATACCTAAACTTTCAAACAACTCGGGATGCTTCACTGGTAACTCGATCACCTCCTTGATTTCTTTGATCTGCTTGTCAAGACCTCCAACCATGTCGTAAGTGGAATCTGGGACTTTTTCAACCATCATGAGAGACACCAAAGGATCCACTTTATTTGGCAGGATTTGGTGCAGCTCATAAGTGTCACTTCTTAGACAAACTCTCAAACTCTGTGTGATTTTCTTGATGTCAATGTCATTCGCTACGTTGACCACGTACTTGCCTTCCGGATGGACCTTCACCAGCACCTTTTTCTTGCCCATCACTTTGACAACCTCGCCAACATAGGAACCTGGTTCCTGCAGTAGCTTGAGCTCATCTTTGAGTGATCTCACCTTCGAGTTGAGTGCGTTTCTCTGGGCTTCCAGTCTTCTCAGGTTCTGCGCCTTTGCTGTTATCTGTAGTTCATAATCCTGTATTTTTTGCTCAAAAAAGGGACGGATACCTCCCTCATGAGAGACCGCCGTAGCCATGTTGAGTATCGGGATCTCGAGTATCGAACAACAAATATATTACTGAAGTGCTGGAAATTGCCTTCAAAAGAGTGAACAAGAAAAACGTTCACTAGTAGCTTCCTTCGGGATATGCTGTTCGACGGTTTATCACTTTCAAACGTTCAATTACACCCTGTTTCGACCTCTTGAACAAGCTTCTTTTGTTGACTGGTGGCAAATTGCCAGATGCCCTAGCGAAATCTAACACACCAAAATGGTGCAAAGATGTTTTTCTTCAACATCTGGAGAAATTGCACATAACACAAGGTGGATAGGGAAGTGGATGTCTTCTGTGTGTTGGAGGATGCAATGAGATCGGAGTAACCGACCAAAAATGGTGGCCATCCATTCCATTTTTGCAGTGCTGCCACTGCTGGCAAGTGCAGCATTGTGCTTACAGACGTTTTGCAAATGCGACTGCGAGCTGAACTACATGATTTTCGACCTCAATGAGGTGTTTAAAGATACTCCGAATAAAAACAAGTGCCAACAGTGCACGCTAGACTTTTGCCTGCAGCAGACTATAGAGCTGTGCGACATCTCGGCCAAAGACAAAATGACCTCTCTATGTTTCCGTAAGTTTCTAGCAGGCTGTTTTATTTTTCTCCAGCCCGATTCTACAACCCACGTACTAATGCATTGCCTGCAGAACGCGACTCTTACAAAGACCTGTTTGTGGTATACGGTTTTGTCGCTCTTGTCCTTGGTCTTCTGGTGTACATCCTTGCTCGCAGACTCATGTAGACAGCATGGAGAGGTAGCACCATTGGAGCAGACACATCCGTGCACCAACACTGCACTCTTTCTACACACATAAGCGCTTATGTAATAAAAATTTCAGTTTCGAACCCATGTCATAAAGTTTTGTTGTAAATAACGTTTACCCGGCTTGAAAAATACTTACTGGATTACATAAGCAGTAAAGTTTTTTTTCACTGGCAAAAATTTTTTGTGAAGAGAACATGAGGAGAAAAAATGGTTGATTGGTTGAACAAAAGAGCATTTATGCGAACAGACGACGACGAAGTACTGGATTAACAGCGGAAGAAGCAGGATTTAAGGCTTGTTTCGTTGAAAATCCATAGAACGGTGTGTGTATTCTATCTATAGCTCACTATAGGTGTTTATACAGGACACACAGAGTCTCTTCGAGGTGGTAAAGAGAGACAAGTGGACGTTGCCTTTGACAGGATAGCAGAGACGCGCATTTTTTGGTGCTTCCACTAGTATAATTGCATTAAAACCGGCTGGTTTTGTTGCTTGCTCTGCTTTATTTGCAGTTTGCCATATCACAGCACTTTTAACGGCTTGATCCGGCTTGTTCAGACGTGTCTCAAAAAGCCTACACAAGGCCGACTTTGGCGATTCTGAGCCTGATTCCCGTGGAAAATTTCCATTCTCGGCATAGAACTTTTCTCTTTGCCCTCTTACAGGTTGGAAACCGATAAGCTCGACTCAATCGGCCCGCATTAAGTCGCGAAACACCTATTCAGCCACTACATTATGGCTAACCCCAATAACGTCCCTACGGCGGGGACCCCCCATCATCACTACAACAACAATAGCTATCACAAGGGAAATCGCAGAAATAGTGGAAATAACTACAGCCACTATAACCAGCAGCAGCCGCAGCCTCAGTACTACCAGCAGCAGAATTGGACTGGATATGTCGCTCAGCCCTATCCAGCAGCCCCTCCAGGATATGCATATAGCTATTATCCTGGACCTCCACAGGCTGTTCCTGGTGCTGCCTACTATGCTCCTCCTCCTGCAGCTATAGCTCTTTCACCAACTCTGCCAAGTGTGGCCCATCCACATTCTCATTCCCGTTCCCAGTCACATTCACAGTCCCCCGGTACTAAGCATGTAGGTGTCAGCATTAAGAATAAGAATGGTGAATCCGTGGTATTCAATAAGGGTCATTCGAAGGCTCCGTCATACTCGTCTTCAGCCTCTTCGACTCCTGTTCTTCCAAAGGTCAACCCATCACTACCCCCTGTTCCACAGTTGAGTGCTGGCTCCTTACCTTCAATACCTGTATCTTCCTCTTCTACTCCATCTGTACCAACGTCGCCTCTAAAGCAGTCAGCAGTGGTTGCGGCGGTTCCTGAGGCTGATGTCAAAAAGGCAAATGATGATTTCAAAGCTAAATTTCTTTCACTTTTGAAGAAAAAGAATATCAAAGCCTCCGATTCAACAACTGAGCAGAAGGAAGAGAAATCTGAGGATCAGGTGCCTGCTTCTGATGAGAAGGCCGAACAGCCATCTGAGCCAATCCCAAGTGCGACTGAAGCAAAACAAGAGGCTAAGCTCACCAGTGATTCACCAGCTGTTGCTGAAGTGGCACCTTCAGTTGTCGACAACAAGGAAGAGCAATCAAGTGGGGGTGAGCCAGCTGCAAATGCAACAAAGGATGTAACTGAGTCTGCTCTAGGAGTAGATTCAAGTAACGATACTCCTGAGACGGCTACCATTGCCTCCAAACCGGAAGCGAACCAAGAGGCAGTTGCAGAAAGCACAACCATTAAGGATGAAGATCTTAAAAGTGCAATTGACGAGAAGAGCTCTGAAGTTACACCGACTGTAGCCGATGAACAAACCTCAGTATCATCCCCATCACTGCATCAGACTGCCACCAAAGAGATCAATGGCTCAGGTGATGATGAGGAAACCAATTTGAACGATGAAACTGAGACTGTGAAGGAGAAAGAATCTACTTCAGAGGAACAGATTGAGGTTGAAAACAAGTCAGTGGATCCAGAGGATGAGACAGAGCACGAAGTTGTTGATGAAGAAGGAGATGAAGAAACACTAGCCGACGAACAAGACGAAAAACCAGATGACTCGATCGATATGACTCATTTCTCAATGAGAGTTGCAGCTGCAAAGCCGATTGAAGATCCTTATACCTTTGAGTACAAGCCAGGCACTGAATTGCCAGACGAGAGACTTAAGGGCTCTTCGAGAGTGAGATATAGTCCTCCATTCTTACTACAGTTTCAACCAGTATGTAATTTCAGGGTTGATGAGGAGTGGGATGCTAAGGTTAAGTCATTAATTCAACTCATACCGTCGAAGAGAGACCACAAGGACCGTCAATTTGCTAGAGGAGGAAACCAGTTCCCTAGGGGAAGTATAAGTGGACCGGGCTCTATGTCTAGAAACTCTACTTTAAGAGGAGACTTTGGTGGCTCGCGCAATGGTTCTAGAGGAGGCTCCAAAAAGAAGCTTGCCACTGGTCGTGAGAAAAGTCAAAGACAAGGATCAAAGAGACCTCGGGGTGATGGCAGAGGTAGAGATGATGATAGACGAGAGGAAGAGAACAGAGCTGCACCAGTTGATGTCAAACCCCTTGAGAAGTCTGCAACCAGATGGGTTCCTAGATCGCAAAGACAGAAAGAGAAAGAATTCAAATACGCTCCTGATGGAGTTACTGTTATGCTGGATGAAGAGGATATCGATTCCAAGGTTAAATCTCATCTGAACAAACTGACTCTAGAGAAGTTCGATACAATCTCTGATGAAATCATAGCAATTGCCAACCAATCCCAATGGGAAGAAGATTGTAAGACGTTGAAACAAGTCATTGAGTTGACGTTTGCTAAAGCCTGTGATGAGCCTCATTGGTCTTCAATGTACGCAAAATTATGCTTCAAGCTTTGTGCTGAGATTTCAGAAGAAGTTGAGGACTCTTCTCAACCAAGACCGGCAGAAGCTTCAAAAAGACTTTACTCTTCTGGATTAGTGCGTAAGCTCTTACTTTCAAGATGTCAAGCTGAGTATGAAAAGGGATGGTCAGATAAACTTCCTACCAATGAAGACGGTACTCCGTTAGAACCAGAGATGATGTCTGATGAATACTATAAGTT
Source organism: Ogataea populi-albae (assembly GCA_030579375.1). NCBI lineage: Eukaryota > Fungi > Ascomycota > Pichiomycetes > Pichiales > Pichiaceae > Ogataea > Ogataea populi-albae. Next base: position 645,460 of record JAKTQY010000004.1, read on the forward strand.
GGCCGCTGCCAAGAGAAGAGGTTTGGGCTTGGTCAGATTTATTGGTGAATTGTACTATTTGAATCTGCTTTCGGAAAAGATTATTATAAGATGTTTGATTGACCAGCTTGCAGATACCGAAACTCCAAGTGAAGACACCCTTGAAACCTTGACACAGCTGTTGACAACGACAGGTGCTAAACTGGATCAGAGCAGTAGAGGGCCTCTTGATTTTGCGTTTGAGAAGATTAATTACATTCTTAACAATTGCAAGCTATCCTCGAGAATCAGATTCAAGTTGTTGGATCTTTGTGACTTGAGAAGCAAAAGATGGGTTGATGCCAAGACGAATGCAGGACCAAAGACAATTGCGGAAATTCACCAAGAAGCGGAGGCAAAAAGAATACAGGAAGAGAGAGACAATATGAGAAGACGTAAGATGGATACCAGATCAAATTCCTCGAGAACGAACTCAAAGTGGGGAAATTCTAATCAAATCTCTTCTAATGATATCTCGAAAGTGGGTATTGTAAGAAACTCCTCAGATAGATCTTTAGGTCCCTTCAACAACAAAAAGTCAAAGCTCTCGTCCACCAAGCTCAATCAGCAACAGTTTACGACAGTCCCAACTGCTAATTCGTCAGGATCACTCTCCTCTTCTGTTACTGCTCCTCCTAAGAGTTCAAGTGCTGGTACCGATGAACCAAGAGAAGCATCCAAAAACATGTTTGCCGCCTTAGGTGATCATGAAGAGGATGAGAGCGAGGAAGAAGCGGAGGAAGAAGATGAAGGCGCCGAGGAATTACATGAAGTGCCAAAGGAAGTTGTTGCTGCAAAGACCGAGACTGAGTCTTAATCTTTGCATAGTATTCACCTCTCTGGCATCTTTTCGTTCGATTCAATTTAATAGCATTCTGTTAATAATCGTTATAGAAAGTTTTCGTCATCTTCGTCATCATTATGAGTACACTGTTTTATACTATTATGTTATTGCTTTCTCTAATACGATTGAGGGTTGTGCATAGGATGGACGCATAATGGTACCGATGCCCTTTCGAATTTGCCAATTTGTCTACGACATAGATGTCATTCCTTTCAACATCATAATTTAACTTGTCTTGTTACTCCCCGTCACAATTGTATTGTGATTTTAGTTGCAATGTAGACTCAAGCGATAAATTAGCATCGAATAATCGTATTTACAAAAAGCACACATATAAAAGCTTGTAAAAAAAGCGCTAATGCATAATAAATGTTATTTATGAGTGAAAATTGCCCTCAATCATCAACTGGACCAGCTCGTCCGTTGGATTTAGAGCGAACTTTGCAGTGTCAATGTTGAACAGCACCTTTTTGATTGGAATGTTGATAGCATCACTCCCAAACGCTGCTTTTAATTTATTTATAATATCTTTGCGTTCATCAGGACTACTCCCAAATTGAGAAAGCTCCATGACTTTATACAGCTCACGAAGACTCGTTAAATTGTTGATTGGAATCTCGTCGTTGAAACAGTTCAGCATATCTAGACTTTTGAGCAACTCATAGTTGGAGGATGTAGCCAATACTATCAATCGATGACCCTCAGGCGGAGACTTCTTGAGTCTTGACATTAGTGCCCTCAAGATCAAGGATGAAAATCTAGGTCCAATGGGAACAAAATCGATCAACGCCTCAATGTCGTCAACAATAAGAACGTTCAAAGGAGACCGGTAAGCATCTCGGAAAGTGTTATCGATAAACTGAACTTTAGCAGTCTCTGACATTCCGATCATTTCGTCAGCAGTAATCAACCGAATAAATGGAAATTTAGATTGCAACCCCAAATAGGATGCCAGCGCAGTCTTTCCAGACCCTGGAGGTCCATACATCAAAAGAGATGAAAAGTTGAAATCCTCCGAGCTTTGAGTCTGAACTAATGCTCTTTCAACTCTGTGAATGATTGCGTCTATCTTAGGAGAGTACTTCAAAATACCACCTTTGACACAGTCATGCAAATCTTCCTCGTGAACACCGAAGGCAGGTTTCACTTCATCTAACGCGTTAAGGAAACAGTCCATATTGAGCATGGTATTTTGTAAATCACCAGTGATTTCACCCACAGTACCGACCTTTATATGCTGGTTCAAAGCAAATGAGGTTGCTGATTTTATGAGCCCCTCAAGTTCAGCACCAGAAAAGTTCTTTGTCAGCTCGGCTAGTTTCTTAAGGTCAACATCTTTTGCAAGTGACCCATTCTCTCTCATTTTCTTCGTTTTGATTTCTAAAATCTGTTCTCTTCCTGGTTCATCTGGTAAGTGTATTTCCACTTGAACTTCGAATCTACCAGGTCTGAGCAAAGCGCTATCAATCAAATCTCTTCTGTTTGTCATACCAATAACCAGAATATTGTTTAACTGATCAACACCATCCATTTTGGCCAGGAGCTGATTCACCACATTATCCGCCACTCCTGTGCCGTCACCGCGGGAACCTCTTTCTTTGAATACAGAATCCAACTCATCAAAAATGATAATATGTAGTGAAGAAGCATCACCCTTTTGCTTATATTCTGCTTCTGCATCCTTGAATAAGTTACGAATGTTCTCCTCAGAAGAACCGACGTACTTGGATAGGATTTCAGGACCATTGACAATTTTCGGCTCTCTGGCGTTCAACATTTTACCAATTTGTCTGGCAATCAATGTTTTACCAGTCCCGGGAGGACCATAAAGAAGCATACCTTTTACATGCTGAATTCCCAACTTTTCAATCAGCCCAGGAGGGAAAATTCTTGAGGCAAACGCTCTTCTGAAAATCGACGTGAACTCTTTATCCAGACCCCCGATTCCCATATCTTCGAATTTGAAGTCAGGTCTGATAATTGCATCTGCGTTAGGACGTGTACTTGAGGCCTTCAAGTTCACTAGCCCGTCTGATCCTTTGAAAAAGTTCACTTTTGTCTGCTTCACAACAATTCCTTTGTTCATGATATCAGTCGATGTGGGCATATCGCTGAGGATTACTTCGCCAAGTTCCACCACCTGAGTAGATTGGACTTTTATTTCAAAGTAGTTTCCTTTGAATTCGAACAGGATTATCTGAGAAGGCTGCAGTATCTGACCATCAAATTTATTGACGAACACCTCAGTCATTTCGTCTGGATCGTATTGGAGGTTATTCACTCTGTTTTTGTTCCAGAAGTTGATTTCCACATTTATGGTGCCCAAGTAAGCTCCCTTCTCTCCATTGGCCGAAAACAGATCGTAGTGAGAAACAGAAACCATTTGGTCGGTTGACCAAGACCCCCAAAAACGCTGATTGCCACTCAGACCGATCGATCCCGGCATCATCTTTGTGGTCGCACGGCATGTGAAGACAAATTTCCCGTCACATACCACATACGACCTATCTGGAAAGTCTTGTGGATTGACTGCCACACAATTTGTCTTAGCAATCTCATTGTCTGGAGAATTCTTCACTAACAGTGATTTGGATGACGGCCGCGCGCTTCGTCTAAAAGGCAGTCTTTCCATCGTCCCTCTATTCAAGTATATATGTATCCACTTGTTATGCGCCTTGGATACAGTCTATCCATCAATTCTTGCCCTTAACACGCTTTCATCGCTCTTTAATCTTCACACCTCATACTTTTCTACACGTTCTATATTTATTTTGCCTTCTTAGCCGTTGGTGCTTCAATTGTGGAGATTACGTCAGCAGAAAGATCTAACTTTTGTATTAAATGATGATAGCTGGTAAGTAATTAGAGAAAAAGGGAATGATGTGTCTAACTGGAGCAGGGAAAAGACAGTAAGCTGCAGGTTACAGGGTGCTCGAGAAGACGGGAAAATGACCATTGGAGAAATTGTGACTTTTTTGCCGAATATCGGTAAACTATGCTCGATCTAATATATTATCTATTGCTGTGCCGAAAACACGCGACCAAATTGAGACATGGCACCTCCACTCTGCTGGAACTCTGTAACAATGGACTCAAGTACAGTCAAGGCAGAAAGAACGCCAATGAGCACACCAACAGCAAGGCCACGAGCATATCCGAGGGACTCAGTAACGCACACAATCAAAGCTGTAGAAAAGGCGCCAGCGGTAGCAGCTGATGGAATCACCTTATTGAGCTCCTTCGCAACAGCAGTGTCTCTATGACCAATAAGAGTGATATCCTGATCCTTGAACTGCTTTGCCAAGTCCTTGCCAGAAGATCCCGACACGTTAGACCAGTTTTTGGCAAAAAGAACTGAAGTGATAATAACGAATAAAGAGAAGGTCACAGGTCTAACTAAGCAAAAAATGATGTTGGAAGATTTCGTGGATGTAGAAATGAAATATAACAGTCCGGAGGTCAAATTGTAAGAGTGCAATGAGAAGTTATCCAGCTCCCATTTTCCAAGATAATCCACGTATGGTGAGTTCTTGAAGATTTGACTGAGGGAAAATACCACGATGTTCAAATTGTACAAGACAGTATAGGTGAACAATAGAGGCAAGGCCCCACAGTATAACAACTTAATAGGATACACAGATGCCATAGATCTCACTTTTGCAGACTTGACAGGAATTTCGACTCTGAAGTTGGATAAGAGAATAGCTGATGCACAAGCCAAAATAGTAAAATAGATCTGTGTCAGATTCGAAAATCTCTCCCTCGTAAAGGCGTCACAAATGGCGAAGCCAAACGACTTGCTTCTCAGGTTTCTGAGCAACTGGATGAGCGCTCCATGGGACTCATAGCCTCTGGAGGTAGCCGTGGTTGTCAGACCAATAAAGGATGTTGCGAACTGGGTCGCTGAAGAGACAGCGATTATGCTCAAAATTCCAGGTCCAAAACCATAGCCTTTGTCCAATAACTCAATGATTAAAGAGACGATCAGAGACATAATGGAAATTTCCATAACAATCAGAAGCTTATTCCAGATGGAAGTAGCAGCCACATCGGAAGAAAAAGAGTCAAGTGGGTCAAAATAGCCGGCAAGTATTAGCAGCACTGAGTAGATAAGACCCAATACAACAGAAGTTATCTTCTGCCATGACTGAAACAACTCTCTTTCCGAGGTTTGTTCAAATCCTACTTTAATGACCTTGAATCCAGCTAGTATCTGCCACAAGAAGGCAGAAGTGATTGCAGGAAGAAGTCCAAACTCAAGTGCAGTACCCGCCTGAGATGCGAAAGGAAGACGAAGCCATTCAAAAGGATCCACAATCTTATCAACTGTAGCTCTATTCAAAGGCAAGGCTGCAAGCAAGTATACAGCTACCGAAGCAATGGTGTAAACCACCTTTTCATCAAACTCAATCTTCTGATATGGAAACTCAACTTCCGGAAGAAGGGGCACAAACGGCTTAGCCAGATCCAACAAGCGCACTACTAAAGTCAGTATAGAATTCCCAACGACATCATTCTTTGATAGTTGACAAATTACTTACACCCAGCCATTATCGTAACTTCAGAGAAGACTCAACAAGTTTTGCTAGTATCAACTCAACAATGTTAGGTCTATGCTGCTTATCTTCCTCCTGATAAAGTCAGCACTCTGGTAAACAGTTGTCTTAGGTACCACGCACTTTATTTACTCTTCTCACAAACTTCTGTAATGCTTTTAAACTTCGGTTTTCGGTTAAAACTCGGGCTGAACGACGCCCACCTTGACCAATTCAGATCTTCCAAGCTTTCGTTGACCGTCGTTCGTTTAGCTGCCATAATAAAAACTGGGCCAATCATAAACGACGTCATATCAAAATCGACGCGTCGCTTTTGTTGTAAAGATCAACGGTACTTAGTCACAAAGAGACATATGAAGTAGAACGTATAACAGGCCGATTCGAAACGGCATAGTAGGCAAATCAAAGGGAGAAAACGATATGCTCAGACCTGGAATTAGGTCGGAACATATTTTACTCAAACCTTTACTGGCCACACATCTCTTGAAAAGAGCAACGATACGAACTTCAACTATGAGCGAACAGAAATTATTCTCCTCTACTGCTGAGACCGACATAGACTCACGAATCAACTACAAGGATGCACTTAAGTACTGGGAGTCAGTAGAACCTTCTGTTGATGGCGTCTTGGGCGGATTTGGAGAGAAAACAAGCGTCCCTAAGGCAGATATTGTGGGTTCCAGTACTTTTCTACGAAAACTACGCACCAGGATATCGAGTGAGCCAGGAAAGCTCAAGTACGGACTTGATTTTGGTGCAGGGATTGGCAGGGTGACTCGTGATTTCTTGAATAAGGTATGCGACAAGGTGGACCTCCTGGAGCCTGTCCCTTCTTTTGTGGAACAAATGAACGTTGAGCTGGCTGTGTTGAAAGACCAAGGCAAGATCGGTGAAATATATAATATCTCAATGCAGGACTGGATTCCCGAGGAGCCTGGCAAGTATTATCTGTTGTGGTGTCAGTGGTGTGCAGGCCATTTACCAGATGATGCTTTTCTAAAATGGCTCGACCAATGCAAGGCGGGGCTTCAGCAGGACGGTCTGTTGGTGGTGAAGGAAAATAATACGAATGACGACGAAGATGTTTTTGACCCACTTGACTCTAGTAAGACACGCTCTGATCGCAGCTTTCGAGAGTTATTTGAGAAGGGCGGTTGGAAGCTGATTGCTACTGATTTACAGAAAGGAGTTCCTAAAGAACTATATCCAATTAGAATGTATGCATTAAAGCCGATGAAAGATGCTATATGAGTACATTAATATAATAAATGTCAAGAAAGCTTATAAATAGTAAAGTTAGTAGTGTTCTATAGCAATTCATGCTCTTTTGTCAACATCCGGATTACCTTAGGTGGTCAGATAGGGGTGAAAGACTAAAATCAAAAGTTTTGTCATCATTAAATAGTTCAGTTGAACTATGCATGTTACAGTGAGTCATCATCCAACTTAGGTCATCCGTTTCGTCCTTGTTTTTGAGCATTTGAAACAACTTCACTTACTGCTTCTTTTGGTGATCTACATTGCCAATGGCAGACACTATAGTGCCCTTTTTTTCAGTGTAGAAGAACTTGCTTATAAAAATGGCCATAAGGTTTGAATAATTTTTCACTCTCGAGTTAAACTGAAATTGCACTTGTGCATCGCTTACCCGTCCTAGATCTGACTTTAACAGCGGTTAATGGTGTTTTAGAGGCATAATGAAGGATGGCTTAAAGGTTGCGCAATGACCACTATACGAAATATTCATATATATAAGTTCGATAATACGCTGTTCAAAACGCCACTCCCAAACGCATCGTTATTCACTGAGGCCTCGATATCATTGCTGACCACAGACCCAGATCCATTGTCAAGCTTGAATTGGTTTGCAAGTTCTCAGGTTTTGCTAAACACTGGAAAGTCTTTTGAGATTGAAGAGCAGAACTCGTGGTCGGACTTCTGGAATGAGTCGCTGGTGCAGCTTGTGCGTCTCTCTATGGAGGAACCAGAAACGCTAACGATACTTATAAGCCCAAGAATTCCAGAGATATTCCAAGACATTATTAGCAGGTTTGTGGCAAGCAAGGGTCTGGTATTTGATAAGCTAATGTTCAGTGAAGAGACTGGGTTCCTCAAAGCTGTAGTGTCAGCCGCCATATCAAGTTACCAATTTCTAGAATCCATCTCCATCTACTCTAACGAGGACACCAGTGATGAAATTGCTCATCTGGATGTTTCTGCTCAAATTATGTGTTTCAACATTCAGGTTCCTCTTCAATCGTCGCTGTTGATGCCTGATACCGAAATCAGGCTGGTCAGAGAGATGGTTGATAACTACAACGCAGGCGGATCTACTACTAAAATGACCATAAGAAGAAGCATATTCTGGTCCTACTACATGCTGACCCTGGATTCTAGAAGATTGCTGCTCTCCAAGCTCGCCACTGAAGAATTCATCCCTGCATCAGACCGCGACAATCTTATTTTTGAGGCGGAAGGTATCATCATTGCCAAAAATCAGTTATCCAACACAAAATTGAAAGATCTAGGGGGAATCGGTAAAAAGGTAGTTATGGGAACATCCAGCCAAGGGTTCATAAAGGGAAGAATATACGCTGTTAAGGTGATGTTGAATGACGAGCACGCAGAAACATATTTTAAGGAGCCTTATATTGTGATTGCGAGAGGACGCGACGTTTTGCTCAAAGAGGTTGAAAATATCGATAACTGGGAAGTGACCAAGGAGCTTGTTAGACTAGATGCTGTCATTGATTACAAGCAGATCCTCAAGATCCAAGAAGCTTAGCGACTGATCCACCGAAACGTTATCGGGCTGTGTATTATAGATTGTAGTTTACGTAATATAATTTTGAGCTTTGTTTTCGTGTATCACCTATAGCACAAGATACCCAGGTAAACACTTTGTTCAATATCTGGGGCACGTAGCTGACAACGGACCGCAGTCAATGATGAGAGCTGGGAACAAGATCCTAGATAAGGCGTGGTCAAGATTGACGAATTCAACACAGTTGCCAATCACTGATACTGGAACACTAATAGAGGAAATTGAATCGATTCATGGCAGACCCATCATATCTTCCAGTTATAAGTCATTCTGGATCGATACGATTCTGGAACATCCCAATGAGATGTTGACCAAGTCTGATTTCCTTGTGTTGTTTCAGACACTCTTTGAAATTGATTTCTTGTCATTGTTCGATGAGGACGAGTTAAATAGTGAGTTGACGAGCAGGACAACCGAAAATATCACCAGCCAAATCACCAAACTGAAAAGTCTTGAGTCATTGCCGCTAGAAGAGAAGAAACACAAGCTGTTCCAGCGACTTCGAGTCTTGAAAAGCACACTTCGTTCTCGAGCTAGAGCCTCTGACACAAATATGGCATCGATAATGGAACTGGAAACCAACAAACGACTGATTGAAAACTATGAAAAGCTGATCGATGTTTATGAGTTGGAACTGAGACTACGGTCAGACTCTCAGCCCATAGCTAACGAAAATCTTGAAAGACTTTTAAGCGTGGTGAGGCAACAGGATGAGATTCTGAAGAGATTCAAGAATAAGCTCGATCGCACTCGGAAGATACTGTGGTGGAAAAGCCAGGCCAGGACGCTCATAACCATTCTCCTGGCTTTCATTATATGCTCGTACTTCATGGGATTGCTTGCTGATCTACCTGACCGCGAGGATGATGAGTACGATAGTCTTCCGCCCGTTGGATATCGGAGACTACCAAACTGTTACTTTGATTCATTCAATCCGATAGATACTGGCTTTTATAAGATACTTGAATGGATGGGATACTGACGCTATTTATCCTTCCCAAGTCTTGGTTGCCTCAAGACATTCCTCCGCAAAAGACATACGCCGCATTGAAGGAGAGCGCTCTCTAGGGGAGGTTGAACACTCACACGATCCCGTTGGGTGACTGTGATGCACTAGAATACCGTCATTGCGGTTGGGCTTGTCTATGTGACTGAGTGCAAGCTCTGGATATAGGTAATCTCTGACCCGCTGTTTAAGTAGCTTTGAGTCTGGGAAACCATTATCAACAGACCGATCCCAAATTTGGTACCAATGTTCGCTTGAAGAACGTTTAATGGCCACTTTAAACGTTCCCGCCACAAGAGTGGGTCTCAAAAGAACACAGTTGATGGTCAGCTGCGAGGACTCTTTATCCAAAGACTTGGAAGAGAACGTCTGAAGCAGTTCTTGTTGGTACCATGCTGCTCTAAGCATCCATTTGCACTTGACGCAATAGGTGATGGAGACCATAGGATAGCTTAGAAATTCTTCTTCCACTGCATGATCTTCTGTGTTTTCTGTGGGTGCTGGTATAGTAGGTGATTGCGACATCTCATGGATATTTCCAAAATGCAAACAATCAAACTACTTGTGGCTGTTCTGTCATCTGCTGATGTATAGCTGTATCTCCATATATAGGGAAGCCGTGACTTTTTGAGCAATGTCACTCAATCTGTGTGTGGTTCCAGGCTGTGTTGCACAATCAGAGTTTCTGCTCGAGTTCGACGCGTCGAACGACGCATCGATCAGACCTCACTTGAAAGGTCGATCGACCCAATGAACTTTCGAGATTTCCCCGCAGAACCCTTTGAAACAGCGAGCAAGACACGCTGAAGTGGCTATTTCAGGTGTTAGATCCACAAGTAGCAGTATATGGGTATCCGGACGTGACACATGTCGTGGTTGTTTTGGGCCGCTACAAAAAACTGAGATTTCAGTGGCTGCAGCATAAAAGTCCGCTCGCCGAGCGGCTTGTCATAATAGAAACCCTGCATTCCCTGCTGCTACGATCCACAACAAGCCAATCTTTTCAAAAAAATACAATACAATAGCTGTTCTACTCTGTTTATAACTGACGATTGTAGAATATTTCGGCCAACATACAACACGAGTGTGTCTGTGTGTCTCAAGTATCGCCCCCGTCTTTAATGCACCGCCACAGCAAATAGGCTATTTTCTGGCGCGGTCTCGACTCCCCGCCTTTGTTGCGCCACACTATCAGGTGGCGTAGCAAGAGTGGAGATGAGACAAGAGGTGTTCAACGTCGCATTGACGCGTCAAGAGGAGTCCCAGTGTGGCGGTGCACGGAGCTTTGCGTCGATACTCCGCCAGGCGCCCCGCCAGATGCCCCCGCCAGAGCACCCCACGACAGCATCTGACACCGCCACAGCACCCTGACAAACCCACGGCGCACCGCCACACTTCCTAGATTAGATACCCTATCCGAGTACTCTCATATTGGGGTGGATAGAGTATATATGGATATAAATTCTCGGGATTGCAGTAACGAATGAGCTAATTCCTACATAAGTAGCACAGTTTCCGACAGTTTTTGGCGTTGTTGTTGTTATTATTATTATTGGTGCTACTAACTAGTGGTGGTATCTCTTATTTCAGTTTGATAGACCGTCGTGAGACATTGGTGATCAGGCTCAGATAAGGCTGGGATATAGGTGAAGAAAAATTGCTGTTTGGCTTGCTCTTTTCAATAGCGCTGGCTACAGTCCGAAACTGAAACAACTACATCCCTCAAGTACATAATGGTCTGCGATTCCATCACCTACCATCCCACGCTCACCAAACTCATTAAGTTCTTGGACACAAATGCGGCAAGAGAGAAATTGCTCAGAACTTTGCAATATGTTGCCCGACTTTTGTCCTTCTACTTTCTCAGAAGAGGCTACTCTATTACCACTTATCAACTGTCCAAGAGAGTCCAAGCGCTTCTCACTCTGAGCAGAAAGCCTTTGAGGGCCTTCAAACCTTTAACGCACCTCAAGAGTTTGTCTGTCATCGTGGACGATGAGCTCTCGGACAAATATCTGAAGCTGTTCGAGTCCATAAGACAGGCTGGATATTCGGCCTATTTTTTCTTTGACTCTGTACAATGGTTGAAACTCCTGGGAATATTGAAGAACAGAAACAGTAAGATTGTCACCAAGATCGATCAGATATGCTACTTCTTCTGGTTCGTTGCCTTGACTGGAGGTATTTTACATGATATCAGACAATGGAGAATTTCTTCATTAAAACAACAGCAATTAATCAAGGATTTGAGCAATGACGAGGACAAGGATCCTCTTGACGAAAATGTGAACCTAGAGAAGCAGAGGGATCTTTTCAGCTCGGAGAGTTATCTGTTGAGAAGCTCCAAGAGAGACCTTGTAAAGAACTTGCTAGACTGTCTTATTGCCATAAACGGCTTGAAATGGGTAAACGTCAATGAAGGCATTACTGCTAGTGCTGGTGTGATCACTAGTATTGTTGGCCTGCAGGATCTCTGGAAGGCTGTCAAAGCATGAGGAGAGAGAGGGGTTTTTGATTGGTTTTCAGCTAAGAGGGAAGATAAAGTCTTTCGATGCCATGCGTCGCCAGAGAGAAATTTCAACTACAGCATGTAACAACAGATTGTAATGATGAAGCATGACCCTTTTTGATTTTTTCTATTTGACTTACTGTCTCCCTAATATCGAATTTTCTGTTATCTCTGTTTAGTGTATATGGCTTTATTATATGTTTCTAATGAGGCTCAGTTTAATGGTATCCATGTCTGTTCGGCTTCTATTTACAAGTATGACTTTTTTGAAGTGAAGGATATCTAGTTCCTCAGTAGTCGTCCAGCCTGACCTTCAGCCTTGATCGCTTTTTGTCCTTCCTGCTTTGCTTCGCGGCAAGGCGCTGCTTGGTTTGCTCCTGCTTTAATTTTTCCCACTTTTCCACAGTTTTTGAATCCACTTCCTTTCTTGGTGTACCACACTTCTTTATTGCGTTAACAAACTTTTCAAGGCAATCTGTAACATTAGTGTCTCTATATCTCGTGCGGTCGCTTTTCACAAGAACCTCTCCAGATCCAGTGAAATAGCTAAACTTCTTATCTCTTGGACATTCTGAATCATGGTAGTTTCTCATGACTTCGTCAAACACAAACGCATTTAACCAGGTACCACGAGCGCCATACCATTGGGCTTGCGAGAGGCGAAGAACAGCTTTGGAGTCCGTAGTATTGACATGCTGTCCTCCAGGACCAGACGATCGCGCATAAGAGATACTGAAGTATCTCAAATATTGAGGATCTGCAGAGAATTTGTCTAAAAACTCCAAGGCCTTGCGTTTCTCCTCTGCATGCGGATCCACGCTATATGCTCTTCTAAAGACTGTAAAAAGGGAAGAAGAAAATCCCAGGGATACAATATGTAATGTTTTAGTTGTGATTTTTACCAGAGGTATCATCGCATTCTTAGCTGATGTCTCTAGTTTACTGCTATACCATATCTAGCACCATATCACTCAATATTCACACTTTAAATGCTTTTTCAATAGATTCTTTAGCAGGTCAGAACATGGCAGTGAGGTGAAAAAGTTAGTGTTATTACCCAGATCTAGAGCGAAAGCCCCGTTTTTAAGCGAAAGGTTCCCTGGAAATCGACAGAACAAGTTGACGCAGCCATAGAGGCAAGAGAGCTATAAATATAAGGATCTTGGGTAATAAAGAGATATTCCGGGTTTGTTGACTCGGCGTGAAGGGCATTACCAAAAGTTTCGATTATCGAAGAGGATTTTGCATACGGGCTTTCACTGTTCTTTGCTATTCCAGCAGTTATAGCCTCTGGACCATCACCTGAAAGTCATCGCTAGATATTTGAAAATTGAGGGAGGAGCTGCAGGAATATTGTTTTACTTTTCGGTTGGCCATCATCTCAGCTATGAACCTGGCTTCACTTGGGCTTTTCTACGACAAGACTCTCAAATATGAGGCATACTTTGGGAAATATGTCTTTGAATGGATCATTTCAATTGCAATTTTTGCGACCTCACTTTACATGGAATTCAGTCTGACTCCTTTTCTTCGTCACTTCTCCCTCGATAACCCCGCAATTCAATTCCCGTTCACCACACACGAACAGTTCACCACTGCTAAGTTGGCCATATATGCAATGGGTTTGCCCTACTTGGTGATGGTTTCTACAGTGATTTTGAAGTTTTCGACATGTTCTGCTGCCAAGAGACCACAATATTTGCATCTAGCTAACATCACATCTCTCTCATATTTGTTGGCTCTCTCGATAAACGGATTCTTGACAGAATTCCTCAAGCTTCGTATAGGCAAGTTGAGACCAGATTTCCTTGCTAGATGTGGTCCCCTAGAAAATATGTTAAGGTCCAGTGTCTACGACATTGATATCTGTTCTGCACCTTACGGAACGGCACTTTTAATGGATGGCTTCAAATCTTGTCCTTCGGGTCACTCCTCTTTTGCTTGTTGCGGAAGTAACTTCCTTAATCTGTGGATAGCAGGACAGCTCAAAATATTCTCCAAGGCAAGCCCAACTACTGTCAGATTCAAACTGCTCAAATTACTGCTTTTGGCGCCTGCTTTGCTCGCTTTCCATATAGCCATCAGCAGATCACAGGACTATAGACATGACTACATAGACATCACCATAGGCAGCTTGATTGGCCTAATAATATCAACAATTGTTTACTTCCAGTTCTTCAATTCCTGTGCTTCATCAGACAGCGACCTGACGTGTTCAGAGGATGACTACATGCTGTTACAGTCCCAACGAGAGAATTACACACTTCCAGTTTAACTGAATCATCTGCTGCTTCACTTTTGCTTATATAGAAAGATTTGTAGAACTTACCATATTAATGGTCTTTTATGGCTGCATAGACTATATTATGCATGTCAGTCTGAGAGCCCCTTAATGCCATCCGAAGACGATCTTGAAACTCCTGGACACTGTCTTCATACACTTCATAGACCGCTTATATAATCAATAAGTGTTTCCTCTATAAGTTTTTAAGGACGCTATGAGCAGAAATCACTTTGATGAGCTTTAGCCTCATGTTTTGAAACTTATATAGAGTCGTATCGAGCTAATACTGGTATTTGAGAGGTGAACATCTAGAGTAAGTATTGTGGACCAGAGGGTACTTTGAACCAACAAGAAAAATATATTTCGGTTTATTCCAAAACAACAGAACGGACAAAGTTGCCACCGGGATGTTGCTAACCATTTGAACGGATTTGATTGTATGTGGATAGGTGATAGACAAGTGCTTACGTGCTTATCCGCTATACAGTTACTAGCTGGTTGACTACACTAATTAGGTGGTGGCAGTTATTTCTTTTGCGATGGCTTAAATACGACCGTCTTTCTTGCTCAGGATTTTTATGTGCCCGAATAGAGTCTTCCTCTGACACATAGATGCATATACTAACACTACTATAGAATTATTAGGCACCATGACGGAAGAGAACTCTCCAAAACCCGAGCCAAAGAGTAGCGAAACTCATATCAATCTAAAAGTTTCCGATGGGACCTCGGAAGTGTTTTTCAAAATCAAGAGATCGACTCCGCTCAAGAGACTGATGGACGCCTTCTGCAAAAGACAAGGCAAGGACGCCAGCAGCTTGAGATTTTTGTTTGATGGCCATAGAGTGAATCCTGAAGACACTCCAGAAGATCTCGACATGGAGGAGAGTGATGTCATTGAGGCTCACAGAGAACAGGTTGGTGGTACCGGTCGCTACTAGACGCTCGAGATCGGTCTGTACCCGAGTGTTACGAACATAATAAGCTTTTGTGCGCTTAGAGATACTCCCCTTGTGCCTGTTTTTCGTGACAAGGTCTGTATAGCAACGTTTAGACCAGCAACTGACGATTAGACTTTCTGGTTCACTTCTCTTGTCTAGGTTTTGTATACTTATATAAGTGGTACTTTAGTCTCTCTAATGAGGACCTTGGGAACCCCTTTTCTTGTCGTTTAGTTGGTATGTTTGCTTACTCGACAGTAAGAACTAATGAGTAATCAATTACAGATAGAGATGAAAAGCACAGCCAGATTTTAGTATGGGCCAATTCCATTAAATTGAGAACTAAAATTACCGTTGTGGGTTTATGGCGATGAATACTGCCATTTCAAGCGGATCCACTGCCTCATGGACACTCTGGCTCCGTTACAGGCACTTTGTGACCCAATTTGAATACCCAGCTAGCCGTGATTGTCGTCGAGGAACGCTAAACACGAAAAGCTTTTGGGCCATACGCGTTTCACAGCCTTTAAACTCCTTCAAAATTAATAACACAGGAGCGTGTTTCTTCTAGCAGGAGCCCCCCTGTTGAAACAATTGGAGTCCATATATCAGTTATTATAAGGTGTTATTGTTGACCAGCGCGCGCGTAGGATCAGCAGGAACTTTAGAGGATCAAACCAATTGATTTACGCGGCAGAAGAAGGTGTGCGGCCCGTTTGGGAAATCATATTGAGCCACCTACTATCACCGTAAAGGAACTAAAGCGTGAAGCGAGCGTTGGTGTGAACCTAGAGGGTTGAGTCCGGTTTGTTCAAGAAACGCTGAAATTCTTTCTTTTTGCTTAATTACTTGCACGGTGGCTGTTGACTAGCGGGATACCAGCGACAAATAGGTCCTGATTCTGTACTGTTAGCAACTCTTTACCATTCGCTCCTCGTCATTCATTGCCTCTTTTATTCGCTTTTCAGTTGCAGTTCATCGCAAAGTGAGAACCATTCATAGTTGACTGCTGGAATCACACAGAGACGCGACTTGTTCATATTTGGTGATGACAGAACACTCCAGGCAGAGCTCGTCTGCCTCTTGCGTTGTATCTTCGTCAGCCATGGGCCTTGGGATATCTAACTCAACCAGATCGTCCCCAATGAAGAATCCTGTCAAGATAGGGCCCTGGGTGTTGGGTAGAACTCTTGGAAAGGGAGCCACAGGACGTGTGCTACTGGCTACAAATGCCAATACCGGACAGAAGGCTGCAGTTAAGGTTGTTTCCAAGTCAATTCTCTGTACTGATTCTGGTGCAGATGCTGAAGAAAGAGGACGCGACACGGCTGGTTTGAGCTACGGGATCGAGAGAGAAATCATTATTATGAAGCTTTTGAATCACAAAAATGTTCTTAGATTGTATGATGTATGGGAAACCGACAAGGCTCTATACCTAGTTTTGGAATATGTCGAAGGTGGTGAACTCTTTGATCTTCTAGTGGAAAGCGGTCCATTACCTGAGGAAACGGCTGTTGAGTTCTTCAAACAAATCATTTTGGGTGCTTCATACTGTCACAGTCTCGGAATTTGTCATCGTGATTTGAAACCAGAGAACCTACTTCTAGATAGGCAGTTTAACATCAAAATTGCTGACTTTGGTATGGCAGCTCTTGAGTCCAGTGACAGACTTTTAGAGACGTCATGTGGGTCACCTCACTATGCAGCCCCAGAAATTGTAAGTGGCTTACAATACCACGGTGCAGAGTCGGATGTATGGTCTTGTGGTGTAATCCTGTTCGCGTTATTGACCGGTAGATTACCTTTTGACGACGAAAACATTAGAGAGCTGCTTTTGAAAGTACAGAAGGGTGAATATGAAATTGTTGAGGACATATCCGACGAGGCAAAGGATCTAATATCCAAAATGCTGACCGTTGATCCAGAGAAGAGAATTAAAACCAGAGATATTCTCAACCATCCACTTATAAAAAAATATCCCTTCAGTTCAGAAGATTTGCGTGACTATATGAGCCTCCCTTCACCCACGTCTGCAACACATCCTGTGTCATCACTTAAAGACATTGATCAGCAAATCCTTGAGAATTTGGTAATTTTATGGCATGGCAGAGATTCGAGCTCAATAATAGAATCTTTACTGAGCCCAGAACCAAACCCAGAAAAGACATTTTATTCTCTACTACTGAGGTACAGACATGATCATGCCTCGGGTTCAAATTCTCAGAACGTTTTAGTCAGATCCTCATCGGTGATATCAAAGGTGACACCATCATCTAGCGGTAGCAACTCACCTCGGCAGAAGAGAATCTCCAAGGGCTACAGTGCCAGCAGCACACATAATAGAGCAGTATCTTTCCAAAGCTTAAGACAACCCAGCTCAGTGAAGTCGTATTCTAACCTTGATTTCACAAATGGAGCTACAGGCACTGCTACTCGTACACATAACGAGATAGTGTTGCAAAAGAGAAGCAAAAAAGCAGTAGCAGAAAAGCAAAGAGAATCAAGTATCCCGCAGCTCAAGAAGAAACAATCGCTGACAAGCTCATTTTCGAATAAAAGAAACTCTCTGTTGTTTTTGAATGAGTCTAACTCAAACAATAGAAATTCATTGCTCTTTGCAGGAAACGAGCCAACTATCTCAAGAAGCCTTTCCAAAAAAGCTTCTGGCACTAGACTAAAGAGAAATTCTGTAACTGTAAAGTTACTCTCAACTTATGCCAAGCTTGCTGCTATTGATAACAAAAGTTCAAAGAATGTGGAAAACTATGGCAGAAGAACATCAGCAAACTTTGCAACTTTGTGCGACATGCTGTTCAATGGCGTCAATTCGGACAGCGACTCTGAGCTTCGAAAGTCTGGTTCAATAATTACCTTGAGTGCTTATCTTTTTGACTCTGATAATAAGAGAGATAGCAAACGAGTGTCAGGACCTGCAGCGAGACGGAGGTCGAGAAGTACTAGACGATCACTTGTCAATGCCAAAAGAAAAACCTCCGCTTACGCCTCAAAAGTTGAAGATTCTTCAATTAGAAAGTTGAAGACAGGAACGGCACGTGCTTCATCTAATCCTTTGGAAAGAATATCTAGGATTTTGAATTCAAATGATATTGAGCAACTAAACAGACGGTCTGTCACAACTGGGAGACGGAAAGGAGTGCCTTCAGTGAATCCACCTCCTAAACCAGTGTCGAGATTGGATCCTAGATATGATGCGTATGAGCAATATCAAAGGCGCGCTTCGGAAAATGTTGAGAATTTGTTAGAGGAGAATAAAGAATCGACAGCTGTGGATAGCGATTATGAAAATTCTAAATCTGATCAGCACTCTGTTGCTGGTACTGTTACAAAGGACTTTTTGAATGAAATAAAAAACACTCGTTTCTCTAGTTCTCAGTTCGAGGACCTTGATAAAGATAAAAAATCAAGAGTATCGTCAGCAAATAGAGAAGTTCCGCTAGTCGAGGAAGAGAATGATGATTTGGAACCATCAAATACTGTGGTTAGAAGACATAGGGTTCCTACAGCGATAGCGGATGTGAAGGTACCTCAAGTAACTCGGCAATCAACCATGTTTCCTGATAGTGAGAAGAGACTGAGTTTGTTAACTCTTTATTCTACTGCAGCATCATCTACCAACTTAAATTCCTATTTGACCAAACGCGATGAGCTCCTGTTGAAGAAGAACGCGAACAACAGAAACTCGAAAGCAACCAGGTTGAGTATGATATTTCAGGATGATGAGAACGATGCTGATTTGAACTTAGGCCCTCGAGGGTCGAGCACGAGAAACTCACGTATGTCTTCAGATAACTACGATGATCTGTGTTTTGTTGACAATTCAAACAGCTCAAACGACAATCAAAAACGACTGTCTCTTCTCTATCTTGATGAGAGACCACCCAAATTAGCTTACAAGGAGTCTAAAGACACAATGATTTCCAATAATTCTAATGAAAGAAATCTATATAAGACATTGAATTTACCAGAAGTTCCTGGCTCTCCTATCAAGGAGGAGAAGATGAAGAGAAAACCCAAGCAAGGCAAATTAGATGATCATTCCAGTGATGAGTACAGACAATCATCTCAAGTGACCATTAGAAATGATGCTCATGATGATCTCTCCTCTCAATCGGATTACGATGAAAATAACCAGGTGAATGTGGACATCACGCCTACCAGAAGAGCTCCAGCTCCTCCCTCGGATGATGCCAATCACCTTGCAAACTCCAAGCTTCAATTCCAGAAGCAGCGCAAGCCCTTGGGTAATGTTGATGCTGCAAATCTCAAAAAAAGAGACAACACTGGAAATGGGAGATCAAATTCATTCTTCAGAAAATTATCATTCGGTAAGAAGAGCACGTTGTCAGACGGGACCGATGAAAACAGGAGAAAGGTATCAATCACTCAGGCGTTCTTGTCTCTCTTCTCAAGTGAGGCGCCTCAGTCATTTGAAAGCAAGGAATCATATGCAACTCTTTCTCAGGAAGATTTATTCGAGGCGTTGAGATCGCTTTTTGTCAGCTGGAGACAACATGGTCTTTCGAACTTGGTTGCTGAGAGATCTCACTACAGACTTGTTGCCACAATTTCCAAGAAGAACAGTCTTGGTTTGAAGCCTTGTAAGATCGGTTGCCAAATCTCAAGCTTGAAGCCTTCTGCCAGTCAGAAATCAAATGCTCGCTCGAAATTAGTCTTGACAAACTTGAAAGGTTCTTCCAAAACTTTTGCTCGTTTGGTAGAGGAAATGGAAAGAACGCTTAATCGTGAGAATATCTTGATCACTTAATCTTTTAGAATGCACTTTCAAAACAGGTTTTTCACGCAATTTCTCATGTTCTATCTATACTGTATACTTATGTTTTAATTTACTATGTGCTACAAAAACGTAATTGTGCTCTATAACAGGTCACTATGATACTACATTAGCTATCAGACTTTCAGCCGCTGGAAACCGCTTTACTTATCATTTGGGGAGCTCCTTGGTCGCTTTCTCTTTTGATGCAGCCGATACTCTTTTAGCTGAAACTCGAAGAAAAGGGAACTTAATCTGAAGTATTCTGGTTGTGCAAAAAAGGCATTAAGACCCTTGAGAAGTATTGAAAACTGATAACCTCTGAAATTCGCGTATAGCGGTGAGTAAAGTGATATGATAGCACGCTTTTGGAGGTCCGAAAACGAGCGTCTCCTGGAAAGTTGAAGGCCAGGAAAGATAATATTAATCAATATCGTGAGATAAGCTTTCAAAGAGAGTATTTTTGCAAAACTATCGCTTGGTATCTCTAGAAAATCCACATTTTCCAACTTAGAAGAGTCTTTTGGATACTTTAACTCCCAGGTAATTTGCTTTCCCAACGGCAGTGCTCTCGAACAAAAGTATATGTGAGTTCCATCTGTTACAATTGAATTTAACAACTCCACTCTTCTTCTTGCCCGATCGGAAGAAATCAGATTAGGGAATTGTTTGATATACTCATGCTCATCTGTGAACACTGTGAGTCTCCTTAATGACTGAATATAAACTCCATCAACAAAGAATTTTGAAGATTTTCCCCCTTTCCTTCGCTTTGAAGATTTGCTGGGGCATATTTTGAGAGGGCATAATACACTTGATTCCATCTTCTGTAGATTTCTCATTACAAACTGATATTCTAGTTCGTGAAGGTATGGGACCGGGTCAACTGATTCGTCACTGAATTTTTTAGAGATTTGTATTGTAAACTCATGAAGGAATCTCTCGAGAAATTTAGCTAGTTGTTCATCATTTTCATCGCTTGAAAAAAAACTATACATTGGAGGAATGTAGTGAGACACATCGTGTTCCTCCTTCTCAAGTATTGGCTCCTTCAGTCCCTTCTCTAACTGGGTATACAAAAAATTCAAGTTTTTCTCGACCACTTGAAGTTCTTGTTGTCGTATGCAATCTTCGTGCAAAGAGGCTTCCGCATCTTCATTTTGAGATGATTGGTCTGTTTCAGATAGGTCATGTTCTTTAGCAACTTTGTGGATATCAGTTATTGGATTTTCGTCGATATCGCTATAAGTACTTGAACTTCTTTCCTTCTTCAAATTCGATGTTTGAAGCGAACTTCTCCACCTGGGTTGGCTTGGATGAGCGGGCTCCCGCGGCTGTATTCGCCCAAAAATCATATCTGTTAATTGATCAAGGGAAACATGGTCAGGCTCGGCTTCTCGGCGAACGGGTCCTTTTTTTTGTCTTCCAGTCTCCAATAGTCCGATATCAAATTCGTAATCCATCCTTTTCCTACCGAGAAGCACCGTCCGTAGTTCATCAAATTCAGGCTTCCCCAAAATACTGTTCAGTAAGTCATTGGGAAGATTAATGAACTTTCCGGAGTCTAATCGCACAAAACATAATATGAAATCAAACAAACAGATTTGTCTTCGCAGGTCTTTTATGTTGTACATCAGAAGTTGATTGAATACTTCGAATGCAATCAGATACCGGTTGCTCACCTTCAGTAACTCTCTAAAGTTCTCCAATGCTCCGTCTTTGAACTCTTGAAGTGTTAAGGATGGGTTTTCTTTGAGCGCTTCGTCCGATTGCTGGTCCACCAGTTTATCGATCTCTTTGGAGAACCGATCCACATATTTGTTGATATCAATCGACTCGTTCATCTTTAAGTTCGTAAATATATAAGCATATCATACTTCTGGTCAAAATGACCTAAGCTAATCTAATCTCCGCAACTGAAACATCCCCGGTTTAGCAATAGCGAACAACGCTAGCTCAAGCGTAACAGCTTGAGGTTACAATATCTTGTGCGACGGCATTGGCAATTTTGCGTCCATCGACGCCAAACTAATTTTGGTCGTGGAAAGATCAAGATCTCTATCTCTTGTCAAACTGCCTAAACGGGAAATTTCTTAGACCAGCCAACATCGAGGTCAAAACAGTGTAGTTAACTCCTTTAGCGAGCTCTCCTTTCTAGTTTGAAATAAGGCTGCAAAATCGCCATGAATATTGTTGGTTTTGTAAAACAAAAGTATTGCTGAGATAAACTGGAATTCTTGATGAGAATTGGAAAATAATAGAATATTCAGCATCAAACACAGCCAGACGCTTTTAACTGTGACTGACTAAGTGATAGACTCTCATCGGAGATGACATCGATCGTACTGCCTCCCAGAGTACCAGATAAGAGTGATATACGCCATAGTAGCTTTTATGGCTCGGTATTCGACACAGGAATAAAAGACGACAGAGATGTCGAAGATACCATTTTTTCAGCACGACCTAGTCTGGACCACCAACTCTCCGACGAAAACGATGATCTCAGGCACAGAAAGAATTCAGAAAGCCCGAAGAAAACACCCTATATAAAAGAGACACCTAGTAGAACTAGCACGACTGTCCCAAAGGTGTTTCATGTCCATCGGAAGAAAACATTTCAAAAACCAGGTTATCATCAATTACCTCAGACCCAAAAAAAATCCGAGAAAACTCCATCAACATACAGATTCAAAGATCAACAACAATTAGACTCTTTATTAGGATTGTTCCCATATGAAAATTCACAGATTATTCCAAATTACCTTCTCCAATACAGTCTACATCCACAGCATGATCAGCTCCGGCGGAATCCTGTTTTACGGTACGAAATAAAATCTGCGAAACTGAAGAATGGTGAGATAATACTGTATGATGCACCAATCAACTTAGATGAGTATCTCACTATAACTCCACACTCTCATGGATTGAAATCATCACAAGAAATAGGGTCAATCGAGAAAGGATCAGCAGAAAAGGTCAAATACCGTTACCTCTCCAATGAGAAGCTTAAGCAGCTTCCTGAACCAAGCTTCGAGTTCAAGGAAATGGATGAGTCTCAAAACAGGCTTAGCGCTGTAGCAGAACTCAGTTTGGCTACCAACTCAGAACATTATGCACAACTGAAAGATCATATCTTCAAACAAGAATTTTCCAGTTGGAGAGAGTTGGAATCTTATCTTCCCTCGCAAAAGGATATATGGGAAAATGACTATTACCTTAAACGACTGATGTTTGAGATCTACTTGCGACGAATAGTTAGTTCAAGGCTGGCTATCAAACTAGGTATCCAAGAAGCACGAAAAGGTAATTCTGGCAGATGGGATGAGCTTCAAGAGATCATAGCATCAGTCTACGGTTGGGACCAAACAAATCTTTTCGGGGAACAAACATAAGCTTTCCATGATATTACAATCAGAACTACTCGCAAGACTATGAGCAATATTTTATTTTGATCGTATTTCAAAGATTTATCCTTCAAAAAGATTGGCCTTCTAAATGAGCCTTTAGTGCGTTGTTGGCTTCATTAAGTTTCAACTTATCTTCGAAGGAACTCTTTACTTTTTGATATTCAGAATCCATAATCTCGATTTTTTTGTTCATGATGAATTTCTCCAGCTTTTCTGTCAAATTCTTACTACATAAGCAACATTCAAACACCATTTCAACGATGGATCTGAAAGATGTTATGAAGCTACTATTTGACGTATCTTGCAACATTTTGGCATAGAGTCGATCAAAGTTCATACTAAACCATGACCAGAGCATTTCATAGGTCTCAGGCTGAAATTTCATTCCCAGCAGGCATAGAGAGATTGAGTCCGTGTTTAGATTGTTTAGAACATAGTTCAATGTTCTCTGGCGCAGTTCATCCTTGGTGACATAACCTAGTGACGAGAGAGCTGCTTTACTGATCTCAGATTCATTGACAGCTTCATATATATTGTCAATGACCGGAGCAGAGTTTTTAATGAAAGCCAAGATCTCCTTGTACTCTTTTGGACTTGATGCATTATACTGTATCGATGCCAATACTATAGGAACGAGTTTTCCAGGAATTGTTCCCTTAGGGCCATGAACCAGGCACTTGAAAAGATTCTTGCAGATCTCCCGGCATTTGGGATTAGTGTAATTCAAAGAAAGAATCGAGCATCTCACTGTGAGTTCAGTGGCTGGTAGCTGTGTTAGATTAACATTGTCCCATTCAAACTGCTTTATAAGATCTTGTGCGAAATTGTTAGCCCACAAAATAATCAAAGAATAAAAAGAACGATCTTTGAAGAAAGCCACTGACTCTAATGATTTTGTGAGATTATATAACAAAGTAATAGCAATATTCAATGCAGTCGGGTTTAAAGATTTTGCATTTATCGAAATCGCTGACATTATTTCAATGAAGCCCAAGATGTCCTCATCCGTTTGGTAAGCCTCACTGAATATAGTAGAAAGATCCAAAAAGATTTGGCACTGTTCGATATGGTTCAGTTTGTCAAGATTTATGGCCAAATTTTTGTAACACTCTAATGAATACTGAACGGTCGCAATGGCAGTTGCATTCACGTTCAAAAGCAAGAAATCATCAGAGTCAAATTCTATTCTCCTGTCAGTTAGCATGTGTGTATCAACCTTTCCATCGGCTAACTTAATGTACAATGGAACATGAAAAGGAACATCCTCAACATTTGCTTCTGAATTATATAAGAATCTGTGCTGTTCGACAGCAATCTTTTTGTTCTTCGTTTGGACTTTAAGTATTGGATAGCCCGCAAGTCTAATCCATGAATTCATAAAGTTTGGAATGTGATAGTGGAACTTGTTCAGCTCGTGCGCATTTATGAAATTCCATAAATCTACCGGTTTGAATAACTGGAATTTGTTAGCTTTTATAAAGTCACCAACAACAGTGAATAAGTTGTCGTAGTTATCAGATGGAACAGAGTTAAGCAAATTCCCCAACATTCTCAAAAGAAACACCCCCTTTTCATAGGAATGTCTGTTGAAGGTATGTTGGATTGTATCTGCTGGAACATTTTCAACATAAATGGGTTTCATTGATTCTAAGCCTTGGTATCTCTTCATTTCAAAGAGTTCTTTGTTTGTCTGATCAAACCACACTTCATTGTCATCGCTTATTTCGTTCAGTACGGTGTTGGCCATGAAAGTTGCAAACGCCTCATTAAGCCAGGTATAATCATAACTGTCGAAGGTAATCATATCGCCAACATACATGTGTACCATTTCATGCACAATGACTTTTCTGATCATATCCACAATCTCCAAAACCTTTGCTGGTGACTCACTATCTGGGGTTAAGGCATGATCTCTCAAAAGCTGAATCATGGACCAGCTCTCAAGGCCCCCATCATTCAGGAAAGGTAGGGTCACAATATCCAATTTTGGGAGCGGATAGTCAACACCAAGTTTTGCCTCGATCAAAGGTAATGTCTCTGAGACAGTAGACAGAGCTACCTGTGCTCTGCTAGACTCCCCTAATTGCGTATAAATTCTGACTGGGAAATCTTTATGAGAGTGAAGCTGAACCTTGGACTCAAGATACTCAAAATCTCCTATCGCAAATGAGAAAACGGATGTTGTCATTTTTGGCGTTTTTTCGAAGATAACGAGTTGCTTTCCACCTTCAAGAGGCTCTGTATTTTCAATTGGAGTATTTGAGATGCAGGTAAATTCTGCATCCGTTGTCAAAGAGAGCTTGAATGTTGCCTTAGCTAAGATATCGTCAACGCAAGGAAGCACCAATCTGGCAAAAGAGGGCAAACACTGGGTGGAGATGATGTGCCGAGTGTTTCTGTCTTTGTCTCTGTACGAACTCTTGAATACTCCTCTTGTGAACTCCTTGTAGCTCATGCTGGGACGAACAACTCCCAGGTAGTGAACTCTAAGCTTCACGTATTCGTGGAGTTTGAGATCTGCAATGGTAAGCTTCTCTGAGTACAGTTTGATCGTCTGGGTTTTTCGGTTTTGCTCCACTTTGAGTTTTTCATGGAGGTTCGATCCTGAAACGAGATAGGCGTCGGTGGTGACACACTCTACGGAGTTGAGTGTCATCTCGAACCTGTCAGTATCATTGACGGAAGATCTTTCATTTTCATAAAGATCCATGAGCACGATTCCTATGAAGTTCGACTTCACTGGTGTTATTTCCAGCGACAGGCTGTAATGCGACGGAAGAAATTTGTTGCTGAAAGCCAGCGACACCATTGGGGCTACCATCTCTTTTGTCGAGACGGACATGCTAGCAGCCGTGGCGTTCGTTGTTGACGTCATAATGGTAATTCAGAGGCCTGATAGCGTATGAATCAAGCCCAGAAAATTTTATGGGGAAGCAAAATTCTGCAGTATTTTTATAAGAGAAGAATATTTCAGGGGTGTGATTTTCGTGGGACGTATTCCCCACAATAAGAGAACAACACCCGCAATTTGGGGGGTCAATGGGATATTTGGCACTGAATAGACTATCGCGTGGTTTGAGAGGCCTACTATTGCAAAAGTGGCACTCCTTTTTTGGCGTTTTCTGGGTATCTGATGCAAATATAGCAGGTTCTTGCCTAGTTGTTTTTTAGTATCGATCCCAACTTTCCACCATTGAAGCTTGTGTTCGACATAAACCAGGTATACTGCTTGATGATTCTACAGGGATCGAGTCAAAATCGTGGTTCAAGCTCAATAGTGTGCTTATTAGGAGTTATTTGCGTGGTTTCACATCCTCCGCCGCCATCTGGCTTATTACTCCCCTCACAAATGACTTTCTCCTCTTCTCCTGATATTGCAGGGTTCGAAACTTTGCCGGGCGGGAAATCCGCTGTCAGAGAATCCGTTGTCGCACCCCGTCTCAAATGTGGGGGGAGTATTATCACGTGTATTTTATCACGTTATAAAAAATGCATGGAACGCGATGGAAGAAAAAAAGACGCACATCGCCTTGTGGCGGTGCAGCAATGCTGTGGCGCATTTTAGAGAGAACATTGTAGAACATTCACCAGAGAGGTGGGAACAAGAGAGAATTGGGCACCATGACTCCAAGATATAGTTCTCGAGATCGAGAAAGTGTTGCATCAGAGAGGGTTGCTCAGAGCTGCACGAGGCTGCTCGTAACGTTTTTCTCTGTAGCTGTTAAGCAGTCCAACACCAGACATTAGTTAACGCATTACGACAGAATCTCTTTATCTTTCGCACCTATTAGGACAGAGATTTAATAGAAGCGTGGAATTTATCTACCCCGCCATTAATAACAAAGGCTGAAAACTAGTTGAGACTTTATTATTACATACACAAAAGGCTCTATTATTGAATCACGGCACTAGTTAACTCTCATATATGGTCAAAGAGACTCGACTTTATGATCTTTTAAACATCTCTCCCCAAGCAAATCCATCCGAACTCAAAAAGGCCTATCGCAAGGCTGCACTCAAATACCATCCCGACAAGCACGCAGGCTCCTCGCACGATTCCGAATCATTCAAAGAATCCACTAAACAGTTCCAGGACATCACAACAGCTTACGAAATCCTATCTGATGAGAAAAAGAGGTACCTCTACGACAACTATGGCGAAGATGTTGTGAAAGGACGTCAGCCCGAACCGAATATTGATCAAGTATCGCCGTATGCCTCAGACAAGTTCGCCAAAGCAGAGTCATTGTTTGATCGTCTCTTTGGTGCCATGAGCTCTTCCTCCAACTTGGAGTTCATGTTCAATGATCTTGCAAATCACTCAGCTGCTTCCTTCGGAAGAGCTAACACCCAATCTCCGAACCAGTTAAGAAAGGGGAGAAACATTCTCCACACCATATGCTGCACTCTAGGTGACTTCTACACAGGTAAAACGGTCAAGCTCAGTCTCAGCAAGAAAATATGCTGTCCTCGTTGTAATGCTCAGGGAGGAGTCAAGGTAGTCAATTGTCCTTCTTGTCGTGGACAGGGTTACATAATCAACGAGAGACGTATGGGCATGATGTACCAACGAGTACAGACCACTTGCAACAACTGTAATGGTTCAGGTCGTTACATTCCGGATGAATATATATGTGACACATGCGGTGGGGCGAAGCTGATAGATACTAAGGTGATTTTAGACGTGAAAATCCCAAAAGGTGTGTCACCTGGATTCCAGATTGTGTTCCCGAAAGAGGCAGACCAAGGCATAAACATCATTCCGGGTGATGTGATCATAAAGATTGAGGAGGACAAAGGACATAAAGGTGGCAGATTTTCTAGCTTCCACCGAAAGGGCAACGATCTATATGCAGTAGCTACTCTTCCTTTGAACATGGCCTTATGTGGAGGTCTTTTGAAGTTCAAACACATCAACGGCCGAATCTTGAGGATTTACATCAACAGAGGCGATCTGTCTGATCCAAATTGTCTCAAGGTTGCGCGAGGCTATGGTATGCCAGTTCCTGGAGATTTCCAGTCCGATTCATCTGAAAGCGACGTTTCCTATGGTGATTTGATTATCAAGTTCCGAGTCCAGTTTCCTAAGATGAGTGATTTGTCCGAGAAACAGTACAGTATGTTGAGCAAGGCACTTGATCCCAACTTTGGCGCGGCCTCCTCGAGCTCGTCGTCTCGTAATGCCTCGGTTGACGGGCCTTCGCCCGTGGCCTCCTCCACTGATGGATCCTCGGTGATGTCAGCGACCCACATGATGTCCAAGCCGGTTGTTGAGGTTTCTTCAGGCCCATACATGGCTGTGGATGAGACCGATGCTGACGAGGACATGGTTGATAACGAAATTGTGTATCTGGCCGACTTCGAGGGCCCAGCAATGGAGGACATGTGGGTTGAAGGTGGTGTCGATTACGAAGACCATGACCACGACTACGACCACCAGCACCAGCCGCGTGCCAAAAGGTTCCGGTCGATGTAGTAAATAATCATTTGTAACGTTTTATGTACCAACAACAAACAAGAGGATATACAACATACGGTCTGTCGTGGCAGCGTCCCATTACCCGGAATTTTTTCTTTTTCGCACCGCCACCTGTGGCGATGACCCGTTTACTGCGCCACGCGATCCTCCAACTGCGACACGTAATTAAAAAGACATGAGGCGAAAGAGGAAAAAAAGCATAACAAAGGCTGAAGCTCCTACTTTGAATTGAGTGCGGGATATAAATAGGAGGAAACCGCGGTAGTTGATAGTGATTGACGCTGCAATAGAGTTGAGATAGCCAATAGGGAAGCTAGAGGAAGAAAAAAATGGATAAACTAAAGGAGGTAAGTGGAAACAGGAGATGGATTGGAGAAGAGCGGATCGCGGGCTAAGAACAGTGATTTTACTGACATGGAGGAATAGAAACTTAACAAGCTGAAACTTGACGCCGAAACATGGCAGGAAAAGGCGGATGAGTACTCGGCGAAAATCAAGG
Source organism: Ogataea populi-albae (assembly GCA_030579375.1). NCBI lineage: Eukaryota > Fungi > Ascomycota > Pichiomycetes > Pichiales > Pichiaceae > Ogataea > Ogataea populi-albae. Next base: position 674,619 of record JAKTQY010000004.1, read on the forward strand.
AGATGGAGCAGGAGGCTCTAGAGAAGGATAACCAGATCCAGGCCCTAACGAGAAAGAATCAGGTGTTGGAGGACGAGGTGGAGAAGCTGGAGAGCGAACTGGCGGAGAACAAGAAGATTGCGGGCGATGCGCACCAGCTGAAATCGTCGAACGAAAACTACTCGAAGAAAAATTCGATGTTGGAGGAGGAGCTGGAAGCATCCGACGCCAACTTGAAGGAAACCACGGCTAAGCTAAGAGAGACCGACATTCGAGCCGAGACCCTGGAGAAAAAGGTGACTTCTCTCGAGAGCGAAAGAGCTGATCTAGAGACCAAGTACGAGGAGCTGGAGACCAAGTACAAGCAGGCCCAGGCTGAATTGGAGGAGATCAGCGCCCAGTTGGAGTCCCTATAGATTTTTGACCCCGAGGACGGTTCCGCGAATATGTGCAGTACTGTTCCTGGAACTGTTCCTGGACCTGTCGACCGCAACGGTCTTTATCGAAGTGTTGAGGTCTTGGTTGCATGTGTTTTGATCTACTATTTTATGAAAAAACCACTCCAATGAGAGCTATACGCCTACTATTGTTTTTCATTTCTGCTGTAAGTAGCTTTTTTGAAGTTTTCTGGCAGCTTTTTGTAGATTCTCATATCTCAGTGCCATCCTGATTTCTTACTGAACCTGACTTTGTGCTGATTTTGGTTCCAAGCTCTCAAACACTCATTATTTTGAGATTAACTATCATACCTTCCTTTCATTGCCTATCTGACTTTTGAGTCTATAAAAAAAATAATTTGGTGAGACATGCAAGACTAAAGTAGAAACGCTCTTGAAACGTCTAGCCAATTCATTACTGTAAGTGCTGTTAAGAAGGTGTGTTGGTGTGTTAGTTTAGTGTTTGTCACTATTAGTTTGTGCTGTATGCCACAACTATGGCGGAGTTGACGACTGCTTGGGCTGATTACGACTACGACTCAGACTACGCAAACCATCCTCCTCCCACCGATTCTGAGGCAGAAATAGAGCTAATCCACAACCAATTACCGCCATATGTGTCTTCGTCATGCTCACTGTCAACATTAGCGAATCCAGTACTGGCTGACGAGGATTCTGACACTCTATCTATGGCTGCTACCCACATTAACCGCTCCGATGCCAACGAACGTCATAGGTCAGAAACTAGTTTACATATAAGAAGTGATTCAAGAGAAACCTTAATAGAGAATGACGACCTTGTCAATCAAACAATTCTTTTTGGGATCTCTTCAACTGCAACTACAGACCTCAATCTTCAACGAAATTCCCTGAAAGAGCTGGGACTCAAAAGACTTACACCCAGACAACATTTTGCGGTTGCCATATGTCGAGATTTTTCACTCATAGTTATAGTGAAAAATCTTATCGTCTTATGGAGAAGCTGGTACTCGATGGTTAATGAAGAGCTCTACAAAGCCAATGTGACCTCCGTAAGAGCCTCTGAGTTTTTTCTTGCTGGGATTTGGTGCATTGTGTCTGGCTTTCTGTCTTACTCGATCCTTGATGGGCTGATGGTGAGATGGATTGTGATGTATGCTATTCAGGCTGCCATTGTGCGAATGCTCAGTATGTCGCTATTTATTATTCTCTTGGTTGAGCTGCTTTCGTTTATGTTCAATAACGAGAAGAACGAGTATTGTCTGCCTACGTGGATCATGATAAGTTGTGTTTTGACGATGGTATTCATCATTCAAAACTTTGTCACTTCAAATCTACGTCTGGATGAACATCTGCTGAACAAGCAGCTCGGTAACGAGGAGGGGAAAACTCATCAAGGCTTGGAAGTACAGGTGGAGGGAAGAAGCGTGTCGCTAATTACTGAGCCCGTATCAGAGTGTGTTGATTCTGCTGCAATGACTGGTAATTCAAATCTGAATGATTCCGTTTCATCCAAAGGCAGCACCAAGACAAAGGAAAAGATCCACAGAACTGTTGATTTCTACAATATCACAGTTTTTGCGGTGGTCCCGATCGGGATCGCCAGTTTCATCACGATGGTGGGGCTCATAAGACTGATTTTAATATTGAGACTCGAGGTTGGTATGGGCAAGAGTATAAGTATGGGTGTGAAGTGAGGAGCGTCTGCCTCTTAGTGTCTGGGAAGGTTTGGTTGAACTTGGGATTAGGATCCGCGATGGGAGATTACTAAAAATTCGGTCTCGAGCCTTGAATTGATGTGTAATTGCGATTTGATTATAATAACTGGTATACAGTGTCCGAAAGGAGATGGATCGTAAGCAACAGTACAGCCGAACTGTACTACATTTTTGTATCGTTACGCTTAGCCATGGTTATATGGTTACCCGCATAAGTTTTTCACTGCATGTTTTTTTCAACCTCAAATGGATTTTATACACAATTTGAAGATGAAGAGTACTATACTCGTTATACTGAAAGTTGAGGGAGCAAAAGTACCAGATTAAGGTGTCTGAACAAGGTATCTATATTACTGAGCAATGGTTGTTCATGTGCTGGGAAAGGCCATAAAAGGCAAATACAAAGTTAACGTGAGTATCAGGAACCGAGTACAAAAATTTGTGCAACCGCAGTCTGAGTGACTAACACATAGGCATCGACAAACGAATGTCTCTGAACAGTATGGTCTCGCCGCTACATTTTACGGAATAGGAGTTTCTCAGGCAACAAAAATCTGCTCAAAGCTTGGGTTGTATCCTGACATGAGAATGCACCAGCTTTCCGAACAGCAGACTATGGCCATCACCAAAGAGCTGTCTGATATGACGATCGAGTCCAAGCTGCTTTCACAGATCCAGTCCAATATACAGCTCAAGAAAGATACCGGGTCTTACGTTGGTTTGAGGCACGCTATGGGGCTTCCGGTGAGAGGACAGAGAACGAAGACCAACGCCAAGACTGCCAGAAAGCTCAACAGACTGGACAGAAAAATGTGATGTCATGGTCGTGTTTTGTTGGCTGTTGCAAGCCCATCATTACTGGTACATCATCAGTTATGGTGCGATAGGTTTTCTACTGTTTCATATATATTCCTGTAAATATGTCAATAACTCAGCATAGTCATCGGCCTCTTGGCTGTTTATCTGGTTAAAGTGACCCCGTTGTAACCAGTTGCATGACCTCAACATGTTGCTGTCCAACCCAGTATCGCCGTGATAGGTGGACCGTTTCAGCTATGGTCCATAGATCATATTCAGCTAATTGTTTATGTAAGCATTATTAGGTCGCACCTTATTTGTATGATCGAACCAATGGAACCTTTCAATAAATGTTAGCGTCGAGAAGCAAGCTTTTGCTCATAGGTTGTCACTCGAGTAGACTTTTGACTGACACTAGTTCATTTTGAAGACAGATCGCTATTTGTACAGTTGTTTTCGGGTATAGTTAATACTCAGATCCACTCACTTATAACCTTTCTGTCTCGTTTGACCAGAGGGCAACTAAAATACTGCAAAGCATATCACGATCTATTGTTCAAGCTGTGGTTCTGGACGGCACTCTCTCTTGCGGTTTCGACAGCCTGCATTTTCAGTTGGACCTTGTTTCCAAATAGCTCGCGCAGCACAAAGGAAATGACATTCTTTGGGACGGTAGCGAAACACCTCAAGTTCTATACAAAAGGTTTTGTGGCGCTGGGCGCGCTACTCATTAGTGCTACCTATGGTGTACTATGTTCTGTAGCTTTGACCCTCATGGGCAAGAAAAACCTAGCACAATGGAGTACAGCGAGATTCTATTACTACCTGTTCAGTTTTGTGATGCGAGTAGATATCAAGCTTGAAGGGGAAGAAAAATTGAGTAAGCTCCCTGCTATTTTGATTTCAAACCATCAGTCAGAGTTAGATATCTTTATTTTAGCTAGGATATTCCCACAACGTTGTGTTGTGACAGCAAAGAAACAACTGAAGTATGTTCCGTTTCTGGGCTGGTTCATGGCCCTTTCGGGTACTTTTTTCTTGGATAGAAGAAACGGAAAGAAAGCTATGACTACTTTAAACAATGCTTTGGATGACATGAAACGAGACAAGGGAGGGATCTTCATTTTCCCGGAAGGAACGAGATCTCACTCCACGAAACCGGTGCTGCTGCCATTCAAAAAGGGGGCGTTTCATCTGGCAATACAAGCCCAGATTCCGATCGTTCCTCTGGTTGTATCCAATACTTCCAATATCTACAGCTTACAAGAGAGAAATTTCAATACTGGTACGATCAATATAAAGGTTCTAGATCCTATAAGTACTGAGGGCTTGACCAGTGAGGATGTCAGCAAGCTTCTGGAAGACGTTCATGCCCGTATGGAGTCGGAAATCGCAAAATTAGGTATGAGTGAAGTTACTGGTGAGACCAAGAGAGTTTCAAGTTCGGATGCTGTCTCACCCACGGAGACTTCATCATTACTTGCGAACTCCGAGGCATCCTAGGTACATAATTTGATGCTAAGCTAGTCGTTTAGTATATTGATCATATACAGTGATAGAGACGTTCGATGACTAAAAGCACTTTTTGAGGCTAGTTTGATGTGGCGTAGTATGTGGCTGAGCCAATCAAAGAATTCTTCCATTTGAATTGTATTAAGCTTGTAAAGAGTAAACGTCTTGTAGAAATGGTTCCGAAGATAGACATTTTCAAAGGCAAACATGCTCTGGAGTAAAAGAAAGGATACTCAAGAGAATGCACCGGAGGTGCCGACGGATACAAGTCTTGGCAGCACGCCGGCCAAAGCGAGAGATGAGCTTGAGGAATTGACGAACACATTTCAGCAGGCTCTGGCCTCGAAATCAGGAACATCTACGGGCGAAGAGAAGAAAAAAACCGTTACTTTGAGAGATATTGCCCAGGATCGTGCCGAAGCAATCTCCCTGGAGCGTTTTCCAGTAAGTATCAAAAAACGATAGGACGGATCCAGTCTGTATACTAACACTAAACAGCGAGAAATGTCGTGTTTCACAGCGATGGACGAGTTGATGGAATGCATGTCGCTGGGTGGACAGGTGCGAAACTATTATCGGTATGGGGACTTTAGTCTGTGTGAGAAGCAGTCAGAGAAGCTGAACTTTTGTTTCAGCAACTCGCTCAAGACGGGGGAGATTAAGGAGAGGAACATTCAGGAGTTTTACAAGAACCGTCTCATTGAGCAGCTGAAACACGGCAGCAGCGAAGATTTGTGGGAGGCTCGCAGGTAAGTCTGAGATGTGTTCTGGCGAACGCTCTGCCGGAACAGTGTACATAGAGATAGACTTCCCACGTTATTGTGGGCCGCTTTATAATTTGCTTATGTAATCATAATCGGGTAAGCAGAGATGTGTGTACGGGTGTGTGTACGGGTGTGTGTACGGGTGTGTGTACGGGTGTGTGTACGGATGTGTATCCTAGATCAACGCCGCCACGGCGTACCGGCGACCGTAAGTTTTTGGCTGCAGCAGTTGTGGCAACCCCGCCCCCGCGCCCAGCACCTGAGACATCGAACCAGCAAGGATGAACGGAGACCACGCCATGAGCTGCGCCACGCCGCTTGATAATGCGCCACGCCCTTTTGTTTTCGATTTGTTACCCTTCTATTGCTCCCGAAAATGCGGGGAACTGCTCACGGACAGCAGGCTCAACAAAACGTCCTTGTACCCCTCATTAGAGGCCCCGCCAGCCAGGGCTCAGCACCGCGCATCCAAGTGTCATCCGCGACGAGTCGGGCATCAGACGGGGTCCGCTAGACGAGCGTGAGGGATCTTTCGTTTCCTTTGGACCTTGTGGTACGAGTGTCAGCAGCAGCAGAATGGGAGGTTGTATATATAGAGCAGCACATGCCACTGAGAGAAATTCAGAGTTAGAGAGAGATTGTGCTAGAAAAAGTGTTAGCATAGTTATTTGCAATATTAACAGTGTTTGAAGTGACTGAAAATTGCAATTTTCACTGATTGAAGTTCAGCGTTTGCCGTTCGCAGTGATTACAGTTCGCAGTAGCTAGATCTCGCAGTGTTTGCAGCAGCTTCTACTACTTTCACGTCTGACATTCACATATCTCCCCGGATAGCAGCTTTCTGAAAGTCTTCCCAACAGAGTTGCTAGAAACTAACTGCCCTTTTCAACTCGCTGTTTCCCCCTCGCGCCCTCTCGTCATTTTAAGCACTTTCTCACCAAAAATATGCCAGAAAAGAAGCATCTAGAAAATGAGCATCTCATGAGCGAGGCTGCCATCCCGCCTCCAGCAGGATTCCTGGAACGGCACCCTTCCAAGCCATATCTCACCTCACTTGACCAGTACAGATCCATGTACAAGGAATCTATCGAAAATCCGGGTAAGTTTTTTGGCACCCTAGCCAAAGAAACCCTTACATGGTCAAAGCCGTTCACCACCCCCAGACTTCCTGCCACCCCGTATCTCAAAGACAACAACGGTGAAAGCGCAGCTTGGTTTGTGGACGGTGAGCTGAATGCGTCCTACAATTGTGTTGACAGATGGGCTATCAAAGATCCTTCGAAGCCTGCTATTATCTATGAGGCTGATGAGCCAGGACAGGGCAGAATCATCTCCTACGGAGAGCTTCTCAAGGACGTGTGCAAGGTGTCACAGGTTCTTTTGAGTCTTGGAGTCAAAAAGGGTGACACCGTTGCTGTGTACCTGCCAATGATCCCAGAGGCCATTGTCACTCTCATGGCTATTATCAGAATTGGCGCAATCCACTCAGTTGTCTTTGCAGGATTCAGTTCCGGCTCACTCAGAGATAGAATCAACGATGCAAACTCCAAAGTCGTCATCACCACTGATGAGTCCAAGAGAGGAGGCAAGATAATCGAGACAAAGAAGATTGTAGATGACGCTTTACTAACATGTCCTCAGGTCACCAACGTGTTGGTATACAAGAGAACAGGCAATCCTCACATCCCCTGGACCGACGGCAGAGACCTCTGGTGGCATGACGAGGTCATCAAGTACCAGCCATTCTATCCTGCAACACCAATGTCTGCAGAGGATACCTTGTTTCTGCTCTATACTTCCGGTTCTACTGGCAAGCCTAAGGGTGTTCAACATACCACTGCAGGTTATCTGCTTGGCACCCTGCTAACAACAAAGTATGTTTTTGATGTACACCCAGAAGATATACTGTTCACGGCGGGTGATGTTGGTTGGATCACAGGTCACTCTTACGTGGTCTACGGCCCATTGCTAAATGGTGCCACCACTGTCGTTTTTGAAGGTACGCCAGCATATCCAAACTACTCAAGATATTGGGACATTGTCGACGAGTACAAGGTTACTCAATTTTATGTTGCACCAACTGCCTTGAGACTTTTGAAGAGGGCAGGAGAGTCTTACATTGAAAATTACTCGTTGGAATCTTTAAGAGTGTTGGGGTCGGTCGGCGAACCTATTGCGAAGGACGTCTGGGAGTGGTATAACAAATACATTGGTAGAGGTAAGGCTCACATCTGTGATACGTATTGGCAGACGGAGTCTGGTTCCCACTTAATTTGTCCTTTGGCGGGTATCACACCTACAAAGCCTGGATCTGCGTCTTTGCCATTTTTCGGCATTGATCCAGCTATTATCGATCCTGTCACTGGTGTTGAACTAGAAGGCAACGGGGTTGAGGGTGTTTTGGCCATTAGGTCGTGTTGGCCGTCCATGGCCAGAACCATATGGGGTGACTACAACAGGTTCCTGGATACGTATCTGAGACCGTACCATGGCTACTACTTTTCCGGTGACGGTGCTGCCAGAGATAGGGAAGGATTCTACTGGATCTTGGGTCGTGTGGACGACGTGGTGAATGTTTCTGGTCACAGACTGTCGACGGCAGAGATCGAGGCTGCGTTGATCGAGCATCCTCTTGTTGCCGAGTCTGCAGTGGTGGGATTCCCAGACGAGCTGACAGGGTCTGCGGTAGCTGCGTTTGTGGCTCTCAAAAGCAAGGCTCTGGAGGATCCTGCTGCCACAAAGAAGGAGCTGATCCTGACGGTCAGAAAGGAGATCGGGCCGTTTGCTGCTCCTAAGCTCATTCTGCTGGTGAACGATCTACCCAAGACCAGGTCCGGTAAGATCATGAGAAGAATTCTTCGAAAAATCCTTGCCGGCGAGGAGGACCAGCTGGGCGACACTTCCACGCTCAGCAACCCCCAGGTTGTGTCACATCTGATCGAGGTGGTGAAGAACAAATGATGTTTCTATTTTAATCTCTCTTGCTTGTTTTTCTCCGCCCTCTTTGCCATCTTTGTAATAATCTTTCCCTTTTTTTCCCTCTGTTTTGCCTATTTGATCAAATCTTCAATATATCTGATATCATGCACCAGTCCAGCCTCGTAGACCCTTCTTCTCCACACTTGTATGCATAGATTTACAAACACTCAGCTGTAATTTTTCTTGTTTCCAGGCTGTGCTATTCTTCTGGCCTATTTTGCTTGCACAATGTGACTGCAAAACGCGCTACCGTGTTTGTCCGTGCACCGCCACTTGCAACACGCCTTCTGCTCCGCCCTTTTTTTGCACAGCCATTAATATTTACTCGATCGAGCTTTGTGCACAGCCTACGAAGACCGAATGCGATGTGGCAGGGCTCGAAGGCCGGTGCGATCGGAATGGACCAGCCACAAAGAGCCGTGCCGCGTGCCTCTGGAAATGGTCGCAGCGAAGCATTCTATGGATGCAGTGGTTCTTGCCGCACACTGGACTGTCCGATAGTGATCAATGTGTGATGCGATTGTTACGAGGCAGCTGCTGCCTCATGCTGCGCTTGCGCTGTAATCACCCGCCGCTGTCTTGCCCGGGGAACCTCAGTAAAAAGTGGCTGGTTGATTGGCGCATCAGCCACACCCAAATCAAATTTTTCTGTCTCGTTTTCGTAGGCTGGGTTTTGCTGGTTTTCTAGCCAATACCTATTTTTAAGACAAAAGAATAAGTGTCCTTGTTCTCTTGGTGTCTTGTTTAGTGTTGTTTTGCAAGTTATCGGACATTGGTGATCCGGTTATTTCTGTCAATCTGGACCACTTGGAAGTGTGCAAGTGTTTGCTGAACATTACGACAGCAAACAAGCTCGCAAGCAAAGGGCCGTACCAGACCGTTTTCACAGCTGTCTTGATACCCTTACCACTTCCGCAGTTACTGACCGGTGTGCTGTGCTCGCTGTGGCCGACTGTATCTAATCGTCCGCCAATACTCACCACCAGATACTGGGGAAAATCCTGGTTGTTCGACTCGCTGTGCTCCCGTAGAGCCAGATTTCTGCTCGCTCTCATTCGTTCCGTTGCTTCTCTTTCGCACGTTCAATCAAAATGCTCCACAACTGTTTGCTCACCATCCTGTCTCTTTTGCCTCTGTTGTCACACGCAAAAAGGGTGCTGGAGGCAGGATCTCTGGTTACATGTATGGAGAATTCTCAGGTCGATCCAACATATTTCAATGTGAAATTTGACCCTGACGCAAAATCAATCAGATATGATATCTCTCTCACAACAGAACTATCAGGCTACATTTTTGCCAACGTATACGTTTATGCCTACGGGTTTGAGATCATAACTGAAACTATCGACTTTTGTGACATCGGCTGGAAGCAGTTTTGTCCAATGTACCCGGGGTCTATGGAAGTCGATTCTATTCAGTACATTTCTGAAAGTTATGTCGATATGATTCCTGGCATTGCCTACACCTTCCCAGATCTTGATGCCATTGTGCGTGTTGTGGTGGTTGATCAGAATTCAACACAGGTGGGTTGCATCCAAGCCGGGTTTTCTAACGGCAAAACTGTCGCCCATATCGGTGCCAAGTGGGCTACTGCCGTCGTTGCTGGTATTGGTCTTTTGGTTTCTGCTGTCCTATCTGCCTTTGGTAACTCTTCCTCAGCATCCAGAATCTCTGCAAACGCAGTTTCTCTCTTTTCCTACTTCCAGAGTGTTGTTGTCATCAGCATGCTACATGTCCAAGAGGCGCCTCCTATTGTGGGAGCATGGTCCGAAAACCTTGCTTGGTCAATGGGCTTGATCAGATTGGATTTCATGCAGAAGATTTTCAGATGGTATGTTCAGGCAACAGGAGGCACTCCAACTCAATATCTGACTTCTTCAGCTGTTTCTGTTCTAGTCCAGAGATCGTTGGATTATGGAAAACAATTTGTCCAAAATTTTATCCCCTTCTATCCTGTTATTGCCTACTTCGTGCCATCTTTGAAACTGTCTTCTACCTCTTCTTCTGTTTCACTATACGCTGAAGAGCTTGACAAAAGAGACGACAACAGTCTTTACAATTTACAAGGTGATAAGTATTTAAGAATTATGAGAGGAATTGAGAGGGTCGGTTATCAAGCCGGTATTGAGCCTACTGCTATTGTTTGCACGGGATTCACTTTCTTCATCCTTTGTCTCTACGTACTTGTGGGCATATTTCTAGTCTTCAAGACAACCCTGGTTCTCTTCAAAAACAAGGGTATCTTCCGCAGATTGGAGTTGAACCCAAACACAAGGGTAGTTTTGAAGGGAATTATGCAGAGATACATTTATATTGGATTTACTCAACTCACAATCTTGTCTCTTTGGGAATTCACCAAGGTAGACTCTCCAGCTGTCGTTGTTTTGGCTGTGTTGTTCCTATTACTTTGTTTGGGAGTCATGGGTTGGGCTTGTTACAGAACTCTTAAATTTGGTTCTGTATCCTTACAGACACACAACAATGCAGCTGCTCTCTTGTATGGTGATCCAAACGTTTTAACACGTTATGGCTTCTTCTACACGATGTTCAACGCTAACAAGTTTTACTGGGGTGCTATCGTCCTGGTTTACGTTTTCGTGAAAGCTCTTTTCGTTTCCCTTGCACAAAAGTCTGGAAAGACTCAAGCTTTAGTGATTTTTATTCTGGACCTGTTTTACACAGCTTTCTTGATAAAGGAGAGACCATTTTTGGACAAGCCAACCAACATTGTCAACATTTTGATATGCGTTGTCAACACCATTAACTCGTTTTTCTTTATGTTCTTCTCCAATTTATTTGGACAGCCAAATGCAGTGAGTTCAGTGATGGGATTAGTCTTTTTTGTTTTAAATGCTGTCTTTTCTTTCCTTCTTCTCATGTTGATTATTGTTTACTCACTGATCGCTGTTTTGTCGAAGAATCCTGACGCAAGATTCTCTCCTGCTAAAGATGACAGAACCTCTTTCCAGAAGAAAAACCAGTTGACTCAAGTCCCTGATGGGGCCCAAGAGTTGTTCGATTTGGGACTGGTTGCCAAAGATCATCAAGAGAACTGGGCTGGAGAGATGTACAAACTAAAAGGCATGGTTGACTCCGAAGAATCTCGTGAGCTTACTGCCAACAAAGCAAATGATTTAGATAGACCTTTGGAATTGACCAAAGAAGAGGAATCGTCGTTTGGTACCAGATTGATGCACAAACTGACTGGAGGAAAATCTATACTGCGTCGCAATAAGTCAGTGATGAATAGCAGCAACGATTCGGGCAAGGAAATCTCTACAGGGTCGGAGTCTTCGTATGATGAGGTTTCCGGACTGAAACAAGATGAAACGTTCGCGAGATCATTGAATATTGCCAACACATCACACCAAAGAACTGAATCTAATACCCCAATGATGGCATCAAGTTTTGAGCCGCCATTACCCTCAGGTCATGCTAAAGAGCTCAGCTTGGGGGGTACCTCGGACACAAGTAATAGTCTTTACGGGAATGACAGAGTTGTTCCGGCGGATCTCTATGGAGCCAATACTGGAGATGATTTTGTGTTTCAAAGAGAAAGAGACAACCACAACTCTAATCAAGGTACAGGGGCGTCCAAGTATTCCTACCTATGATGCTATTATAGTGCTGTGTTCTATTTGGAAGTGAAATATGTTTGGTGGGGATTGCTCTTAAAGCGGTGTATGTACAATAGATGTTTTAGTCCACGTTTTGTATTTGGTATTGCAGCATTTTCAGTTCATAGAATATATACGAATATTCTGTCGTTTACTAAATACTTGCTTGATGTTTTGAGGAGGCGGTGATTGTAAAAAAATTAAGAGTTTATATTAACATAATACAATGCGAAACGAAAAAAAAGTTGGAGGTTATTTAGCAAAAGCAGGCCTAAATCAGCAAAGTTTCGATCTTATCCTTGACGGCGAATATTTGGTTCTTGATGGCAGACGCATCGTTAGTGGTCACAGAAGCTGCGATAACAGGTCTTGAGACGCCACAGGCTCTGCCAAGGGCGGTTTTGGAGGGGACAAAAACGTAAGGGACATTTTTATCCTCGCACAGCAAAGGGAGGTGGAGCAGGATCTCGATTGGCTCGGTGTCGGCGGCCATGACGATGAACTCAGAGATACCTCTGTTGAGGGTTTTTGTTGTCTCGTTGGCGCCCTTCTTGAGCTGTCTGAGACTCTGGGCCTGTTGGACAAGGTCGAGGATCTGCTGGGTGAGGCCAGAATCTGAGAGCGGGAATGCTTTTGGGTTGGGGGTGGCAGACATTGTTTTGGAGGGTGAAATTGTCGAATAAAGGTTCCTTGCCGTGGTTGTGGAAGAAGCTCGCCTTTAAACGTGGATTTTAGTGCGATGGACTGGACTGCAACATAGTAAAGCAAAGAGTTCAGGTGCAAGTTCAAGATGAAAAAAATGCCACTTTGGTTCTTGCGCATGTGTGTGAAAAAAAAAATTTTTGTCTCGCATGCACATGTGCTGAAATGGCAGAGTCCAGCGGTCGATCGACCGATCTGGCGTCGATGGCTCGACATGCCATGTTTGGCGATATTTGGGATTCCCAGTTGTGGAGGTGTTGTATGGCCATTTTGCGCTGTAACCCCACACCGCCCCACACCGCCCCACACCGCACAGCCCCCTACTTACCCGGCCCACCTGCCCACCTGACCAAAATCGTCGGCCTGCCGTCAAGGACAAAGAAAAATCCGCACACCACAAAACTGATTGTTTTGTCTCTTGTGGGTTTGGATTGTTTTTCTTTCATCTAGTTGTTTGCTTCAAGTGGTTCTGTACCAACAAGTGGGAGATACAAGGGTGTAAGCAGGCGAGTTCGCAAGCCGTGAAGTTAGAAAGGTCGCATCAGCGCGCACAGACAGCAGTGGCCCCCGAGAAACACACCGTCGAATCCAGTGCTGCGCCCAGTGCTCGTAACCAGTGACCGGACGCCCTACATTCCTTGCCGTTCCATCTGTACAACGACGCTGTTCTGGACTCGCACTTGGATATCCATAGACGCATCCGCCGCCTGCAACCACGCCTATAAACCTGCATCCAGGTCCTAGACAACATTTTTACCTCCCTACCCCCCAGCGTCGCTCGCCCGTTGTTGCTCAAACGGCCCACAGCCTCCCCCCACAGTCCCCACATTCACCAACAAACAGCCAACAGAAGAGCACTTTCCTGGATATAGCTGCGCATGTGTGTCCTAGATGTCCCTGAATTTGCTTTCATTTGTATACATATAGTACTGGCTTGCTGATAACTTCCCTATATTGATACACTTCCTATGAGTTCGAGCATGACCGACTCAGAAAGCAACAACCCGAGCTCCCAGGTGCAGACTTTCGAAGAGGAGGTGCAGGATGGCCACACCGGCCAGTCGTACAATCTACTGTACACCCAGAAGGCCATGGTGGGCCACGGCTCCTTTGGCTACGTCTATCAGATCCACCTGCTGAACGAAAACAGAAAGGCGGCGATAAAAAGAGTGTTGCAAGACAAGAGATTCAAAAACAGAGAGCTCGAAATCATGAGGCTCATAAATCACAAAAACATAGTTAATCTAATTTCGTTTTTTTACAAAACCAACGAGAAGGACGAGCTCTATCTGCATCTAATCTTGGAGTTCATTCCAGAAACTCTCTACAAGTCAAGTCACTGGTACATATCAAGACAAAGAACAATGCCAATGCTAGAGATCAAATTGTACTCATATCAGCTTTTAAGATCCTTAAACTACATCCACTCCGTTGGGATTTGTCATAGAGATATTAAACCTCAGAACCTTCTTATTGACCCTGTTAACGGCATACTCAAACTTTGCGACTTTGGTTCGGCAAAGATCCTCAATCCTGCAGAACCCAACGTTTCCTACATTTGTTCCCGGTACTATCGTGCTCCCGAACTCATATTTGGTGCCAGAAATTATACTACCAAAATCGATTTGTGGTCTGCAGGGTGCGTGATAGCCGAGCTTATTTTGGGACAGCCCTTGTTCCCAGGTGAGTCGGGAATAGATCAGCTAGTTGAGATAATAAAGATTTTGGGAACCCCTTCTAAAGAGGAAATCAAGTCCATGAATCCAAATTACATGGACCACAAGTTTCCCTCCATCAGGCCAATTCCTCTGTATAAGATCTTCAAGAATGTGGAGTCTGAATGTCTAGACTTACTGCAGGCCATCTTCAACTACTCCCCTGTTCTTCGAGTGAGCGCCATCGACTCTATGGCTTGCGGCTTCTTTGATGAGTTACGAGCTCAACCAAAAATCAAATTTCCGAATTTCAGAAATTACAAGTTGGAAAATGAAATATACATACCCGACTTGTTTGATTTTTCTCGTAGAGAGTTAAGCATGAACTCATCCTTGGTGAGTACTCTCGTTCCAGAATGGAAAAGAAGTAGCTTGGGCTTTGACCTTGACACTTTTGTTTCTTTCAGCCCAGAGCAACTGATGGATCCTTCGCTGAACTGATTAATCTGGCTACTTCCGCAGCTCTTTTTATGCCTAATTTACTCACCTAGTTTCCTGTTTCTATCCCTTTTTTGTCCTATTTTATGTTTCCTGTTACTCTCACTTTTGTTAGCTTCAAATATGATATGAATCATGAAATGCATTGTGTTCTCGAATGGCACTAGCGATGAAGAGTTTTATGATTTAAAGCAAATGTTAAAAGGACCCCACAAAAGTAGCTTAAGTAAGCGATGCCTATCGTGTAATATTTTTAAATAAAATAAATGATTCGCTACATCTAATGTTTTATCCTGCTGAAGGTGATGTAGTTTTCTCTAAGAACCTCTCTGTTGTGTTATCCAAGCTTCCATGTTGGAGATGGTATAGAAATGAACCAAGAGCCTTTTTATTCAGTATAAAGAAAAGACGCCATGTCTAGAAAAAGAGTGCTAGGAATCTCTAAACCGACGGCTAGCCTGCCAGCAAATGGTTCGAAATCAACGCCTACTAATGCTACTGATACACTTGCTTCACCCTCCTTTCTTGGCCTATCATCTGATCTCATGATAATTGGTAATGGTATGTCATCGTCATCTAGAACCGCCTCGCCATCTTCCCTGGGCTCCTCTTCATCAGCTTCCTCTCTTCAATCCGATTCTGCAGCCCTCGAGACATTATCATGCCCCATTTGTTCAGAAGCAATGCTTACACTATATCAGCTGAATCAGCACCTTGATGACGAGCATTCCGGAAAGACCTTAGAGAATGGTCTTTCTTCCTATCCTTCTCCACAGATTGAAACAGATTTCAAAAAGTGGTTCAAAAAGAAGGTGGTAGATAAAGCAAATGGATTTGTAGTCACCCCACAGTTGCATATTAACAAAGAGAGAAAGCAGCTGAAACACATGGATACTCTTGAAACGGGCTTCTCAATGAATGACTCCACAGCTTCCGGTGATAATAGCGAGAGTGAGATGAAGTCAAATACACATTCGACGGTAATCCTTCCACGTAGCCATTGGCAGAAACCGTCCAGATCAGAAATTTGTCAGTATACTGGCTGTCGGAGGTCCGTGAATGCAAAAAATGGAGTGGTCAACTGTCGAAAATGTGGCCTTCTCTTTTGCAATCAGCATTCATTATACAGAGTGAAGCTTAATTCGTCGCTCCAGTACGATCCAGTGTCTGGTATTTGGGCACGATGCTGTGAGAACTGTTTTCTGACCAAGTCTCCCGCTTGGAAAATGTCTGAAAAAGGATCTTGTGCTCCCGAACAAGATCTCACCCTACGGTTTTCTTCGCTAAGAGAGACAAAAGTGAACTCAAGCAAGCTTCAAGCAATCATACTGGAGAAAAGATTGATCAAACTCCTATTATTTTTGAAAGAAGTCGAAAACGGTAAACATTCTGCTCGGGAAGTGAGAAGTTTTGAAAAGAACTTGGCGAATTGGGTTGATGATTCAAACGTCCTCGAGTGCTTCATCTGTAACTCAAAGTTTGGTTTCTGGACCAGAAAGCATCACTGCAGAATTTGTGGGGAAGTCGTATGTGGAGACTTGAGTAGAGGATGTTCAATGGATCTCCCCATAAATATAATCGTTGATTTAGTAAATATAAAGAGTGACACAAAAGAGACACCAACGGTCATTGACAAGTTTCAGAAATACGGTGAAGATGACGAAATGCATGTTCGAATGTGTCTGCACTGCAAGCAGGCACTGTTCAATAGAAAGCTACTGTTGAAAGACTACAAGCTTGGCAAAGGTGGAGAATTCATGCATGCCTACAACCAGTTCACGTTACTGAGGCTAAAGGTAGATAAAGAACTGATTGATTTCGACGCATCACAAGCTTCAAAAGTGATAGATTTGTTTGGAAAGTTAGAAAGGCTAGGAAACATTGTAAGTCAAAGGATAAAACGCATAGAAACAACGATAGAGTCTCAGCAACCTAATGGAGGTCCTGTGATTAATTTCGATGAGCTTCGACTCTATAAATCTTTGAAGCAGTCAATAATATCATATTTACAACAGAAGTTACCAGCGATGAGAAAATCGCAGCAACTAAAATTGCGCGAGGAAGAAAGGCTTTTGCAAAGACAGCAGCCCCTAGAAGATTTACGTCCAACTAAATCTGTGACAATCAAAAAGCTCTCAAAAAAGCAAATACGAGAATACAGGGAGAACCTCATGGTTCTCAATGAGCAAAAGTTCATTGTTGAACATCATTGCCAAGAAGCAAAAAAACAACGCAAGTTCGATGACCTCAAAAGTTTAGAGCGCAATTTGAGTGAGCTGAATGATGCAATAAATGCAGTGCAAATGGAACTGGGTGACGAAGCATTTTAGCATAGAGTCCTTGATCAGAAACCGCTTATTTCAATGGTCAATATATCGTACATAGTCATTATGTAAGTTTATCAATGTCGAAGTAATGACGACATCAGTTGCATAGTATACGTTTTCTGTCTTGTGTAACGTTTTTTTATTGTAAGACCTCAGAGTCGTTTATTGGCTTTTTTTTTGCTCGCCTTATAATGTTTCTTGCTCCCGTTGCCATCTTCACTTTTTCGATGGAAAGGATTGTTCAAAGTGCCCTTAACTCCATTCATTTTGAAAAACTCTTTATCGACTTCGTCAGCAGTACTGATTAGTGCAGCCTGCTTCCCACCATATGCTCTATCATGAATATTACCTTTTGCTGAATCTTCGTTAGATAAATGGGACGAAAATGTCAGTCTATCAAGGTCCTCAGCTAAATTAAAGGTGTCTTCACTCAAGTGTTTTGCTCTGAGCAAAGCTAGTATCTGCTCACGTCTATTTTCAGGCAAATATTTCAGTGTGTACAACTCTCTGTTGAATGTAAGGGAGGTCTTTTCATCGCATCTCGAGCCATCCTTGTTAGGAGGAGGCTCTACGAAAAGAAGTTTGCCGTTGACATAATCTTTGAGAATATGGCGCGCGGCTCTGCTTTCATCTGCGGACCCGAATCCTTGGGTCATAAAACCCCGCGCCCTTGCGTATGCATTGAGTAGTTCTTGTGCAGTGGGAACCCCAGTTCCACCCTCTTCTTTGGATCGAGTTTTGATAGAGATACCGTAGACTGCTTCAAGAAAATGTTTTGGGATTCTGTTGGCCACCAGCTGACAGGGTCCGGTAACTTCCCTCAGCTGATCAATTGGTAAAATTCCGTTACAAACGAGATCAGCATTTGTATAAGCGAAATTTGGAAAAACAAGTCCAGGGCAGTCACATAATACAACTTTATCAGACAGAAAAATTGTTTGGAAATGCTTTGTCTTGCCGGGTGTTGAAGAAACAGATACTTTCTTAGATCCAACAAGAGCATTGATGGTAGATGATTTGCCGACATTCGGATAGCCAACCAATCCAATCTGAAGTCTTTTTGGCTGGCCCAATGGAGGCTCAGATAGTGGCTCAGGAGCAACTCGAAGAAATAAGTCTTCAAGTTCTTCTATTGTCACTATTCTGGTCATAACATCCTCATCATCGGGAATTTTATCAGAGTTTTTGTCTTTATCTGAGTCCTCGTCTGTTGGTGCAGTTATGTCGCCTGGTCTGTTTGCGTCAATAAGGTCGTCGGTATCGTTTTTAGCACCAGTACCAAGCTCTTTTTTCAAACCCTCATCCTTAGAGATTGTGAAAGGGTCACCTTCGGCATCCTTGAGCTTTTCTAAGTGCTCGTTAGCCAAGTGGGCGCTGAAAAAGGTATATCTTATATTGTTTTCAATGAAGTATTTTGCCCAGCTCAATCTTTGTTCTGTTGTTAATAGGTCTGCTTTATTCACTAGTAGCAGGTTCTTCTTTCTGGTATCCAGTTCCTTTGTATATTTTTCTAGATCTGTAGATCTAAATAAAAGTGGATTTCTGGCATCAACAATTTGTACAATTAAGTCGGATCTTTCCGCAACTCTCCAAAGCTGCTTCCACACCTGGATATTACGCTCAAAAGGTGTCAGTAAAAGATCATTGTTCTCCTGTAGTAATGCCAATTCTCTTCTCCATTCTAAAAATGCCTCACTTTCAAGTCTTTCTAGCTCCACTTTCGTTGTTGATCCATCCCAGCGAGGTCTTCTAGGAACAATCAAGTCCTTTCTATGCTCTTTTTGAATCTTGAACTTTTTGATTTCCTCTTCACTTGAAAGGAGATATGGATTATAGTCTCCACCATCTACTGGTCGACCGTTCACGTTTATGATCTTGATTCCCGACTCCTTTTCCGCTGTGAAATCTGTATCAGCTAGAGCAGCTGTGCTCAAAAACTCATCCAAAGCATTCTCTTGCGTCACGGATTTGAGCTTCACCCAACTATCCTCATGCTTGTCTGTGGTAAATCTCATTTCACCATCTGGGAGATAATACACCTTGTTTTCTTTCGCCTTGGCATTCTGTATAGTTCTTCCCAGGCCAATGGTATTCTTGTTCTTATGTGGTGTGTTCTTAGGTCCCTTTGGTGGTTTCCATTTTCTGGTTTCAGTTTTTGGTGGCATTTTTGGCTGTTTTCAACTTTTTTGTATCTCCTTGCTTCTGATATCAGGGTCTATCGAATCTCATGCACATTATTACGAATCCTTTAAGATGATTGCCTTTACTAAACATCTTGATATGTAATAGCAGACATTTAAATTTTTTTTTTCATCTCTAACTGCGCCACCGTTTATCAGCCACCTTTTAGTAGAGGCTGGTGCCACTCTCAAGATCTCTGATTTATCTATAAACTTGTTAACTTGCAGTGCTGATGTTTCCAATAATGCGCATTATGGGAGCCAATTGAGTTAGTGTAACCGAGTATCCAACTGCAAACAAGTCATTCATAGGCGTTCTGGCGGTTCGATACATCTTTTTGTGCTAAAAGGGGCTGACGTAATAACTGGCTATAAAAGTCACCAAATCTACGTCGTAGCATGTCAGAAAGAGTCAACAATGCTGGACATCCTCTCAGGACACTGCCCAGTTCTACATCATCAGATTCAATTGTCACTGATTCTGACTCTGGATATTTTACTGATGCCCGTTCGCATCTGAGTGAGCCTGAATCATTGAGCACACATGAGTCAGAACCTGAATTATTTGCATTACATGAGCCTGAGCCTGAGCCTGAAATATCTGAAGCAGAGCAAAAAGATGCTGAAGCATTACCGGAGTCACCCCAATTGACCATCACCGAGAATCCCAGTCAACCAGTATCACAAGGAAATTTTATGTTGGATACAGAAACTGCAATGGAAGCACATTTTGCTTGCACAAACTTAGAGACCGAGTCTACCAGCAAAAAAACTATCACAAGTTTTCCAAAGACTAAGTTGGAGCCTCATATTGAAGCAAATCCTCAACTGTCACATCAAATTTCAAATGAAGTAATTGACCGTCAACCCTCTGGACAGGACGATCCAGTCAAGGCATTCATTGCTACAGATGAAAAACATGATGATGTTAATAATAACGATGATGATACTGATAATAATGAAGATGATGATAACAATATACAGCTACCAGCACGAAAACCTGGATATCAGCGGGAGGAAACTGAGTGCCATGAATATTACTGCTCTTGTTGGTGCTGCCCTGATGGAGGCATGTCCGGTGAGAATCTCTTCACTATGTGCTTTACCTGCCTCACAAGCTCGCTAGTTAGTGTTGCAACAGCACTATGCTCTTCTGCTGCAAAGAGATAATTTTTTTATAACAGCTATAAGTTTCGCATTCTATCTTTGTATTTCCCCTGTTAGTTGAGGCTATAATTTAGCTATCTGAATTTACCGTTGTGAAATTCCGAGTTGTTTAAGCAGCAATCTCCAAAACAAACCCGGATATATTGTCCAACTTATCACCCAAATGAGTTATACGATGTCTGTGCCCTTGCCAGTGCTTCACTGCACCACGGTTGATCTCCCTGTGTGTACTTTACCAAGGGAAAATCGTATGGTAGCCTGACAGGATACTTAACCGTTTCGTTATCGTCATCACATTCATCAAGAGTGTCACGTCCTCTTACTGGTACAAGTAAAACACGTTTTCTCTCTTCCTTTGGTGCCAATTTAAGACATAAAGGATTCACAAAAACGCCGACTTCGTAAGAACTTACAGTATAAGAGTGATCTTTCAAGTTATCTGCATCGAATGCAGCACCGTAACCACGATTTGGTGCTCCCCAAGCTTGCTTTGATAAGTTGGCAGATGTAAGGATCAGCCATTTGAGGGTTTTGAAATGGTCTGCGGTGACACAATAAGTTTTCACATGCGGTGATAGATTGCTTCTTCCTGCTAGAGAGTTTTGTGATGATACTGCAGACCATTTATGAAAGAACTGTCTGAGAAACTTATACTGATTTTCATATGCTCTGTATCTCCCCTTGGCTTCTGTATTGAAAAACAACGCATGTCCTGATAGATGTTGGAACTTTGCATTCAATACTTCACTTTCGGTAGGCCAGATAATGACAGGTTTCACACCAGGTGAGTGATCAAAATCATGGTCTTCTCTTTTCACAATTTTGCGGGATCCTTCCACAATGCTTGATAGAATATGTGTTCCGATATTCGACATTTTCGAGTCAAATGGAGCAGCTATTGTTGATACCTGACAAACCAGTTCGCCAGAGTCTGGAGATATAAGCTTATGTTGATTTAATAGCTTATACAATTTTCCATAGCCAAATAACGGTTCATTATCAGCATAATACTTTAGATACTTATCCGGATCAAGTTGAAAATTATATTTCCCTGGAGATGATGCAATAAACTGTACATCTATGGGGTCGAAATTGAACCGCTCAATGTTCGCGATAAGATCCTGAAAGCCTTCTTCTTGGTAACTTTTGATATAGTCGATTAAGTCCTTCTTGAAAATTTTCCCGTTATCCTTGAGGAGATCCAAATCAGGGCCTTGATAGTCGTTGTTATGTAATTTGTCAGGGTACATTTCAAGCCTAGGCGACTCCCACACCATTTGAGTTTGGGCCATATAATCTGCCGTTGTCAAATTCATTGTATGTATCACGATCTGACAAGTGTCGTCGTGGAAAAAATTGATCATCATTTTGGTATGATGACTTCCATGTTTCGGTAGTCTCTTTGACACGTCCAAAGTTTTTATTCTGTAACTCATCCTATGTGATTCATCAAGTTCTAGGTTCGATGTTGAGGTAGGGCAAATGAGAACTATCTCGACGTTGAGAGGATCAGCTTTTATAAAGGGCAGCAGAAAATTGCAATCTATCATCATGTTGAACTGAAAAGTCTTCTCGAGTAAAGGGGAGCCAATGAGATCCAACAAGCTTACGGTGTCACGGTCCCCATTTTTTGCAAACTCCTTACAGTAAGATGGGTTGGAAAGCAGACGAATCGGAGATCTGTATATCTTTGTTCCTTCCTCCTTGGTGTCTCCTTCTTTCCTATCTTCTGTAATTTCACCAGTTTCAAGTTTCTTAGAGACTCCGAGATTCGAACTCAACTTGGAATTATCATCTTTTGATGGGACAACTTCTTCGATCTTGCTTTTCGAAAAGATTCTGGTTTGTGCGTCCTCTTTCAATCGTCGTTCCGCTGCTTGAGCCAAAATTTCTCGCAACTGTCGCTTTGATGCGTTACTGTCGGTATCATCTAGTTTTCTTTTCTCACCAGGAACTACTGCTTCTGCATTATTGACCGTGGTATAATGTTTATGTTCCACATTTTGAGATTGAGTGTTCTTTTCAAACAATTCTTGTGTTTCGTCTTCACCCTCTGAGCTCAGATCTATAACATCAGCGCTTGCGACGGTTGGTAGTTTTCCGATGGGCGCCGCCGTTGACTTCTCCTCAATTATTTCAATCGAACTATCGCTTTCAGGACTATCGGAGCTCATTAGGACAGCAGGTATAGCAACAATTCTCTCTGTGGGAGAACTTCTTGTCCTCTAATTCAGAGTATGTCATAATAAATTGACCATTGTTTTAATGGCTGTGCAACCCTCATTATATGTGCAGTCAAGACTTAAGCTCAGTATAAACTGAGATCTCATTTATCGAAAATCGTACCGTCAGATTACGAGAGTTACGAGTCGAAAGACATCTCTATTATCGACTGAACCAGGCTACCGATATGTGTACGGAAATCAACATAGGTTGTTCCATAATACACGAACCCAGAAGTAAGTTATTGTGATTCAATTAATTTTTTATTTAAGACATAGACCGGATATCTGCTAACTCTCTGAAACCACTACATTACAAGTGAAAGCCCGATCGCATCGTAATGAAATCATAACAGAAACACAGCGCCTAGTAAAGTCTGAAGGCTGGACCCATGGAAGACTTGATGCACAAAGATCCAACGTTTTGCCAGTTCTTCTTCAACAAGGAAACCAAGAAGTTGATAGACATCATGATCTGGGTAACGAGAGCATCCTCATCCATCTCAACGTGACCAACGGCAACAGCCAAACACAAGACCTTCTTCAATTGAAACTTGATAGTGGACTTAACGTCGTTCACCTTGGAGTACAAGTCATCATTGTGGGAGACTGGGGTTGGGAACTTACCAGCCTTGGACAACTGAGGACCCAAAAGTCTTGGAACCTGCTTGATGAGAACTTCGGAAGCAATGAAAGCATTGTACTTCTTAGCCAACTTCTTGATGAGCTTCTTGTTCTTGTTCAATTTCTTCAAGTCATCGACAGACATGGCATCGACACCCAAAGACTTAGCTCTGTCGACATCAAAAGCATCACCAAAAATACAGATGGTCATGTTTGGTCTTGGAACTTGTGGTAGCTTCAAAGAACCAGAGAAACGCTTGTCTCTCTGTGGGTCGTAGTTCTTCAAACCAACCTGGAGCTCGATGGTCTCCAAGAAGTTTCTCTTCTTGGTCTCAGTCGAGAACTTGAGAACCTCCTTGACGTTATCCCTCACCTGGGTAGCACTGACCTTTGACGACATTATAGTATATCTGATTGTCTCCCTACGAGTAGGTAATACCACTGTTATATGGCTTTGGCGACGATACTTCTATACACTTTCTTCTTAAAACAAACCTTTGGTCATCGAGTGATTTTACTCTTCCCTTACAAATTTCAATGAGGTTTAATGAAATTTTTATTTTGGTAGTGTATTAATCACATAAAATTAATCAAACATGTAACCCTGTGAGCCCTTATCAATATCACGTGATATTTCATGGCGGTGTAAAACGGGCCTGCTCTTATATGATCTTGCATGTTATCTGTGGGCCCCAAGCTATACGTAGAGATAGCTGAAGAGGATGAGAAATGGTGTATTTCATAATGAGTCAGACGGGCATTTATTTTCATAGTCTATTCAGAAATGTGGTGCGATCCTGGAGCAGGCAGTGTGGGTCTCAACATCCGAAATTGCTGATACGCAGTTACTCTAAGAAGAAATCCTCATCATCAACGCGATGGTTAAAGCGGCAGGATACCGACTGGTACACAAGAGAGGCTAAATTGCTGAACTTGAAGTCCAGGGCTGCGTTCAAGCTTCTACAAATAGATGACAAATTTAAAATATTCAGTAAAGACCGTTATCAAAACGTGGTGAATCTAGGTGCTGCCCCAGGTGCCTGGGACCAGGTGGTAGTCGAACGGTGCAAAAAGGGCTCAAGGATTTTAGGAGTGGATATCCTTGTGTATCAGCCTCCCAAAGGAGTTTCCTCTATGCAGGCGAATATACTGAGTAAGCGGACACATGTCAATATTCGAGATTTCTTCGGTCTTAGTGAGAAAGAAAGAGAAAGTAAATTGTTTCAGCCTGTCGAGATCAGAAGCCATTCCCTTCCCACATTGAGTATAGACAGTCCTCGCTCAATAATGCAGTCAGAACTCGAGATAAGCAGGTTGCAGGAAACCTCTGCTCTTGAAGAAGGTGAAAGTACAGGTAAAGTATCGCTTAGCCAAAACACCAATCCCAAAAGACTAGTGGATGTTGTTCTTAGTGACATGTGTGCACCTTTCGTTCAGGTTTCAGGCTATATGAACTCGACTACTAACAACCCTTTTAAAAGGATGGCCAACACTTCTGGCTTAGCGGTGAAGGATCATTTAGTCTCAATGGATCTTTGTGATGCGGCACTTATCATGGCTATCGATCTACTGAAAAAGGGTGGAGCTTTTGTGGTTAAGTTCTTCGCAGGCGAAGAAGACGAATTTCTAGAGATCAGATTGAAGAAGGTCTTTCGCAAGGTATTCAGATTCAAGCCAAGTGCTTGTCGCAGTGAATCAAAAGAGTGCTACTTTGTGTGTCTAGAAAAGATAGATAATATTGCAAAGGAGGCCGTTTTCAAGGCGGCTTGAGCGATTGGGCATCTGAATGAGAGCACTTTGATCAACGTAAATGCCTGGCCACCGCCATAGTTGGTGAAAGTGGCCTGACTATTCTTGAACTATAATCTACTATCATTTTTTATGCTACTATATCAAAGCATCTGTTAACGGTATGAAATGGCAACTATGAAAAAAGAAATGCCAATGATTCTTTTAAAACTACATGAGCAAGTGGTGTGGCCGTCTGCCAGAGCAACAATTTTATATTTCTCAGAAAAATGTAGCATTTATTCTTCTGTCTCTTCTGCCTCTTCTACTTCATCTGTTTCTTCCTCCACCTCTTCTGCCGCTTCTGGGTCATCTAGATCCAGCAAATTTTCTTCGGCTCCTCCAACAACCTTATCGGGTATGCTATCAACGTTCGACTCGCCAATTCTGTCACTTAGCTTCTCCTTACCAATCTTGCGTAAATAGTCCTTCCAGAGTAATACATTTGCATTCACAATTTTGGTATCGTTGGTATATGTTTGGCTGAACAATGAAGCCTCTGAAAAACGATCCGTTTCTTGAAGAATTTTCACGCATGAATCCAAATCTCCTGCAGCCCAAGAAGCAGAAAATGCCAGGTTGAACTTTCCTGCTTCATTACAAGATTGGCTCAAGCTCTTTAATCCCTTAGTGTCATTAACAGATGAATATAGTAACAATAAAGACTCGTAGTCTTTGCAATTCACAAACGCTTGAATTGCCAACTTGAGATTCCATTTGCTCAAAGCAACATCTCCAAGTTTCTTCCACTTATGTGCAGTATTGTCCTTTTCTGCGATTTCTTTGGCTAACTCTAAGTTCGAGGTCTCAACAGCTAGCTCAAATCTCTGTTCAGAATCATTGGATATCTGTAAAGCTTTTTCTTTGAATCCTTGTTCTTCCAAGAACTTAGAGATCTTCGATATGTCTTTTTGATCGACATTTCCCAACAATTCATCAGCCTGTTCCATATCTCCGCGCAAAACAACTGTTTGAAATTCCAGAACAGCAAGAGACAAGTAGTATGAGACAATATTGACATCCTTGTCCGCAATATAGACCTTGTTGTCTCGAGGAAGGTATCCAAGGATATACATTGTCTTATCGAAGTGTGCAAGATTGTTTATAGAGCCGCCAACAAGATAGTTTAGTCGGTTGGAAGATGAAGTGTAAATAAATACATCACCAACCCATTTTCCACTAACAATCTGGTCTTGAACATCATAAAGTACCTCAAAGCACTCCTCACAACCTTCTTGTGGATCGATGGTACCATTCTCCAAGCTTTCATGGAAAACATCTTTATCGAACCTCAAAGCGTAGGCAGTGTCTGAAGAAACTACTAATACGAGCTCACCATTCTCAGACCAAATAATGTCTTCAGCTTCAACATCAACTCTTCTCACAAGATCGCCAGTTTCCCAATGATAGAACGAAACGAATCCTTCAGACTTGATTGTTAGTAACGCACCTCCGAATATCTTATCCGCAGCATAAATTAGGTCAACTTGTCCTGAAGTCTTCTCTTTGAAATTTTTGTATATCTTAACTGAAGAGTTAGACTCTCTTATAGCATAATAGTTGGAGTCTTGTGCCCAAACAAAGTCTAAAGCTTTGCCGTACATTTTGTTTCTCCAGGCTAACGCAGTGTAAATAATGTATTCATTATCACCAGTAACCGTGACAAATCTTCCATTTGGAGAATGGCAGAGAGTGTTAGGGAAGATCTCTATGGTACCTAATTCTTTCTGGACAAGAGGTAAAATTTCACCGTCATCAAGCTGCGCATCGGAGGCCTTGATAATGTAACTGTATATGTCTGTATGTTTAGAGCAAATAACTTTACCCATGGGATCCATAGATAATAGCGGTTTATCATCTCCCAATTGAAACACAACATGACCCGTATCAAAACCAACGGAAATTAAACTAGAGCCCCTTCTTGTTGCTACACACCACGCTCTCTCCATAGCGTAGTTCAACGACTTCTCTAGCTTGTAAGTGTTTGAGTTCCAGATCTTTATAGTAGCATCTTCAGAGCCCGAAATAATCAGTGGCAGCTCAGGATGGAAGACAGCAAATGATACGTTGGATGAATGTCCCTCCAAAGTCGCTACACACGACTTAGTTTGATAGTCCCAAACTTTGACTGTTTTATCGTCAGACGAGGTCAATAGATATGGTTTATCGCCATGGGGGTAGTAATCAACATAGTTGAAACCCTTAGACTCTGGAGCCAAAAGAGTGAAATTTGGGACCTTCGATCCTAAAGACCAAATTTTCACTGTTTTATCAAGGCAAGAGGAGGCGAAAGTATTAGCATCTTTTGGATTGAACGCTACCGACATCACATAATGCTGGTGACCTTCAAATGTTTGCTCCAACTTCCAGTTATTATCCCAGTTCCATAACTTCACAGTGTAGTCGTCCGACGACGTCAAAATGTACGGTCTGGAAGGATGTATGGCAATGGACCTAATATAATCAGGATGCGCTTCAAACTGTGCCACTCTTTCGCCTGTGTTGTAATTGTAAACTCTAATTTGGAAATCATCGGATCCGACAACTATCCAGTTCTTCCTAGCAATAAATTTTCCTGCTCTTACAGGCACGTTGGTGACATCAATAGTTTTCACAATTGTCCCAGTCTCGTAGGACCATATTTCTATCTTACCACTGTACAGCGTAGTCAACACCCATGGCTCGGTAGGATGAAAATCAATTCCCTTCACACGATCCGACCTTGTGCTTGAAATTTTCTATAGTCAAATAGTATGTCAGTAGCGGTTCTCTTCAAACGCAGCAATTGGCACAAAAGCCCAATTCACACTTACTTTGATATCTAACTTCATCCTTCTCTAAAATCCATGTATATATAGAGTTGCTGAGAGATCTGGAGACTGCTATGTTCGATTCGCCAGTCCCATACACTACTCAAGAAACCAAAAATGTCCAATTTACGTAGTAAACTGACTGGCTTTCAGTTGTTTTCGTGTTCTTTTTTTCGTCTTTCAAATTATCCTGATTATATAAGATATCAGGGCATCATAACCGTGGTTGAGATCTTATTCAATCTCAGTTGCACGAACTTAATGTCGTCAACTATGGACAGATAGAGACATATGATACAAGTGTAACTTTCGTAATCATTAGAAATCTGACGCGCGAGACTATACACAAAGTTAAGCGATACTTGGGTGTTGATAAATTGCCGATATGTGGATTTTGGAGTGGTGTATGTGTTGTCTTAAAACCCTTAAATGTCATCAGACCTTTTTCTCTGATGGATGATTAAGGTAGCCTTGGGAGAAACTTAGTGGGCACGTTATACTAACTAGTAAAATTGAGTGACGACAAACTGTATCTGGCACTTTCTTTGAGTGTGCGGGTGGGTTGTCAGCTCTCAATTTGTATTAATTTAGTCCAGGATGTTCTAGCCTCATTAGGTTTGTGGAACAAGCATGCAAAGTTGCTGTTCTTGGGTTTGGACAATGCCGGAAAAACGACATTACTACATATGTTGAAGAATGATAGAATGGCAACTTTACAGCCAACTCTACATCCTACTTCCGAGGAGCTTTCCATTGGTAATGTGAGATTCACCACTTTTGATTTAGGTGGTCACCAGCAGGCAAGAAGACTGTGGAAAGACTACTTCCCCGAGGTCAACGGTATTGTTTACCTAGTTGATGCTGCAGACTCTGAGAGATTTGAAGAGTCAAAGACTGAACTGGATGCTCTTTTTGCCATTGAAGAGCTGGCCAAGGTCCCATTCCTTATCCTCGGAAATAAGATTGATTCTCCAAAGGCGGTTAGTGAAAATGAGCTCAGACACTTCCTTGGGCTCTATAATACTACTGGTAAAGACAAAGTTCAGTTAACAGATACAAGACCTGTTGAAGTTTTTATGTGCTCTATTGTCATGAGACAAGGCTATGGCGAGGGTTTTAGATGGCTCTCGCAATATATCTGATTGCTAATAGGATCTTTTACAACTTGCAGATTTGAGTGTTCTTCTTTATGGTCAGCAGTCTTGCAAAACTGTGCGTATAATGCTCGGGTAGTGGATGGAATTTTGATTTGCCCACAGTTACGGAGTGCTATCATACACGCGAATATAATTACATGTTACTTCTTGACAATATTGTCTCTTCACGATACAATGTAGTGCTAAAACATATGCTGTAATTTTACCTATTTTCAAAAGAATTAATTGCTAAAACCTCAACTTCTCCGCTTATTGCCAAAAGCTCCAGAGGAGTTGTCACTAGAACCTAGCTTTCTCTTTTTTCCTTCTTTGGCAAAAAACTCTTTCTTTCTTGAGACTTCCTTTTCTCTTTTGTTTTCCTCATGCTTAGCCAGCTTCTTTAATCTCTCCTTCTTTTGCTCGGCATTCTTGGATCTCTTTTTCTGATCCTTATCTTTTTTGACTGTTTGAATTGTTTGAATCAACGACCGTGCTCGTTTCTCATCGCCCCCTACAATCACTGCTCTCTTCTGAAGGTATCCCGTTTTCTTCTGTTTCTTCATTTGGTGAATTTGAGATTTGAATGGTAAGTTTGCTTGAATGGATTTTGGAACCTTCAACGGATTGAACTTTCTTTCCGATCTAACTATTTTTTCATAGGCAGAATCTGGATTTGAAGGTGTAAGCAGGTTGTTTTCCGCTCTAACTTGTCCGGTCAATCTCATCCCCTTCCAATTCTCCTTGTCTTGAATTAGCAAAGAAGCAACAGGATTATAAAACTTCTTTGGCTTCACAGGATACCAGGTTCGTAGAAGTACGATATCGCTAAGCAAAACCTTATCCTCAAAGGTTGCTCTGAAATGACCTTCCGGCTGTGAAAGCGCTTTTTTGATTTCACCACGAATACCAGATACCGTCTTGATCGAAGCTCCCTCAAACTTGGCAACTTCTAAAGCTGAAGAGAACATATCTTTGATAAATGCAGTGTTTCTGAATACCTTATAAGGATACCCAACAAGCTTTAATTTTTTTACTATTTCGACATCAGCATTCAACTCCTCCACTATACCCGTCGCAGCAATACGAAAAGATGATGTAGTCTGGTTTCGAGCCACAGCCTGTACACCACAGAATGGAGTGTTTGGAGCGACAAGGGGCCCATAAAACGTCGCAAAGCAATAAGCATGCTCTGGGGTATATTTGAGCATTCTGTTTCTCGTTCTAGAGTCTGTAGTGGTGTAGATTGGCATTGTTTGAAATCTCCTCCAACCTAAGGAAAGAATCAGAGGATCATTGGACTTCAGTATTTTTTTATGCCATCTGTGTCTTCTGATTCTGGCATTTAAGAACCCAAATCTTTCCTCGGTCTGGAGTAAACCTCCAACCACAATAGGGAAGCTGGAATCAAAGTTTTCGATCAACTCCATTGGAATACTTTCAAATGTAAGCTTGACATACGTTCCAGCTCTATGTCCTTCTACCTTGGTTCTTGTTTGAGGGTCTAATGACAGTAACTCAAATTTATTGATTTCCAGCTGCTTTGCCATTTTTGCTTTTTGAAATTCATACCAAGTATCATGCTCATCAAATGGTTGCTCCCCTTTTCCATCGAAGTTCTCCTCTTCCTCTGCAAATTGCTGTCGAAGCTTTTCTTTCTTCTTCGCAACAATTTCTCTTTGTTCTTCTAAAGTCAAATTTTTATCCAGTGCACCGCTAAAAGAAGACTTGATGTCCTCTTCTTCTACTTCACTGGTCGCTAACTCCCCCTTCATCTCCTCTGCTTCAAAGTCGGGAAAGTCATCACTGTCTGAACTCTTAGCATCTTCAGCTTTTTTCTCTTCTTCTTCTAGATCCTCTTCTAGATCCTCAAAATCTCCGTATAATTCCTCATCAGAACCGCTGACAGATGCATCCATCTTCAGTCTTTGTTTCGGTGACACAAAAAATCTTCCTTTAATATTCTTTAAAGCTTCACCATCCGGTGCCCATTTTTCCTGTAAAGAGAGTAACGGAAGTGAATCTTGTGAAGGGTTGTTATTCCCAGAAAGATCACTATCACCCTTCTTTATGAAAAAGTTATCTGTCTCTCCTTCATCATCGTTCTCGTAATTAGTTTCAGGTAATTCCTCTGACGCATCTTCTTCCTCTTTCTTGTCTTCTTGTAGCCATCTGGAAACAACCTCTTGGGGATCAAGCTCGTTTTTATATATGAGTTTGTTGATATCATAGTGTCGCTTCAGTTGAGTACTTCCTAACTTAGAACCCATTCGCTTCCATTGATCTATATCTTCCTCTTCAGCGTCACTCAAACTGAATGATGAATCTGTCTCGTACTCCAGTTTCTCTGAATCTCCGACCAAATCGTCATCAAAATCCTCAATTGCTGACCGGCCAACACTCGAGTTATCGTTGTCGTCATCAGATAGTACTTCACTCGCTCTTTCGTCCTCCTCATCGTCAGATATCGCGTCATCACCGTCCACAAGCGTATCATCATTTTTGATCGACGATTTATTAGGAGTTCTAACAAATTTTCTACCAGAATCGCCAATTAACGATGAGTCTCCGTCAGAGACTTTGGTCTCGCCACTAAACAACTGTATTCTACTGGCACTTCCTTCCCTTTGATCGAATAGCATTCCTGCCTTTTGTAGATTGTTTACCATACGTTCCTCTATCCCGTCCTCTTCTTCTGTTTTGGATGATTCATGGCCTACATCGATGTAAACAGCATCTTTGTCGATCAGTACACCATGAACATCTGACATAGGAGCATAAATAAGTTTTTGTCTATCTTCAAGCCGTTTTCTCCTTCTGGGCTTGTAAACCGGGTCATCGCCATTGGTTTTCTCCGCATTTTCTTGTTCTCTTGCCAATTCTTCGAGCCTCTCCTCAAAGTAAGGGGTAGGACACGGGTCAGGTAACTGCTCCACGCTAGAAACAGTATAGTCACCGGCACCAGCAATATGCACTCTCGCCCCTTGCTTAGCAAGTGGGGTTCCATGCAAATATCCGTAGAGAGCTACTTTTCTGTCTACTTTTGGGTTTTGTTCTATCAGTGTGGGATGAGTCAAATCCACCGCTCTGTCAGCTAACAAGTAAGGATGTAAATTCCTCCATTTGAGAGGTCTAAACTTCATGACAGATATGAAACGAGTCAAATTCAGTATTTCTCTGTCGGGATAGCGTCCATTAATTACTCCAGACAAGTAAAATAATTTGGCCCCTTGGTAGACCTCCACCCAAAACCTTTTTTTCAGTCTCTTCTTCGAAGCTCTCAAAGTAGCTTGCTTTTTGAACAAATCCAAATGTGTAGTTACACCTAGAACTCTAGGCATACCATGATGCTGAGCAATATTCAAGAACTCCATGGTCTCCATTTCAAATCCAAAGTTTCCATCAATTAAAAGAAGAACCAGATCTGCAATTTTGGCAAGATCGATCATTGAGTTCAAGTCGTTGGAACATTCGATAAATGTGAGTTTCCTTCTCTTTCCACTTACAACTGTCAAAGGACCTTTTATAGTAGTCAAAGTGGTTTTGGTCAATCGTCTGACAATGGAACGAATTAGAGTCGTTTTTCCTGTACCTGGAGGCCCAACAACAGCAACTATAACTGGAGGAGGATCATCTTCAGGAGTTCTATCCACCATCGGAACATGCAATCTCTTCTCATTAATATCGCTGGATCTTGTGGCCTGCCTTTGCATCTTGCCAGGATTAGATACCACAAAAGCTTTGGCATTTTGACCCTGTGAGTGAAGTTTCTCCTTAGATGATTTTCGTTTTGCTCCACCCCTATGGGCCTTATTGACCTGCTGAGAATCCATCTTGAAAATCTACGGATATCTGGGCGCGGTGATAGCACTCAAACTCGTTGTTCGAATGATGTCTCGAAGTAATGAAAGGCTTGAGCTCGGCTCATGTATGTTAGATGAGTGGTACTTAATATCTTTAAAAAAATATATTTATTTGCCTTGAAAATTTCTCTCCTGTTTCCAAAAACGGAACACTAAAAGCCTTTCTATCATGAATGGATTTTTTAGTCGTTCTAACAATCTTACAGTAGCATGCCAAACCTTGGAGAAGGGTTTGCCGCTAGCACCAGAACATACAATCAATAGTTTAAACGAAAATAAGTTACAAAAGTCAGTACACAAGTTCAAAACAAACGAAGTAAAGAATTGTTCCTAGCATCAGAACCGTTCATACAGAAGCTGCGAAATTTTTAGTAAAACACAAACTTCGCTCTGCCACTTGTCACTGCAACAGTACACCCATCCTTTCCACTTCCATTATAAACCCCATTTTCGTATGAGCATTCCCCTTGAACAACACTGCTGCTATCGTAAGCAACAATCTTCACATTATAGTTAGCAGACTCATAGTTGTTAGGGTTGGGAATAAGAGAAAGGTAAGAGATGCCAGAAGTGTATCCAGCTCCAAAATTCAATGGTGCCCAGTTACCAATTCCTGTTCCACTATTGCTCCATACACATCCGTCTTCCCATGAAACTCCCGCCGGGTTAACGTAGTACTGAGCGGACGTCTTCAATCCCTGCCAAGTATAGTAGTTGTCTTGATCGACAACGGTCAGAATCTCTTCGCCACCAGCATTGACAACTGTCGGAATAACCATATTTTCGGTACCTGGGTAGTCAGTTCTACAAATAGCAACTGAGTTAGAAATCTCCGAGGCAACTCTGGCGCTATCAACGCCCCACTCACAAAGGTATTCTGAATCCGTGTTCGATCTGTAAAGGTATCCACCCTTACAGTATAATCCTCCAACGGAGACTCCATTTGAAGGCTGCTGTGAAGGCCATTGTGTTTTGGACATTCCGCTTTGGCAAGCATACGAGCAGTAAGTGCCATCTTCACATGATCCTCCAGTTGACGTGTCCGATGGGTGATACAATCCACTCCAACCGCCGAAACCCAAATGATCTAAAGCGATGACACCGTTTCCTGCAGGAAATTCAGAGCATGGAACAACACCATCCTGGAATGCCTCTGAAGGACCAGAAAATGCAGATAAATCTCCTGAGATTCCTCCTGACGAAGAGCTGGAAGTGTATTTTGGCTTCGACGAAGACGTTTCTGAGGTTTCTGACGAAGAAGCGGCTGCGGAGGTAGAAACTGCGGAAGTAGCAGCCGACGACGTTGGTGAAGAGGTCTGGATTGTCGTTTCCGAAAGAGAGGGAACCACAGTTACGCCTGCAGAGTCAACAGTAACAGTGACATACACATAGTCATAAGCAACAGCTCTCTTGTGTTGATGGTGTTGGTGGTATGTTCTAGAAGTCGTTGTGCACGGTTCACCAGCTGCGTTAGCCTGCGCCTTTGGTTTCGGAGCGGGTGCTCCGAAAGAAGGACCGACCATAGCAGCAACTATGGTGATCAAGGAGAGAGTAGAGAGATTCATTTTCAATCTGAAATCTAAAATAACTGTTTAACAGATGGAGAATGAGTTGTGTTAGAAGTCATGCAAATATTTAGAAGCAATGTAATTGAAATAATCTGCGAGTTTAAGAGTAAGCAATGAAATCTTTAAGATCAATCCAGGGCCTGCCCTTTATCCACTTCCCCTAGTAAACGGTAGCTGTCTCTCTTTTAGTAATACAAAAAAGACCTTCCTCTTTCTTTGCCATTACTGCCTTCCGAATTCAAGAAGCTTGATTTGAGGTCAATGTGGAACATACTCCAGCATCTCTGTCTAGCATTCCTCAAGAAGCGTGTTTCGCGTGTTTATTTGTTTACAACTGCTTATGTCATCTCCACCAAATTCTCCTCTTGTCTCCTATTCAACATGAGTCGTGTGACAACAAAGTACACAACCAAAAAAGATGGCTGGTTGACCAAAACCACTATGGAACATAATCCTCAACAATAGATGGCTATTGTTGTGGTGTGAGGTGTGTACTTGTGTTGTTGTCTACGGTCGTCATGGCCCAAAAGAGGGCTTTGCAAGCCACCCTTAGTTAGAGAGAGTTGAGGGAGTAAACAGAATGAAAATCGAATTTCAAGAGAGAAAGGAACATGGCTGCTATTGCAGTTGATTTGACCAGACACAAAGTATTTGGTCCCGGTCAAATTAATCAGAACCACTTAGCTTTCGGTAGAAGTTGTTTTCAGGACAATATTGAGAGGAAATGTTGCGGTAGAAAAGAGTCTTTGATGAGATGAACAGAAGCGGATTTGCAGAGGCAAGCGAGTAGACTTTGAAGTTTTCGATGTGGAAACCAGAGGGTGGCCATATTGTAGTAATGTGTGGGCAAAATAAATCAAAATTGTGAGTGGGGAAAAAAAGAGTTGCCTATACTTCAATCGCAGATTATCAATAACGTAACAGAGTAGCACACTTACCTCAAAGATGATCAACTGAGATTTCGGTATGTCAGTTGTACTTTCCAAATGAAGTTAGTAGACCTGTTATCAAAAAGTAAAATAAAGGAAAGACTGGGTTAGCGGGCTTGAGGATATCAAGAAAACGAGTTGGGTGCCTGCTAACGGGAGAAAATCTTAGTCTAGGTGACTAAGTTTAAAAAGGAATGTAAATAGTTGGAATAAGCAATGTTAACACCGCTGTTGGGGTCTCAAGAAAGCAAAAAAAATATAACTCGGTCTTTGGCTCTGGTATAAAACTGCTTTAATGCTTACCAGTAAACATGGCACCCGAAATCAATATATATATATGAGCGGCAGTCGATGTGCACATCTGCGTGCGCGTACGAAACTAAAATCTTGCACATAACTGAGTGCAGGGGTGAAAAGAAGGCGGAAAACAACTGCTTCCGAATAGGGAAACGGAATGTAGGTTTACTTTCAAGTCGGGTAACCCCCACGAAGGTCTGGTAAGCTGGCTTGTAAGGTCACTTACCGACAATGGGTGTCAACGTAATCGGCTAGAGTCGTTATCAAGCCTTTCACAGCAAGTCGATAGTAAAATAAGGGATTTGACTTCATATCTGATTGGTTTTGTAGACCAAACAACACCTGTCCAACCTGTTTGTACACTAACTATCAGAGACAGCATTCAGTGATTTTGGGGCACATCGTCCCATGCTGAATGACGCAGCTGAATGACGCAGCTGAGTAGCCGCTAATACTCATTGAAAAAAGTTCGATGAGATGTGATGGGGTAGCTGGTTTGTGGTTCTTCCAAACAAGGTCACCGGAGCTTGGGTTCTTAGCCGTGTACTCAGCTTTTCTTGTTGCTTACGTAGGCTGATTTTTCCCCACAATAGAAAAACCACCCTTTCTCGCCGCCGTTATGGATGGAAGCTGGCCTACTAAGTACTCTCCTTGTTGGTGCCGTTGGCATGTCGCGCGTTCGGCCCCAAGCATCTATGGGCGTCACAGACCTGTTATTTGCCTCAAACTTCCATCGGCTCCAGACCCGCAGTCTCTTTAAAAAGTAACGAATCAATTAAAGCTACTAGTACTACTTAGTATGTATGATCCCGTTCGTTGTCGCAGTTAGGCAGTCGTATCCCTCCACCGACCAAGAACGGCCTTCACCACCACCCAAAAATAGAAAAGAGATCTCGATCTGTCAATCCTTATTTTGTCTGGACATGGTGAGTTTCCCCGGGTTGAGAGAACCAAGCCGCACGTTTCTGATCAACGAAAGCATTCTTGGCAGATGCTTTCGCAGTAAAACTTCAGTTAATTCGAGAATTTCAATCTGACAGCTAAATTTTGATTCCCTAACCCTACTAATCATTACCATGGTTCCAGAAACCAACAAAATAGAACCACCTCATCCTATTTTGTTAATCATTTTAAATATATTCGAGAGAAGGCCTGCTGAAAACACTTGTTTTTCCAAGATAAGACATAGTTCTGCCAAAACATAAGAGAAGACCCCGTAAAATGCAGTATGCCAAAAAGATGGAATAGCGAACCAGGCCCAGGTATAACTACGAGTTATTGTAACCTTAACAACTTTGAATTGCACTAATGGAGCTGGAAGCACCGCGGGCGGCTAGCACCAGATTTGCTTTATAGTTGCTTTCGTTGAGGTATCTATATTGCCTGCACTCATTCCAAATACAAGACTGGAAAGGGCCCTGTTTCGTTATATTGCAGCCTCCCTTGAAAAACTAGCTAATTTGCGCTCCTGTCGCCTTCCTTGGGTGTGGTAGCCGTTTCTTGGGCTCCCTCTATGGAATCGAACTCATATTCCCCCTTACGCGTGAAAACCATGGTAGGTCACTATCTTAGCATCGAAAGCTGAGAGATCAGGATTTTGAATGAATTAGCTCCGGCACAACGCCCTAAAGCTTGGAAAAGTTATCATAAATCATCAAAAAGCCCCAAGACATTGCTTCGTTGTCTCGTATCTATACTGCTTCCAGAAGTCGTGGCTTCGAGCGTGTATTAAAGCTACAATTACCATAGTTTTCCATGTAGCAAGGGGGGCTGTCAAATAAAAGATGGTTTTATGACCCATTCGGAGTTTCATTGTGTAGATAGCTATATTAGATATGCATAACTCAATCTTTGAGAGAAGCATATGGCTACTAGCCTCATCGGCCAGATAATTATCTCACGTTAGACGAATCTATTACACGCCCCTCTTAAGAAACTCCTGAAGATATTTTGATAACAACTGTAGAATAACAGTTGACAAATGCTGCTTTTAAGTAGAAACAAAGTCTATAAGTGTCTGGCCACTGCTGTATTTTTACAGCCATTGGCGAAAGCAGTTTATATAAATTCAATATCTCTATACGATCTCCCCAATATTCGCCCTAAGAAATCGACCAGCGGTAAGCCCCTACAGTACACTTTTATTTTATTATCTTAGAGAGAGGTTGCAAACAGAAAGATCATATTGTAGCACTGCTATCTACTGTTACGCACCTACATAGTTTTTCTAGTAGAATGCTTGTCAGAGGTTAGTCATCCACAAAATCCATCAAATCCTCACATGCAAAAATGATGAGAAATCTGATGAGACTGTTGGGGCTTGACTCAGGCAGAGAACAAAAATAATCTTTCTCTGCCTGAGACCATCTGTGTTGATTTGAGCCTTGAGAGACAAATCATCTTGAGATGGCCATCCCACTCTCTACTTTTATCAACGAGAGCTTCAGGATACTGTGTTTGAATCTTCAGTGAAACCGAAAGATTGTTATGCTCTGATTTCACCACGTTAGCCATATTTCATGACCCAATCAGAATTCCAGTTTAAGGTATCATGCCGTCGATGTCGGCTGAAAAAAGTGAAGTGCGATAGAAACCGCCTGGGGTGTTCAAAATGCAACAGTAAGGGATTGAAATGTGAATACCCTAATCATTTCAGGAGTATCCATTTATCAAAGCCTTCGGATAATACTCTCTCAACACAAATGTCGAGATATTATGGAATATCTTCAGTGAATTCATTTCTGACTGAAGTTGAACGAAAGCCTGTTAACTTCGATTGGCGTTCCGGCACAGAGGAGAATCGCCAAGCAAGTCAGTGTTTAAATAAAGATCTTTATCACGAGACATTCATATTGACCAGAGATCAGACCATAAAAGATGCCAAAAAGATAGCAATATATCATCAATCTGTCATTGGATATCCGCTTCCGAGCATTGCTCTACATGAAATTTCATCTTGTGACGTTGGACTGATAATGGTTGTTTATGGTATGCTCATCGTTGCTAGACCGATTTCGGGTGCAAGGCATGCATGTGAATTGGAGAAATTGATATCTATTGCCTCTGACTCTATTTTAAAAGTGAGAGCATGGCTATTGCTTATTGAGTATTATTACAAAGTTAGCAGATTAGAAGAAGCTTGGAAACACCTTTTCAGAGTAACTAGCACATTATATTCTCTTGGTTTACATAGGAGAGGAGAATCGGAGCATCTGTGGAGATCATTGGTGTTCTTTGATACTGTAATTTGCTCCACTGCTGGTAGGCCAACCTCTATCTACAATTCCTTCTCGGATCATGACTCTGTGGAAGAGACGGGTATTGATCTCATAAGAAAAATCAATGCTCTCATGTTGGATATCGACGACAACAAAGCAAACTATTCCTGTGTAATTGAGTTAGATGCGTTGATGGAAGACTTCAAAAGATCAAAACTAACTGGTTCAGTGAGTCATCAGCATTTGAAATTTTTGATACTTTGTAGTATCATTAAACTACACTATCCGTTTCTTGTCTCCAACAGCTTCTCTAAACTTAGAATGAAGGATACTTTTAGTGAGTTCATAACTCATTTCAAGCACTTTTTGGAAAGCCAGTCTGCCAAAAGTTTCAACTTCAAAGATAAATTCACATTTGCGTTTTGTTTTAGTCTCCAGAGCTTTGTGGTGTTACTGACGTGCTTCTACAAACGTACATTGGAGATAGACAATAACATAGTTAAGGTCTTTGCAGACTGTTACGAGTTTTTAGTCACCAACTCTAGTGTCGTTGTTGACCATTCGCTTCTGGATATTGTCAACGCTATTGACTATCTGATAAAAGAGAGAGAGACGAATGTAGCACCGGAAACTAATGAAGAAGCTGACGTATATTATAGATACATTACTGAGGAGCCATTTTCACTCGAATCACTTCAAAATTTTTTGAATTGATGTGCGTCGGAGTGTTTTCGCGCTCTTAATTATTTTTCGGGGGACCTAGTTTTTATTTCCCGGTGTTCGGTGTCTATAAATCAAACTACACCAGTCCAATTCGGTCTTCATTATTCAGAGTGCTGATAGACACAATTATAAAAGAGTGATTCAATGTCTTACATAAATTCATAGGCCATTCTCCCAAAATGAGAAGGAAACTCATATTATAGCTATGACTGAAAGAAACGGGGATTCATCTTTATCCGTCTTTGAATCCAGATTATTGTTCGGATTAGTTGCAATTGGGATTGCATTTGATTTGATCAACGTTACTGGTGCTATTATGAGCACTTCTACTGTTGAGTCACATTTTAACATCTCTTCTTCAAAAGCATCATGGGTCCTTACATCTTACTCAATCACTCTTTCAGGCTTCATCGCGATACTAGGGCGTGTTGCAGATATCATTGGTAATTTCTCTCTATTTCTTTACTCATGCCTAATTTTTGCAATTTCCAGTTTGATTTGTGCCTTGCCGGTGCCCTTTGAACTGCTATTAGTTTTTAGGGCTTTGCAAGGGATTGGAGCTGCTGGTATGATTCCTTCCGGTTACGCTATTGTAAATCATTTATATCCCGAAGGTGATGCTGCTAAATCAGCGTTTAGCATTTTGAGCTCTGTATTCAGTCTTTCATTTGGAATTGGTTTCATTGTTGGAGGAGCCTTTGATCAATCACAGGTGGGGTATAAAGGTATTTATTACGTTTCATTTGGAGCAACATTACTTATTTGTGTCATAGTGTTCACTCTTGTCAGGCGATCCAATCTTAGAGGAAAATATACCTTACAAGACACAAGGCTAAGAGATTTAGACTTCTGTGGGTGTTTCATCTTTTTATCAGGCTCTTCGCTATTGGTGGCAGGTTTGACAGAGGGTGGTGAGAGTTGGAAACGTCCCTCGGCTTACGTATGTTCCGCTTTGGGGGGTATATTACTTCTTTTATTTTTCATCTGGAATATTACTGTGGATCGTTATAAGTTATCTCTAAAAATTTTGAGATCGATAGAATTGCTGGTTCCCGGCGGATTCCTAACAGGAGATGCAGTACTAACACTAACTGCCTTGTTCTTAAACTATGCGGTGTTGTTTTCGATTCTTCTTTTTGTCTGCAACCATCTTCAAACTGTGGAGCAACATAGTCCTCTGATTGCTTCTCTAATGTTACTCCCTGCTATCGGTGCCATGTTGTTTTCGCCAGTGGTACTTGCAATATGGCCCAATATTTTTGGTCCCAAGTTTGGATGTTTTTTGGGATTTTTGCTAATGTTTTCTGGATCTTTAGTTCTGAGACTCACTATAGGAAGAACTAATATCAACACTTATTTGTCCTCATTATTAGCTTCTGAGATATTGGTAACTTTTGGTAGTGCTACCTTCTTCCCCATTTCACTAAACTTATTGATTGGGCTTGCTCCTGTTGAGTATAAAGGACTTGTGTCAGGTATAGCTCAGACATTCGCCCAATTTGGGGTGACTGTGGGATTTTCAGTTCTAGGGTCTGTTTGGGGAGATTTGTCATCACAGCCTAAAGAGGTACTTAAAGAAAGCTTTGTTAATGCCTCCACCTTTATCTTGGCTGCAAGCTCTTTAGGGCTGGCTGTTATACTGATCATGACTTTACATCAAACAATTATAAACTCTTCGAAGAGACCGTCCATCAATTGTAACAGTAATGGAGTTTGAGGCATTCAAATTTTGTAGGTGAATCATCGTGTATGTTTGCCAGAAAAGATTTCTCTATGGGGCGTCCATCAAATATTGGCACTGCCAACTTTGTTATCTACAAGACTGCTCGATTGAGAAATAGTTGGAGTACAGTATTTTGTGAATTTAATGAAAAATAAGAAATCTGGAGACAGCTACGTTATTTTTGGATCACTTGGGCTGCTAGGTATCGTATATCGTATCAGTAGAGCAATGCTCTAATACACAATCGCTTCATTTTCTGTAACATAAAATTTGCCAGCCTTGTCGGCTTTAAAATCTACACAGTGAATCTTCACCTAATAAATGGCATCTAGCGACCATGTTACATACTTAAATGTGATGATCCACTTGTTGGTATCCCTGCTTGAAATGGCCTTAAATTCATTAGCATGGTACGACTCAAAGTATTTTTCTTTTCACTTGCAAACCAGGCAGCATAGTTGGTAGAGTCACTTGGGATAGTCGACCAATTTATACAGATTCCAATAAGTGAGTCATCCAATAACTGCAAGGTCCCCTTATCCTCAACAGTACCTATCATTATTGAGCAGCCCCCAGTGAGAATACTGTGATCCTCCTTGTCTGAGTAAAATGCTAGAGAGAGGACGGAGAGTATGTAGAAGGAATTTCTCTGATTGAGTTTAGATGTTGTAGGGTAGATCGCAAAGAGTTGTGAGTAGTTGAAGAGTAATTAAAAATAATAGACAGAAAAGCTCGTGAGTCAAGCATTATTATAAGGCTCATTTTGTGCTGATATAATGTATTAGGTGTCCATATCACTCTGAATATGTTTGGCCCTATCCCCGACTTCTACCAATGGTTGAGAGCTATATCATAATTGGCCATATATTACAGAAACATTGCAGAAGTCTGACAAAAAGGGCCTTCGAAAGAGGTGTGGCCTGATTTGTACGGCGTTCTTACGTTGAGAAGGGGAAAATAAGCAGCAGAGCAGGAATTATGAGGAGTTCTGGTAAAGAAGACTATGACTAGAACAGCAATGGTGAGTTTGATAAAGAATATCGTAGTTTGCGTAGAAATTAAAAAGTCAATAAAAATAAATTAATAAGAATGACGAGAGGAGGAGAAGAGCTGTGGAGATATAAGGACATAAGTGAACCGATTTTAATATATGAAGAGAAAGCTGAAAGTTTAGAGGTGAGAATTGCACTTGTTAATAAGTTTCAAAACCTTTTCGGTCTCTCTTTTAGCGCAAAGCCAGGCACCATGAGCACAACCCATTCCTTCTTCGTTTAAAGCCTCACCTACAAATCTGACTCTTCCTTCTCCATCAAAGATATCTTTGGCTTCTGAGAGAGAGTTCAGCATTCCTTGGAGATTATCTCCAACTGCTGTACCTATATAGGAACCTCTAGCAAATGGATCATTCGTCCAATTTGAAGTGTACGTCCTTATTGGAGATGGAACGCGGTTTTCATCCCTACCTGATATTGAAGCCAAACACCTTCTGATGATAGGCCAAATCGCCTCGGCTGAATTGGATTCTACAAACTGTGTCAGAGGACTAGAAGTCAGCGCCAATAGAACCGGTCGCCCCGTGCTTCGGTAGAGGTTCATGAATAGAAGGGGATACTTCCAGCTCTCAGGTTCACCTGTAATAGGTTCATCAACAGTTCTCTTAGAAAACTTCAGGCTTCTATTTTTGATAACGGCGTTCGTCATTTCCTGGTCGAACTCGGGAATGCAGAAAAATCTATCAACATTTTCAGGCCAAAAAGTAGTATCAAATTGAAAAAACACCTTCCCTAAGGCACCAAAGGAAGTTGTCTTTAGAGTGGACGTTATAGCATTTGGAAGAGGAGGTTTCCATTCGATAGCACCAATTTCTGTGAGATCGGTTAGCTTGAGGACACTCAATGGAACGGAACATATAAGGTAATCACAATAATATATTTCTGTCTCACCCGATGGAGTTCTCGCACTTACGCATATCTCCTTGGATGATTCATTGAACTCTATTTTATTAACAATCTTTTCAAGAAGTATCTTATTGCCAACGATTCTCTTAGTTCCGGTATATGCTTTCAATTCTTCCAACTCATTATTGTAAACCGTGCAATATCCGTTGTATACCAATGCATTTCTACCATAATGGTATTCCTCTGTAGACAACTTTGCACTGGTAATATTCCAGGAGCATCCTATCCACATTTCAAGATATCTCATAAGCTGAGGAGCATACTTGATTTGTTCCGCTGTCAAGATGTGTTTTTGCTTATTCAGATATTGAAAGATAGCTTCTCTCAAACTGACGTCTTTGAAATCATCCACAGAGGCGCAGTAATAATTCAAATATGCCTGTATCTCATCAACTACGGGATTGAGCTTAAGATTCTCTGAGTTTACTACTCCCAGTTCTTTATCAAACGTAAGGCACTCTCCGTCATCAAAATAAAATTTCACATTTCCCTTTTCAATTGACTTCTCCAAAAGGGGGTTGATAAGACAGTCATGAAACCAAGATGCTCCCAAATCCAGCTCCAAACCTGTATCAGTTGTAACCGTGTGGATTCTTCCTCCTAATCGGTCTCTTGCTTCCAGAACAATATTTTCCACTCCCTTTTTGGTCAGATCGATAGAGCTCTTGAGCCCTGCTATACCGGCACCTATAATGATGACCTGTGTTTTCTTATTAGACATAACTGGCGCTCAAAGTATACCATTATATATTTCATAAACTGTTATCGAACAAAAACGTCACAGAAACAGATTCATTTTTGTTTTGTAGGTGCACGATGTGCATATCCTTTATATACGGCACTTGCTGTGGAGACCTGAAAATATTTGATAACACGACTCGGTTTGGGTTTCCTCTTCGTGCCACTCCAAAAAATCACTGCAGAAAGTTTAGATGTGGATTCACAGTAACAACATGATCGTACTGTCAACTGCTTTAACTGCTTTCCCCTTTTAGTTGGCTGAATGAAGTTCGGAATAAAGTAAAACAGTCTTTTTACTAAAAGTAAACGACAATTGTTTGATTCGAAAGTCCGCAGTGATCGAAGAGGTTACAAGCTATTTTTGTTAACTAACGAGATCTCACCTATCAGCAGCGATACTACACACACTGTCATGAACTACTTTAAATGATTGTTGGGTAATTAACCAAAGATGTCTCGCAATTCACTTATTTGAGCACCAACATGTCTTATCGAGCATTTCCCTCCTTTGCAGCATTTCTCAACCCCCCCTGCTATATATGTACTTCAAGAACGTTACAAGCTACCAAAGAATCTCCCCGCTTATGTTCCCATGATTTTTCCCATATAGAAAATGATGCTTGTATTACGTATGGGGAAT
This sequence comes from Ogataea populi-albae, assembly GCA_030579375.1. NCBI lineage: Eukaryota > Fungi > Ascomycota > Pichiomycetes > Pichiales > Pichiaceae > Ogataea > Ogataea populi-albae. Next base: position 719,168 of record JAKTQY010000004.1, read on the forward strand.
TTCGAAATATAAAATGATTGCCAAAGAACAAGGCCTTGCTGCCGCAGGGAACTTCCTATTAAGGGGTAACAATTTTGCAATATCGTATCTCCTACCTGCAGCACCATTTATCAGAAATTCGCCGAAAAAAGATAAGCCAAGACTCCGCGGTGAACCAGTTGTGTCTCCTGTGGTGTTGAATGAGCATTTGGCAGCCTACTCGAATCACAGCATCACAGCTGCATGTGCTGCCGCGGCAACTTTTCGGGAATACAAAAAACGATGCTCCTAGGAATATACCTCGGCGCTTTGATTCCAACTTCAGGTCCCAAGAAGCAGCAGTTTTTTCTAAAGAAGCTTTTCAAAGGGAGAGAAAAGATGTCCGGAGAGGCTTATCAGTTTCAGCGTTCTCAAATCAAAATAGACTATATTTAATGGGGGGTGGCCTTATGGAGTTATTGTGTGTTCTGCAGATTTTCTGTGCTTGGTGCATCGTGCGCTTGCCGCCTGGGGGGTGTAGGTTTTGGCTGCCCGACGATAAAGATAACTTTCACAGAACGCTAGCTAGCGTAGAAAAAAAACAATAGGAGCTGTCAAGAGAGACTGTCTTAATACGAAGATCCTTCGGATGAAGCTTTCATTCTAGGAAAACAGTGGAGGAGTTTGCCATGCTGACAGTCTACTGACAATCAGTGATGACTCCTAAAAAGGAGCTTATATTGGTTGCGATTTATCAACAGTAGCCGTTATAGAAGTCGTTGTAGCAAAATCAGAACAAGTAGCAGCACTGTGATTACCATCATGAGCAACATTAGCGCAGTGAGAAGCAGAGAAGAAATTTCTGCAGAGGCTGAAGAGGAATGGGTTCCAGGAACGGTCCATTTCGTGGATCTTGACCACTCTTTGAGGGTATCTCACAACAAGAACTCTGACATTGTGCTCATTCCTCAGCCTACGAGTGATCCTAATGATCCTTTGCGCTGGTCGAGTTTGAAGAAGAATCTTCAGTTCTTGTTATTATGGTTCTGGGCTTTCCTCACTGCTGTGTCAACCAACTGGTCGGGACCTGCTTATGATAGTTGGGTCGAGGAACTCGCTACTACTTACACTGTTCTCAATAACACAGCTGCTGTAGGATGGTTATTTTTGGGACTCGGGTGTGTTTTTCTACAGCCTTTAGCAATGAAATTTGGCAGAAGAGGTGTATATCTTTTCGCAACCGTATGCCAGGCATGTGGAAACATCATGGGTGGTGTCCTTCATCATGTTGCTATTCTTTATGGTTCAAGTATTTTGACCTGTTTCGGAGGAGCACCTTGCGACTCACTGGTGCAGATCTCTACTACTGATGTCTTCTTCCAACACGAAAGAGCCCACAGAATTTCGTCATTAACATTCGCTCTCTATTTAGGGTCTTTTCTTGGACCGATAGCCGCGGGCTATATAGTAGACTCGCAGGGATGGAGATGGTGTTACTGGTATTTGGTGATTTTCTTCTGGGCTCTGTTGGGAATCATGTTTATCTTGATGGAAGATACAACGTTTGTTAGACATAGTCTCAGAAAGGAAGAGGAAAACGTCATTACTCAAATCATTTCTAAGTCGGTTCTTGATCCTGCTGATGCAGAGACAGAGAAATATCTTCCTGCTATTGACGTTGAAACTGTTGAGCAGGCAGTTCTTGCAAAGAGAACCTACTGGAAGAAGTTGCGTGTCTGGGAACTCGTTTATAATGATAAGAGACCTCTGTATGTGATCTTTTGCCGTCCTGCACTGACCGCTATTTTTCCTGCTGTTGTGTGGAGTGGTTTTGTTTATGGAGTTCAGGTGATGTGGCTTTCACTAATTTCTACAACTCAGTCAGAATTTCTGAGTTATGAACCTTACAACTTTAGCGCATCTGCTGTGGGAGATACCAATTTCTCGTCTGCAATCGGAAGTGTGTTTGGATCTCTTTGGGGAGGTATACTGTCCGATAAGTTCGTCGCCTGGAAGGCAAGAAGAAATAACGGTATTTTGGAACCGGAATTCAGGTTGTGGCTACTGTTTTTCCCAGGAGCCATCAACGGTGCAGGACTTTTAATGTATGGGCTTGGATTGAACAATGAAGACCATTGGATGGTTCCAGCTGGTGTTGGAATGGCATTCGTCGGTTTTGGAATCAGTGGTGGAGGTGCCCTGGTTATCACTTACGCATTGGATTGCTACCCTGAGATGCAGAGTGAGAGTCTTGTGTTGATGTTATTTTTGAGAAACATGATTGGTATGGCATTTACATTTGCCATCCAACCTTGGCTAGACCGTGATGGTATTGTTACTACCACCTGGTTGATGTTCATGTTATGTATTGTGTTCAACTTCAGCTTCTTATTATTCATTATGTGCGGGAAGAAGTTCAGAAAGCTCACAAAGAATTATTACATCAAGTATTCTGATCCGCAAATCTTGTTTTAGCTTCAGTTAATGCTGTTCGACTTCACGTTACCTAGCAAATTATGGCACTTTTGTTTTACAATTTTGGTGATTTACATTTCTGGATATATTATCGTTTTTAAAGCTCTTGAGATTACTATGATATAAAGTGAATTGACTTCTCTTTCAGGTTTTGAAGAGCATATTGAAGAATTGAGGCGATAGCAATTGGAGACTGGTAGATGATGCTAACAAATACTTAACATGATTAGGACCACTTTTTTTTTCTGGTGCGTCTAGACGAATTGGCCTCTCAGTGGTGACTATTTTATCCAAGTCACCTGGTAGCCCTATAATTGCTCATATAAAAGACCATGGCAAAACTTTAGAGTTGACAGAGATTGCTAGGAACCATACAAATATTTTGGTTGTTGAACTCTATCAGGCAAAGGATGGGTCTACAAGCAAACTAGAGGGGTCAACCCGAGAATGTCGCTCTCGAAGAAATAGATTTATTTATATTGCTAACGCTGAAATTACTGATGCTTGTTGTAAGACTCTGAAGATTCCAAGGGACGTACGGTTGGAGCACTACATTACAAACATCTGGATGTGATTCTATTCTATTAGTCGTTGCGCAAGCTTTTGTTGAAAAAGACAACCAAAATGGCGTTTCTCCGTCCTCGAGTATTTCAGGATATCATGAGATTAACCTGCCTTTCAGCATCAGTGCATACAAACAGTCAAATGGAGCACTTAACTAAGCGACTACTCAACATACCACGGATCTCGCTAATGAGAGCTTCACTGTGATGTGCATTCATCCTGGTCTGATTAAAATAAACTTATGTAGGGGCGGAAATGTTTGCTATCAATCCCGTATACTGCACAAGTAAGCAATTTTCGAGACAAGTTGCCTTCACTACAACGAACTCAACGGCAGATTTATCCAATATGATGATGGAGCCGACCTACCGTTATGATTTTCTCGCATCATCTTGCTGGAACCCTTGATTTGTGATCCTTTTACCATGCGTCGGCTGACGCATTTGTCGGCGTTTTTTCAATTGTGCACCTATTATTTTGTCTGAGAGTTTCTTAAATCCCACGCTCTGGGATCTGGGAAATCCTAGAGCGGGGTTGTGTTTACAAGAAAGGTTCAATCGGGCTAGCCTGCTCTGAGTAGTATATAATATATGCTCAGAACAATATAGCATGTATAAATGTTTGACTTGCTTAAGATGTTTGCTTTCCAAGGATACCAAAAGTTTTATGATATAAAGTACAAGACATTGTAGTCCTGAGCAGGGCACTTCAAGATTGTGCGGTGCTATACCTAGAAGTTTCAATATCTGATAAACTCCTTTGTGAGATGCAAGGCATCAACATACCAATTATTGGTCACTTTTTATTTACTTTTCTGCGGTCGATATACCAACTTTTGGCTCTCTTGAAAGGTAAGGAAATAGTGTAATTGTTTTAGTTGAGTGAGAACAGGCGCGAAAAATGTAATCCTTTCTAATCCAAATTTTTTCGCTTAGCACCATATCTCCGAGAATTTGTAATCAACTTCATGGTAAGTCCGCGTCGATCACATTGTTAAGATTGCTTGCATTCAGTTCTTTGTAGCCTCGACGTCCCACGGCTTTGAGTGTAGAGCTCTCTAGTGATTTTTTATCCGGGCAGCCTGTGTAGTTCACAATCGATGGTTTACTGATTATGCCGTTGCCAAGAACATGGAGATGTGGTGATAAGTCCTCAGTTGTCATGAAATTGTAGGCAAATGTTAAAAAACGTTTCTCTGTCGCAGACTATGTCATACTTTCACAATGAAAGATAATAGACTTTTTGCGATCGTGCTAATACTTTTAGGCACTACTGACTTTAACAACCTAAGCATGTCTTCGGCCTTTACTATAATACTAGAGGTTCAATAAACGTTTGGAGTCGATTCCGTACCACAAAGTCAATGGTATTGACTTCCTCAGCCAGATAGTCCCTCGCAGGGCCTGGGAAGTTTGTGGCTACAGCAGCAAGGAAGACCAGATCTACTGGAGTGCAAACGGGACATTCTTCTTTCCGTGCGACCACAGCGGAGGGTCATTCGGGTCATCTGAGCATTATGGCATGAGCACCACATCCGAGTTTTTCTTATGCTGAAGTTCAAGTAAATCAATTACGACCGCAAAACTTTCCATTAGAAGACATATAATGTTGGTCGCTTTTAGTTAGGATCCAAAATTTCATGAAAAAGATTCCAAATGGGTGCTAGGAATTGGCAAAAACGACATGATACTTAAATCATACATAAAGCCCGAGTTCCCTCACGTATGCGATTTTTTCACCCCAAACGCTCCAATTGAGAAGCAAATGACTAGTGGGTTCTACAGACAAGAAGCAGGAAAACCCCTGGTTTACACTTATGAGTACGATGAGATAAAGATTAACGTGGAGTCTCACGGGAAATTCACTGTTTCTGATGAAACTGGTGCATCATATGATGTTCAGCCTGGCGACATTTTTTATTTCGAAAAGGGAACTACCATATCTTTCAAGGTAGAGGGGACCCAAGATATACCAGCAAATGAGGCATATGCCTTGAATTTCTTCTGCGGCCAGAGACAAAGAGACACTGCTTAGTATTGTTATGTATTTTATTAATAAAAAAACGGAAATACAGTAATAGTTGCTCCTGCACAAATCAATTTGTTGATCGGGTCCAAGTACTCTCTGAATTCGGCAATACGAAAGTTCTCCAATCTGACAAAAATCACGTAGTCATTCCAATATCCTGAAATGTTACCTCTAGGATCCCATTTCATGCTGCCAAAAGATCCATTACTTTCAATAATGGCCAGATCTTGGTCCAGGAACTTATTTCTTACGAACTCTGTATTTTGTGAAAAGTTAACAATGGTATTGTGTATCCATACGTTCAGGGCATCCATATTTTCTTTAGGGTAGTCTCTCATCATGCCATACGGCATGTAAGGCATTCTGTACTTGAAATTCTCGCTGAAATATCCTGAATATTTGGGACCATCACGGTCAGGATCTTCGAAATCAGGAGCTAGAAAATATCTATAAAGTTCTTCTCTTACTTCTTCTTCTTCTTCAGCAGAATTGGAAGGATTAAAGGGCACAGATTCACTACTTTCACTAGTTTCCAAGCCTTTCAGAGTAAATGGTCCACTGTAGTTGAACACAGGCAGATTTATCCCTGCTGCCTTATAATATGCGACTGGATCACTCCAGCATTTAACCAGAGATATTTTTCCATCTATAATCTCAATGTATTCAATATTCTCGCAGTTCAACTCTCTATCCACAGCCTCTCCCCATTGAACAGTAGCTTGTGTATAAGATTCTACCCAGAATATATTTGGGTCCACAGTTGGGTATTGAATAACCTTGAAACGGCCCCATTTTGTCACTGTTCTCTTCATCCAGTCTTTGTACACATTTCGACTTGTTTTCTCGAATCTCTTTGGCATTCCGGGAGGAGCAAATGGAAATTCCAAAACATAATCAGTAGTGAAAACATTCTGCTCCAAATCTCTAGACTCCCAGAACGGAGTATTTAAATATAGCTCAACAATAGACATTCCGGTGCTACTAACAACCCCTTCTTAATCATCAGCAGTGATTTTTATCTTTATTTTATTTTGTAGATAACCGAGGATGATAAAAGAAGAGATATTTAAAGCCTGAAAATCTACAAATGGTCTGAATAGTTTCTATGTTGGGAAAGATATAGATAGTAAGGGTACGTCGACAACTCCTTAAGTTTGAGCCGGTATTTAGGATTTTAGAAGTAGGTTAGATACCAATGACCTAAATAGTTTCTATTTTGGGAGAATGATATACATACTACCCCAAGTCCTGCGACTTGTTAAAAAGGCAGCTTCACCCAATAAGGAAAGCAAAGGGGCCAACATATTCTGAGCTTTTGGAATATTAAAAAGCCTCAAATATCTCTTTCTGATGGACTTTATCTGTTTTCGCCATAACAATCAAATCATTGCTCATCATGCCTATGCAATACCTTTCCAGAAGCAAGAATGGCTGCACCATTAAACCTCCACAAATTGCTTCACCAGGAAATAATGCGTATGTATGCGATTTTTTCACCTCAAACGCTCCAATTGAGAAGCAAATGACTAGTGGGTTCTACAGACAAGAAGCAGGAAAACCCCTGGTTTACACTTATGAGTACGATGAGATGAAGATTAACGTGGAGTCTCACGGGAAATTCACTGTTTCTGATGAAACTGGTGCATCATATGATGTTCAGCCTGGCGACATTTTTTATTTCGAAAAGGGAACTACCATATCTTTCAAGGTAGAGGGGACCCAAGATATACCAGCAAATGAGGCATATGCCTTGAATTTCTTCTGCGGCCAGAGACAAAGAGACACTGCTTAGTATTGTTATGTATTTTATTAATAAAAAAACGGAAATACAGTAATAGTTGCTCCTGCACAAATCAATTTGTTGATCGGGTCCAAGTACTCTCTGAATTCGGCAATACGAAAGTTCTCCAATCTGACAAAAATCACGTAGTCATTCCAATATCCTGAAATGTTACCTCTAGGATCCCATTTCATACTGCCAAAAGATCCATTACTTTCAACAATAGCCAGATCTTGGTCCAGGAACTTATTTCTTACGAACTCTGTATTTTGTGAAAAGTTAACAATGGTATTGTGCATCCAGACCTTGGTGGAATCCATGTATCCTTCAGGGCAGTCTCTCAACATGCCATACGGCATGTAAGGCATTCTGAACCTGAAATTCTCGCTGAAATATCTTGAATATTTGGGACCATCACGGTCAGGATCTTCGAAATCAGGAGTTAGAAAATATCTATAAAGTTCTTCTCTTACTTCTTCTTCTTCAGCAGAATTGGAAGGATTAAAAGGCACAGATTCACTGCTTTGACTAGTTTCCAAGCCTTTCAGAGTAAATGGTCCACTGTAGTTAAACACAGGCAGATTTATCCCTGCTGCCTTATAATATGCGACTGGATCACTCCAGCATTTAACCAGAGATATTTTTCCATCTATAATCTCAATGTATTCAATATTCTCGCAGTTCAACTCTCTATCCACAGCCTCTCCCCATTGAACAGTAGCTTGTGTATAAGATTCTACCCAGAATATATTTGGGTCCACAGTTGGGTATTGAATAACCTTGAAACGGCCCCATTTTGTCACTGTTCTCTTCATCCAGTCTTTGTACACATTTCGACTTGTTTTCTCGAATCTCTTTGGCATTCCGGGAGGAGCAAATGGAAATTCCAAAACATAATCAGTAGTGAAAATATTCTGCTCCAAATCCCTAGACTCCCAGAACGGAGTATTCAAATATAGCTCAACAATAGACTTCATTCCGGTGCTAATAACAACCCCTTCTTAATCATCAGCAGTGATTTTTATCTTTATTTTTCTTTTGTAGATAACCGAGGATGATAAAAGAAGAGATATTTAAAGCCCGAAAATCTACAAATGGTCTGAATAGTTTCTATTTTGGGAGAGTGATATAGATAGTAAGGTTACGTCGATTATACCTCAAGTTTGGGCCGGTTTTACGATCGTAGAAGCAGGTTGGATACCAATGACCTAAATAGTTTCTATTTTGGGAGAGTGATATGGATAGTAAGGGTACGTCGACTATTCCTTAAGTTTGGGCCGGTATTTACGATCGTAGAAGTAGACTGGGATACCAAACAGGCTGATACCGCCGATAAGCAGTGCATATATTCCGAAGCTGGTCTTGAATCCACGGTTGTTGGCAAAATCCACAATGCCGTAAGACATTCCAAAACTAGCCATATCACGTATCACAGAAGCCACCGTCATCGCAGCTAACGACATCTCTGCATCATTCGTAGAAGACAAGAATCCGTAGGTTGTTTCTAAGATACCTCCAAAGCCGGCGTAACAGAGCGCGTAAATGAATACCACCGAAAACCAGTGAGCAGACGTGGAGCCTGCAAAATAGTCTCCTGCCAAACATCCAAAACCCACACAATAGGCCACCCCGAAACATACAGGGAGAATTAATGGAATGAGTCTGTGTCTCGTTTGCATGACACCATTGTGTCTGCTGGAAAGCCAAATTAGCAACTTGTCGGACCCTGAACCCAGCACATACCAGTTGAAAACAGACGAAACTATGCCTGCAAAATTAATCAAACCAACGTTCCCTGGACTCCAATTCCACGGTGGAGATTGAAGCATTGTTGCATAGTACATTAAGAATGCCATCATTGCTCCAGTTGAGACAGTATTGAGAAGAGCTATCCAAATTACCGTTGGGTCAAGGCACTTGATTGCCATTTGCCTGAAAATCAACCAAAAATTAGAGTACTCATCGTCTCCTCTGCCAAACCAGATTTGGAACTGTCGTTTGTAAGTAAAAGGAGAATACTCAGATGTCTCATTCAGCTTGCCTCTACGGGCGGACCACTCTTTGAGCGAAACTGGCTCATTTGAAGCTTTTCTTGAATATCTGGTCTCAGGCATGAACAGCAAAAGTGCTATAAGGCAAGCCGCCGAGATACAAGCAAACAAAACAAACGGCCATTTGAAGCCTACATAGTTGGCCATATAGTTGGTGATAACGCCAAAAACAGCTTGCACGATAATCTGGCCCATAGCTATTGCACCAATGTAGAAACCTCGTTCATGGGCAAAAGAGATCTCTTGCACCACAGTGAAACAGAGAGCGTCTGTCGGGCCACCGGCCAAGCCTTCAAGAATCCTTGTAGCAAGCAAACCATTATAGGTGGTTGTGGTAGCGCCTACAATCGACGATACCAGGAGAATCACAATCGCAATCAAAAAGCATAGTCTACGCCCAAACGTCAAGGCAATCGGAACCAGTATCAATTCTCCAGGCGCAATCAAAGGAGTGGTTATGGTCACCAGCAGATTGATTCTGTTTTCAGATTCATCTGGAAAACGTTCCGCTACCCCAGGAAGAAAGTTTTGCAGGAAACTTTGCGTTGATAAGGCCGCTGAGCTCCAAATAATGAGAATCAAAGTGATTGTCACCTTTCTTAAGCTTGACCAGTTCAGTGGGTCCGCTGGATCAAGAGATGGAGCTGGAGACAGAAGGATAGAGCCATCTTCGGAAAGGACTTTGATTTCTCCTGGTGCTAGGTCTGGAAGTTCTTCAGAGATAACGGAAACTAGAGACACATTAGCTGCATTCTTTGTATTTGAGGTTTCCCCAATCATTCTGGATATTTTGGTACTCTCTTTGCTCCAACATAATTTGCTCTCCGTGAGACAACTGAGACGGAAGGATTTACCTTTATCTTATAGTAGCGTGTTCAAGCTCTTGTGTGTCTCGAAAAGGAAGCTTTTCAGGCAAAATTCGTATCGCCCAAAATCCTCACTAATCTTTTTCTTATCAATCAATTCCCTCCAGTAAGGGTACATAACTGTTAATATGAGATCCATAGTGGCGCTTTTCTAGGAAGTTATATGGGTCCAATTCAGCACTCTGGGATATCTTTGAAAAACACTCACAACAGACCAATTACCAAAGAAAGATTATGCATCTAGTAGGGGACATTGTTCACCGATAACAGAGTTGAAGCATCAACTCTAGAGAGATATTGAAGCTGTATGATGTTCAACAAAGATAACATCTACAGATAACATCCACAGAGCGAATATGCACTTCCAGCCAGGCTGTAGCAGCAAAATAAGCGCATGTATGAAAGAAGATTAGGATGGAATGGGTTGCTAAAGACGTGTTTTTCTTCCCTTTGTACGTTTTTCTGAGTCACTGTAGTCTCAGAGGCCGATTATTGGGCAGAGCATGCTCATTGAGGTCTAGAAGGGGCTCTTTTTGCACACTCATTGCAAAGCTCTATATAATAATGTCTATATAGTGTCTGCAAATCACACTTCTCTGTCCATGATAGTAGCGGCAGAGAGACTAGTTCGTCTCCTACAAAACACATCAGTGAGGCCTGCTGGTGCTCTCAGAGAGGGGAAGAAGACTTTCAAATTTGCAGAAAGAATATGAGCGTCCCTCTGTTATCGATGTATCTGACGCTGGAAAGGTTCTCATTTCTAAAAAAGTGAATATATGAAGTGTAATAAAGTGGGCTTGGAGAACTAAGTTAAATTCTGATCTTCCGAAGTGAACAGTAAATATTTATCACTTACTGTAAGGTTGGGTAGCCCCGCTCGTGGGATCGAAATTCAAAACCCGTGATTCCAAAGCAATACGTAAGCACATATCAGATCTTTTGGTGCAAAGATGGGCCTTGCTCGACTTTGTGGGGAAAAGAGGTTTCCCGGGAACTTTGAACCCGGACTCTTCCTTGCACAATAGAGCATGTAAGTTAGGAGGCAAGATTACGACAAGCCATGAATGTGCATGACTTTTTCCGCATGTGTGATATTACATAGTGGGAAAGAAGAACTTTCGCCGTTGCAATAGATGAATTACAGAATAGATGCTCGGGTTCGGACATGTTGTAGTTTGAATCCAATTGCCCAGAAAGCATATCAGCCTGTGAAAATCAAACCTCGAATCCTGTAAATTGCTTCAACGTGGTAATGCAGCCCGGACCGTAGCTATGTTTGGCGCCTCACACTACCCCTACGCCACTTGTATTGCCACCATGCTATCGCACGATAGAGTTTTTTGCACATGCCTGATAGCAAATAAATACTAATAGAGCCAGTATGGTGGTGTCCTGTTTAGTTATGCGGAAGCATCGATGCTGACAAGCTGTCGCGTGGAAACAGTTCTCACCATTAGACGGTAGGGTAGGTAAATGAAAAATCTCGTGTAGAGTTGTTCTGAAGTTTCGAAAAACCCAGCAGAAAACCATTTACGTTGAGAAGAAATTTAAAAGAGGGCGTGCGTGAATAAGATTACCATTTTACAGTACTTGGTTAAGCGACCTACCTATCTACCTATAAGCTTGTGTCGGTCTCTAAGCTCCAGCTGTTTATAAATTCTGTGTTTCCACTGAAGAGACCTACTCTGTTTTGCGCTTTGCTGCCTTATTTTGTGAGCTTGTGCTATTCCTATTTCTTTTAGCTGGGAATAGAAGTATTGGTTTTCCGAGAGGTGCAAAAGATTTGAACAGGGATTTTCTTCATAGAAACTCATATTTATACAACAAGAACGCAAAGTGCCGCTTGTTTCGCTCTTTTGGGTTTAAGTCTGAGGTCAGCAACTCAATAACCGTTCTACCGCTTTTGCTTGTGCTTGTATACACATTAGGTTCGGTGTTTATACCAGTTCTTTCGCAAAGATCGCATGGGTGCTTGGTAATTTCTTGTTTGAACAGAGATGTCGAAGGAAGTGTTCAATGAAGGTCCAACCACATCACAGCATGTGGAGGCTAAAGATGATGCTCATTTCACAAGCTCTACATTCAAGCTAAAACGTACCCGGTCCATGGGGCTTTTAGACGACTTCATTGTCCAATCATCTGCGGACGCTAACTCAATAACAGATAAAGATGGCAAGATGACGTCGAGAGATTTTGTTTCTGATGCTACTCTCCAAAAACTCAATATCAAGCCAAGTTTTGACGAATCTGAAAACGTTCCAAGGTTTTACACCAGTGTCATTCCCTCGTCAACGACGTCAGCAAAGCCCAATATAGCCACATCTCCACCAAGTTTACAAAGCGATGATTTGTCTGATGAGAATTACAATTCGGAGGACTCATTAAGTTCCATAGGATCAGGAAATTCGGTGTGTCTGACCCCAAAACATCAAATAAAAAAGCAGCAGCATACTCAACCAAAGAACGAGATTGATTCGTCATTGACACCTACCTGGATTTCTCAGCATCAGCTGCATGATGATATTGATGTTAGGTATTTTCCTGAGCAGCATGTTGATTACTTATCCCATAACTGGGATGAAACTGAAATTTCAAAGTCATGGAGGTATGTAATTCTGAGAAGAAATGATTTCGCAAATTCTGCAAGGCTTGAAAATGCCTCATGGAGAACCTGGGCCCAAGCAAGAAATGGACTCAAAACTATCGCTCCTTCCGAGCTGAACTGGAGCAAAGACACCGATGTGACATGGCTTTATGGGCCGCTATATAAAGACGAGAAGAGTGACTTCGATATTATAGATTTTAAAAAGCAACAAAAAAACTGTCAGGAGAAGAAAAAGCAGCCTGAGCGAGCGTTGAATGCCTCTTCTAAAGAAAAATATGTCAATAATGTTTACGAAGAACACGAAGAATCCCTTAGTGAGAACTTGAAGCCGATTTTGAAGAAAAGGACAAACGTTGAGAAAATGATAAGTGATGCCTCCTATAGTCGACTGCAGAGTTTACTAGAGGAGCATAACCATAAGTTCAGGGGCAGTCCAATTTTGGAATCTACGTCCAATAATCTCAATGAGTCTCCCTCTCCGGCCATCTCGCTGGGTCACCATTGTTCAACAGGAGATTCCTCACCTTTTTCTCTATCTGCGAACCAAACAACAGAAGACATCAATAAATCTGACAGCCAAGGGCACCCTCAGGTGCATTTACCTGTTCAGCACCCTCCTAAAAAGGAAAGACATATTCATTTCAATATGAGAGTTGATCAGTGCATCGCTCTTGATGAAGGTTGTTTATCTGATATTGGTATTAGAGTTGGTTCAGAAAATGTTTCTCACGAGATTCACTCCCCGCGCGCACAGGGAAGTGTCATCCCAACCAAACATTTTGATGGAATGGAATATGATTTTGATGATGATTATGATGATGATGATGATGATGATGATTTGGATGGGGACGATGATGATGATGATGGGTTCATGTTGAATACCAAGATGACCTCACCAAACATTTCACATAAGCCTCCTGTCTGGTCCCAATCGTCATCAAGAAGGCAGTCCGCTACAAATACCCCCTCCACTATACCGGAAGAAAGGCAAGTTATCACGATTGCACCATTGCCCGCAACTACCTTAAAGAATTGCTCTGATGATGAAGACGAAGGTGACGGATACATGGTGTCTCACAATACCAAGACCAATCGTGGATATGATTATCGTTATGACTACAATATTGTTTACAGTGATACAGCAAATCCTCTGTATTCTGTCATCAACAATCAAAAAGATGTGCAAATGTACGATGTCCCTGAAAATTGCCAGATCGATGATTCTATGGAAATCGATGATGGTGAGAGGCAGCATTCGTTGACCTCCAATCGTATGGAGGGTTCTTCTTTGGCTCCGGCAGAGATTGCGCCAACGGAATCTCACTTAGAAAAGGAAAGTTTGTCATATATGCCAGAGCACATGTCATATGAAGGCTCCAACATTGAACCAGCTACTGAAGAGATACCAGCTCATATTTTTAGCCAAATACAAGCCGGGCCATCTGCTTCTCAATCTGACGGTAGTTTCTTTCATCAATCTACTTCTGTAGGTAAAAATGAGCAATCGCAGACTTCTATAATGCGAACAAATAGTATTGGAAACACGAGTTCAAGCACAACTGTGGGGAGCATGAATGCAAGTCTTTCTACTATCAAGGTTGGCTTGAGTGGACTTGATCTCAGCAGTACTGGGCTCAGAAGAAGTACAGGGGCAGGTTCGAAACCACAGCTTTCAGAAATGTACCATTCGTCTCAGACTTTTCCACCATCGGGCAGCAAAAGCTTGTCCAGTAGTTTTGTTGGCCACAAAACATTTTTGCTTGATAACTCTGATTCAGAAGATGAGAAAGGCCAGAGCGACTCTGATAGTGATGAAGTGGTTTTCAACCCTCGTCGCCCTTCGTCCGTCTCACCTTCTAGTTCTTTCAGTAGAATAGGAGCTGGAGTAGCTACAGTTGGGACAAATACTGAAAATATAACTACAAATTCAAGTACGTCTGATTGAAGCTGACAATAGGTTTAGGCAGCTGATTGATTTTGGAAAGCTGACCGAATTTCTTTTCATCCTGTATGATCATCAATTGAGCGATAAAATGAGAACATTTCAAAAGTGTCGTTACGTTGAAAATATTTGGCCAAAAGCTATAGTATGTCCGCACATTCTAACTTGGGATTGATCTGAGATCATCAACGCATTATTTGTGCAAGACTATTTGTTTTCTTGACTTTATGCCCTTATACCTCAGTTAGCTATCGAAAGAGTTTTTGAGTCATAACAATAGGAAAGTCTCATTAAACTTGATTCTTTAGCCTGCGGAGCGCATGCCTTTTCTTGACTTTCAAGGGATGTTTTTGTTCAAAAGTGTTCTTCATTTTGAGACTCTCTACGTCCTCTATGATGTCACTTGTTGTGAAAATAAATAATAACTGTGTAAATTTATTCTGGGAGGAGCTAAGGTAAAAAAAGCTTCTCACTCTAATAAATCCCTTTGATGAGTAATTTTTCAGCTACACAAGTGGCACCCTGAAACGTAGTCTTTTGATTATGTGTTAATTACTAGGATCTTTTGTTTATCTTATCCACTTTTTACAGCTAGAGACCGAACAGACAGTCGTAAGAACACAGTACAATCAGGCACCTCACTTGCTAAAATCTAGCTGTCTTCTTAGCGTCAGAGGAGCCGAGTTCAAGACTGGTGGCGTTAATTGATCTTTACAGCTTTCTATTCCTAATCAAATGAGCACTGAAATAGATGTTCATCGGTGGAGAATTTTGGCTTTTACTTGTAGCTTGATTCGTTTTGAGAATACTCAAGGCCAATCTTTTCTATAAATCATATATATATATATATATATATATATATATATATATCACGTGACTTTTATCACGTGTACAATTGTTGGTAACTTTTGATGGTTTCAACTGTGAAATCTTTCTCTCATTTTGACTACCGGCCGTTCTCAATATTTGATATTAATCCTCGACGTTTAAGCTTCAGGATTGTTTCCGTTTATCAATAAGAAAGTATAAACTTCCAAAGCTGTGAGCCTCAGACACGATGTCAGGTTCTGGACGATATTTTGCCCAAGAAGATGATGATGATATTGTAATACAACCTGACATTCCGTCGGTGCAAGCTAAGCCTGCAACATCGACATTCGCTAATTCAGACCCACAAAGTGCTCAACCTGCTCCTCCTTCCTCCAGTTTCTTTGGCTTCACAAACTTTGTGAATCCACAAACTTACGTGGATCCACTTTTTGAGAGGAATAATATTCATGTAAAGGAGCGACAGTTCACCGGTGGTGACACGTTGGATGAGGCTGTTTTAACGACGCTGAAACGAGATTTGTCAAAAATTGGAGATAAGCTTTTATCAATTCTATGGCCTCTTAGACTACGTCAGCAGTTGATAATTGTCAAAAATTTGAGAGGTAGATTTGCGAATTTTTCAGGAATTCTAAGAGACACTGCTGCAGCTGATGAATTGGAAGGTAGAATGCAAACAGAAACTCCTGACGACAACCCAGAGTATTCAAAAGATGCAATAAAGAAAATTCTTGACTGGGATTTGTGGGGGCCATTGATCTTCGTGCTCTTATTTAGCTTGGTCCTAACATTCTTACAGACACGAAGCTTGTCACTCGACGGATCGGTATCGGCGAAATCTTCTGAGATCTTTAGTGTATCATTTTCTTTACTCTGGTTGGTTCTGGCTGTTCTTGCTGTCAACACTCAGCTGCTTTCACCTGTGTCACAAATGACCGAAAACGGGGGCGTGACATCTGGGGTTATTGGATTGTCTTTTTTCCAGTGTATTAGTATACTTTCCTATACTATGTTTCCCATTGTTCTTGGAGGACTTACCTCGGTGTTCATTAAATGGAGAGTAATCAGGCTGATCATCAATTCGATAATGTTTCTATGGTCAATACTGTGTTCTTGGCTGATATTGGTGATAGTCAACAACTGCAAAACTAAGAGTGTTCCGAGCTTTATTTATGGGCCAAACGAGGACTCCGAGGAGAATTACACAGATGGGGATAAACGGATTTTCCTCATGGTCTATCCTGTTGTTTTAATATTCGGTTTATTCTCGTGGTTATGTGTGATCATATAAGAACCGCGAAAGTGTGTTTCCATACTTTTCGGAAATGAGCCAGCAAACTCATCGTCTTACGCTACATAAGTTAATCATATGAAAGCAATTTAGAGTTTTTCTTTACTTCATACATCAGAAAATTCTTGCGGAACTAGAAACTCGTCCCTAAGCTTAGAAGGCTCGATATTCCCATTCTTAGTAAAATAGGAGATTATCGCTTCTATGTTATCAGCGATGATATCACACCCATATCTCAAGTCATTCAGTTTGAGCTCGATCCTTTCTAGATATAATGGATCTCTATGGTTCAGCAAAGAAAGCTCCTTCAAGTTTTTCTCAAGTTCTTGCTTCTCCTTCTCAGTTTGAGAAATTAACTTTTCTCTTGTACTGCTGCTGCTCCCACTCTTTCTATTGCGTGAGACTTTCTGAAGTTCCAATTCTAATTTTTTTCTTCTATCACTTAGAAATTCAATCTTTTGCCTCAGCCTTGTATGCTCAGATTCGAGAGCCAATTGGCTCTTATACTTGAAGATCCAATATAAATTCTGATTTCCACATTTTTCGCAATTGATCAATCCTTCATCCACTAAAGACTTAACGACATCCTTGATTTGCATTGACGAGATTCCTGTGGACTTTGATCCCTGTGATTCTATATCCTTGACACTGTAGACGGTATGACTGGAGTTAAACCAATCCAGAAGTTTCTGTCTCTTTTCGTCAGCTGATATTCCCTTTCTCGGTGCCTATGTTGGGGGAGTTATGGTTAGCGTTCAGGATCCTTCAAAACAGCAACATTGAAACCCAAACAAAGGGAGCTGAAAAGACATTCTATCTTTCTTTGAACTCACCATTTCTCTCCTTGAATAGATGACTGGTTCGGTCTGCGCCAGAATCGTATGTAGATTCAAATAAGGCTGATCTAGGATGATTTATAAAAGAGAAGGGAAAGTGATTGAGGTGGGAAAAACTACAAATTTACTTTTATTACCCTTAAAAAAAATGGACACTCTTGTTATTGTTCTATTACTCCAATTCTTAAATGTTAGAGTACGGCAGTATTTTAATTTAAGTTTATATATTTTGCGTATGTGCTCGCTACCTTGGATAAGCATAACGAATCTCAAGTGCGATAAGAAACTTTTCAAAAAGTAAATGGCCCAGGATTAGTTCTTACGCAAAAGGTAATTGATCCCATAATTTTATAGAAACAAGTTCGCTACATCCCATGTTCAGTGGATTCTTTCTCTGACGTCTCCGTCAAACCACCTACTTCTCCTCTCCCGTTTTCTTCACCATCATCCTCTTCAGCTCCAAACTCCATTGGATCATAGCTGCTTCTCAGCATATCTCTGGCGTTGATCTCATTTCTCGTGGGTTCTCTTACAGAAAGATAAATTTGGTCATAAGTCAGTTCTCTTACTCTTGGTTCCAAATATGGATCGACCCTTCTCTTTTTCAGTTCAACTCTACCAGCAATTGGAACATACAAAGCCGTCGATGACTCCTCATCAAAAGAAATAACAATATGTCGAAAAGCATCAGTTTCGTCATATTTCTTGATTAGACCATCGTAGTCCCTCACTCTTTTATAAACGTATGTTTTCAAATCTGATGGATTTAGTACACTCTCTTCAGTAACAGGCGCATTTTCCGTTGTGTCATCAAGTATATCTTTGATATTTTCAGCATTTGTATCTGTTGTTGTATAAAAAGACATGAATTTCGTATTCTCATTGAATGCAGCTTCGCGAAACATCGCTGTCAGAAGTCTAGGATCATCTTCAGATTCGATATCGTCTGTTTTTCTGTTTTTCCCTCTCAAAATTGAAGCAGAGCTAGCAAACCTAACATCATAGTAACTCTGATCTAGCATAGAAGTGTCAGGCAAGAGGTTCCATACTTTCTTAGCCTTTAGGTGTTTTTTCGTTGGGTGCTCCATTTTTTCAATATCTTCTGATGTCGTGGACCCAAATGCCTCTTCTATCAATCTAAGTTGTAATTTGGGGTTTAGTTCATCTTCTTTCTTGATCCGACGCTTTTGACTGTTTATGGCTCTTTCTGATACATCCTGAGCAAGCAGGTTCCCTTTGTCTGAAGAGATATACTGAGTCCTCCGCAAGAAGCTGACATTGTCTGATTTGAGTGAAGACCCTGTCTTAAGAGGATCAACCAAAAGAGCCTGATCATCAGGATGAAGTAATACTTCATTGGTATATTCGGGACCCAAGTTGCAGATGTTGAACGTTTCATTTTTTTCGATGCAACCAGGAACATCTAGTAAAGACATGTTCATGCCTAAACTCTCGTTCAAAGTCATCAAATTTTGGAATGGTTCCTTTCTAAAAAGTGAGGACAATAATGTTGAAGAGCTCAACATTGAATCCCTTTGCTCTGGCCATTCAACTAATTTCGGTGGGCATGGAGGTGGAGGAAGGTCATTTATGTACCTCACTTTGGCGACAAAATCCTGCCTTGAGGAGTTTGCTTGAGCCTGAGACATGTATTAATGAATTTCAAATTACTCCAGTCTGAAATGTATGGCTCTCTCGCTATCCTTCCATGATTTTCATCGAAAGGCAAATGTTTGAGGTCATCGATGTTGCCCATACTTGTAGCTGTTGAGACCACTCTTTTCCATTTGGACAAAAACTGTGTTTATTGTACCGCTTTCAACAATGGCAGATTGATTTCACAACCATTAGGTTTATTTTACGATGTTCTTCGATTATCACATAATGGTTTGTGTTACTTTACAGCGACTGAATATTTAAGGTCCCACACGATAGCAAATTGGTCATTAAGATCGCTCTATTTCTATCAAATGATCTGCAGCTCTTATGGCGGAACAGGAGGTGGCTTTACCTTTTTGTGAAACAAAGTTTTCCAGCACCTCTGTTCCTCAGTCACTTAAGAATGCCATTGCCTCACAAATAACATCTATGGGCGGGTCATTCTATAATGATCTTCTCGCCGATACTGATATCCTTTTGGTTGGTGATTTTGATACTCCTAAGTACAAATTTTGTGCTCAAAAGCGTTATGACATAAAATTGATAAAGCCTGAAGCAATCAATGTTCTCTACAATAGATGGCAAAGAGGCCTTACTATTCAGGACTCAGATATAGATGAGTTCTACCTCAAACCCTTTGAAGGAATGTCACTTTGTCTTTCCCGGCTCTCTGCTGCAGAAGTTTCGGTCTACCGTAGAGATCATATTGCTGCTGTGATTGAGGAATATGGAGGGACTTGCACGGATTCGCTGACACCGTCAAACACCGCAGTTATCGCTATAGAATGTACTGGGAGACGATATTTGAAAGCACTTGAGTGGGGCATACCTACTGTTCACCCACAATGGGTCTTGGACTGTATTCGTAGAGGAGCTGTTCTGGATTTCAAATATTACGATATTTCTCATTTACCTATTGAGAGAATCGGAAAGGGATCCTGCTGTGTCTGGGACAAAATAGCCAAGGACAATATAATCACAGACTCAAAAATCACTTCTGATGTCACATCACGCCCGGAGGATAGCGCTATCACCCAAATACCTGCAGAGAATAAAAATCTATTTGAAAATTTAATCTTCTCGACTTACGGATTTAACGATAGTGAGCTGAGCAAGCTTACTCGAATAATTCAAGAGAATGGCGGTAATCTTGCTGAGGAAAATGATATATCGGTAAACCACGTGATTGTATCTTCTAGACTGCCATTCCGAAGTTTACCTACCAGAATTCGCGATTACTCTAGGATTGGCGGCCCCAAGATTACAAACGAATGGTTTATAGAGAGATCAGTATTTTATGGAATGCTTTGCTATGACAGTTGGTCGATTCCAAGAGACTATTGTAACTTAAGCTTAGGACTGAAAGTGACCATTTCAGGATTTTGTGGAATAGAGCTTCTTCATATTGGAAAGCTTCTTGAGTCAGTTGGCTGCCATTTAGAAGAAACATTCCAAAATGACTGTGACCTGCTCACTGTTAATTTATCAGTTATTGGATTATCGCAAGAGAGCTCTCCGAAACTGTTTGAGGTTGAGTATCTAGACATTTTAAAACTTCCAGTGCCATCAAACGCTTCTAAACGAACTGCAGCAAGCAAGATAAAAGCAGCTAAAACTTGGTCAATCCCTATTGTTTCTCTAGCATATCTTTGGCAAATATCTCAAGAGGGGAAGCTGCCTAATGTATTAGAGTATCGGTGGTGCATTTACTCTCCCAGAGATACAGGTCTAAACAAGACTGCCGCATTAACAGTCAAAGACAGTCTTGGTAGCCACACGCTGTTGAAACAGCAGCAGGGAAACTCGCCCGATAATTATCGCAGTCAATCTGCAGAAAAGCGGTCAGAGGAGCCTGAAAATTATAACTGCTCTTCTCAGGAAGCAGAAAGTCATATCACTAATGATGGTGGGTTCAAGCCACCTCTTCTTTTACCTAATAAACTGCCATCTCCAAAAAAAAAGAAGCCGAAGCAGTGGCCAAGGTTGGTTGGTACAGCAACTATATCTCAGCTACAATCCATGAGTGAATTCACCGTTGTTCAGAGAAAACGAAAAAAATCAATACTTCAAAACGATGATCCCCCAATCGCCTTTCAAGAGATAAAGTCGGCAAATAAATTTGCACGCTCCTCAACGGTAAGCACACATCGGATGAGAACCAGGTATAGCTCCAACTTAACTCCCTGAATTTCGACAGGTTTGGTGAGTCTGATATTTACTTGAATTGGGCTGCCCAATCAGACATACATTTTCAAGCCAAACCAACTTTTGCTCCACTTCTTTAAAAATGTATATATATGAATCTGTAATTGAGTAGAATGGAAGTAATTTCGAACGAGAAAATTCCTTTTTTCGGATTCGAACCCGATTGAAAGAAAGAAATGCTCTTAAGGCTAAAGAGTAACCGAAGTATCCCTTTTTGTTATGAACTATTTTTAAATAAGCTAAAAGGTTGAGGGTCTAAAATTTTATCTTTTTGGGTTTTATTAAGGCAGGTGGCCATAACACCAAATTGTTGAATAGTATGACGACGCATTGCTTAATCAAATCTCTAGTTAAATCTTTAGTTTCGTAGTCAATAAGGTAATACGACCGAGCAAGACCGTGATACGTCTGTAAAACTACTCAATAATAGCACGTCAAGTCACTTCACAGAAATGTCTTGCATTTTATATCTTTCTTAATGACAGCCAATGGACAGAAAATCTCTAAGTAAAAGCTTCGTCTGCCTGCCAAGTCCATTTATGTCAAGTGACCAAAGTGCGTGAAGACACCGCAATAACGCTTGATTTGTACTCCTGAGTAATTTGGGTGTATATACAATTTGAAGTTAAAAGTGTTTCAAATAAATCGCAAGACTCAAAGCATAAATGTGAATGAAGTCAGTGTAAATGCTATGGTTGAGATTGATCAATAAGGAAAATGTAACTCATTAACTTACTATAAGATTATAAGATTATTAGTAAGCCTTCTATTTTATCTAAATGATAGATCATCTTCCAGTTATCTTTAAGGCAACTTTAGAGTTTTGAAGTAAATCCGCCTATTAAACTTCAATTTGAGGATTACAAAAAAACTATCCGAGACGTTATAGATTAATCTTCTCCTTTTTTTCTGATTTTGATAAAATCGATAAACGAAATGAATGTTCCTCAATGGTCCACGGTGTTCGTAATATAGTAAAAGTCTTCTACATTCATACATCAGTTCAATTATTCTCATATAATGAAAATATTACAATGTTTGTTATATATATTGAAATTAGCAGGAGACTTTATAAAATGAAATTTATGAATTGGCTCATCATGTTGAGAAATCGCAAAGGAGCTTGGAACGGATAACGACTATTATTAAATTTATCTCCGAGAAGAGAAATTTGAAATTGTGAAACCTATTTTATTACTCGCTTCATTCTTTTTTTCCCTTTTTTCCACGTATTTATATTTAGTTTGAGTTTCTTGACTGGAAATTGTGAATTTTGTTCACAGCAAACCAACTAACTAGGCATTCATTCTTACTTAGGTATTTGCAACATAAAGAGAAAGCTTTTGATTTGGCTGCTAGCTCACCGTTATTTCGCGCTTCAAATCATGGCGTGATAAAAATATTCGAATCACATTCCGAAGTGTTTTTTTTGCGAAATAGCGGAATGGCTGGCACCGTTAAACAACACGTTACATAAGATGGTAGTCTCAAGGATCACCTCAATAATTACTTCGAAGTGCTCCAAATAGAGAATCTCCGAGGCTGCTATTCTCGTGATTCTGAACTACAGAAGTATGAAGGATTTTTTTTGTGATGCTTTGAGTAAATAAAACATCAACCATAAGAAAGAAAACGTTATCAGAGTATGGAGAGTATGGAGATTGTTTTTAAAGCAGTTAGTTCTAATTCTTATACAAGTTTTCGTTCAATAGAGTAACTCATATAAAGCCTCAATGATCTGCTTTCGAAAAGCTTAGAGAATCGGATGATGTAATTACAAAGGAGGATTTCATTAGAACTTTATCACATACGGATTTTAGCATGGAACTTCCAAAGACGAGAAAAATGGAGTTTTTAGATACTGCGATGTGGATATCGATTTCTAAACCGGCAAAATGCCGCATGAAGCCTAAGTTTATGAGCCGGAAAGATAGCAAGAAGTGAGAGACACGGCTTCTGAAAACATACTCAGGGCCAAGGATGGAAATTATTAATGCTGGAACTGCTCGATAGCTATGTCTGAATCCTCCCTTCTCATCAAAAAACCACTAGTAATTGAAAGAAATGAACAGCAATGTTAGTTTTTACTGAGTAAGTTGGACCTTGCTGCAATTTGTTTTGGTAAATGCTCAGCCAGTGCCAGAATTGGAAGCATTTCGATAATGCTTGCAGAAACACTGTATTTTGTTCTAGTTAAATCGTCAAGAAGCTGAACCTATTTCAGGTCTAGCAATTTCATCAGGCACTAAGAGTTCAAAGTTTTGAGTATTCGTGAATTGTATTTAATCAACGGAGCTTGTTCTCCCTGAAAACACTTCTTTTTTGTTTGCTTCTTCAATTAAATTGACTGTGATTGAACGTCAGCTAGAAATCATTTTCCTAATAAAGTTTCGCCATAAAAAACCTGAACTCAAACTTGAGCAAAGTAGGCGTTTTGCTCATGTAAATCGTTGACTTAGGTTTTCAAACATCCTACATTTATTCGTTCTTCGCCGATCCGTTGCATCTTTCGAAATAATTTGGTAAAGAGGGGCCCTTGATTCGTCACTAATATACTTCTAAAACCTCAATTGAGAACAATCAGCAGTGAAATATTAACTTAAACTCACTTAATTTTAGGCATAGGAAAGCTTATCTTCATTCGTACCTTTTACAATAAGAGTGAAAAATGGGAGCGACTATGATAAAATGATCCCTCATCAGCAGTCGATTTTATTACAAATTCGGTTTTGACTCTCCTTCAAGAGGGCCAACACAACTCATACTAGTCAAAAAAAGAAAAAGCCATGAGCTTCACAAACGTCATCTTCAGTCACTAATGGCTGCCTTGGTTAGACTTTTTGTTATGGGAAGAGTAAAAGGACTCCAATCTAAAGTGATAAATTGTTCAAAAAAAAGTTTATACTTAGTGTATGTATAAATGTTTAAACAAGATCAGATAAAGCAGTCAAACCACGATTTCATCACAATATAGCAAGCTATTAGGTATTCAGAGAGGCGAAAGTTTGTGTTTTGATAGCGCGTCACTAATATATGAGTTTTCATTCAGGATTGAACAAGCAGCGTTTCCCCTCAAATATACGCTGACGCTGTAAAAGAATTAACACAGCTTATACATTTGATCATCAGAAAGTTCTGATTTCAACTAAATTGGTCTCCTATCAGAAAAAAATTTAGCGCTTTAAAAAGGAAATTGACTCAGTTCGATACTGCGCACCAGGTTCCAGCAATTTTCTTTCACGCTTCTAGGTCAAACATGGAATGGAGAAGAGAAGTGGGGCAGTTCTGGCATCTCCTCTGATCAGTTGAGTCGCTTTATATATTTAGTCTCATAGAAGGATTTGAGGGCGCCATATACAAATATTGCCATATTCGATTTGGTCCCTTTTTCAATACGGGGAGGAAACTATATCTTGGGTTTGCTTGGGTTTTTTTGAAGCGCATTGATTAGGATGAGATTGGTGCGGAGTTTTTGTAAACTCGATGATTATGTTGCACTTATATACTTCCGAGAGAGACACATGTCAGCCAGTTATATCATAATATGACTGTCGCTTTACTACGGCTACATTTATGCGTTTGACCAGTATTGAATTGCTGTATAGTTTGACAGAAGTCGATCACTCATGTTATATGCCTCGCCCCGCAAGTATATATACTCTACGTTACTACTATTAGAAGCTTTTCAAGTAGATCCTAGTTATAATTGAAGGAAAATAGTAGATGATATATACAACTAAAACAAAACGCCAATCAAATCATACCTGATTTTTCTGGTCAGAAACATAACGTTTTGACTTTCAAAGTGTGAGAGAGCTGCTATTTTTTTTCTTGATGATATTACTGCGATTGTCAATAATCGGTTTTAGGCATCTTTCAATATTGACGTTAGTTGTTAATTTGAGCGTCACAAACACTTCTGCACCCACCCTTTTTGTTAGATGAATTCAAGTTTGCTTCTGATATTAATATATCAGGGTGTCAAATTACGTTCTGCAGTATATTATTTGGTGCATCCTAGCCAAATATTCATGGAGTCTACTGAATTTTCAACCGTCTTCATCAATGTTCTTGCCTATAAATCTTCCTTTACCTACCTCTTGATGAAATGCCCCTCAAAAGGTGCAAGTTTTGAGATTGAATCAAGTTGTTTTTTTCTCTATTCAATAATCTCACCTAACAACCAAATATTGCAAATACTTCATGTATTATATCGTAGCTACTTCTACTAGTGGCTATAGTGAGTTGCGTGCTTGAATAAATTTATTTTTAGGACGATACTGATCTGTTATCACTAATTCATCTCCAATGCTCCATTTCCATTTCTCATCGTATTTTTCAATAGTGAGGGGTAAAGTCATTATCTTGTCTGTTTCCTATGAAAAATCCCAATTTCTCTTCTTGTGCCACCTTAATTTTTGGAACTTGATCGAAGAGAAAGTGATTGTCAACCGTAGATTTTGTATGGTATATATTTCCCTCGTACCCTCAATGATGACTGAAATATATAACGTCCTGCCATATTTACCACTACTTTTTACTTTGACACCTCAGCAGCTAGTGAGAAGCTGACGCGACAAAGTGATGAGAACAAAATCCATCCCTTGTATATATATCGATACTTTTCAGCAGCCATACCTAGCATTGTGTGCCAAATTCCCTCGATCAATAATTCAGTTATATATCCATCCATGAATTGTTTATATCACTAAAGTTAAAAACTTTAGTGGTAGCAATCCTCATTTTTCCAATAACGGAGCAAATTGCTAGAATTTATAGTTGTGCTAGAACTACTTGTAAAGTCAGAGTAGAGTTAACCTGGAAAAAATTCGAGAATAACATAGAGGTAAATGACAAGATCTATTTTTAATAAAGGTATTGATAATAGTGAAAATAGATTACCTTTCCTATGGCATGATGTATAGTGGTGAATTTTAAAATGAGTTTCTCATAATTACTTCATTGCAATATGTGAGATATTTTCTATTTTTTACGGTCTTTAAGACTAGCTGATTGAAAGATAGCTAGAGTTTGACTCTGCTGCGTCGGACGAGATTCTAAAATAGGAATAGTATTTTTCGAGTCATTACGATGGTGTGCGACATATATTGCATGTTAAAAATATATGGATAGGAGCTTGATTCATCTGCGAAAACATATTATCTCCATCGAAGGAGCTGAATATACATATAATGAAAACTACATTAGAACAGAAAATTTATACGGTTTCTCATAAACTTATGATAGACAGGTGATACTGCTGATGTATCAGAATGACGGTGTGACATCTGTAACACCATTCAAGTTATGAGTAAAATTTTCTTCATATCCCTGTAGCAGTTAGCTTATAAATTCATAAACTTTCTATCGAATTTCATCTGAAGAGTCAAAATCTAAATTCATCACTGCTTTAGCTATAAAAATTGGTATCACACATACATTACCACATAACCACATTTATTTTTACCCAATTCATTTAGAGGTGTAACTAGAAACATGTCTTTTTCGGAAGATTAAGTTTATTTTGTGTTATTCTCGCTTTATTGACTTTCTAATTTGTTTGCTCTTTCGGTGTTTGAAACTCATGTTCCTTTCTTTTTTTCGTTTCAAGAAGTAGATACCAAATACAGACGCTTCCATGAAGCTTTAATTTAAAAACAGGAGGTATGTCCAACTTCTTGAAATTGTACATAGCTATATCTATTGTTGTCTTGGCTCATCAAAACTGAAATTAAGCACTAGTATCAATCATTTTAAAGAGCGTTTCAGCTTGAAGCGTGTTTTCGATTTTTCTGAGCTATTTGTTCACTCTAATATGTGTATGAAGAGCTTGAGGTCGAAAGGAATTAGAACTGCTGTATTTTTTTATGATTCATTTTATAATTACGTGAACACTAGCTATGATATAAGCTTTACAGTACATTCGTAACATTTCACACAAACTAAGTATTTTTAAAAAAAAGAAGCAGCTGTAGTCAACAGTCGTCATCCTTATAGCTGTTTTGCAGTCTAATAAAAGAGATACTAGTAGATTTCGGTAACTACAATTCAAGTTTGGATATTTGCTAATTCCCCACTTCCAGAAAGAGAGGTAAGTACTTGGATTATTCTTACATATATTCACAGATAGATCTCCAACTCCTTCACTTGGGTTTGAATTCTGTGGCCCACCTTATTTTTTTATTGACCACCCCTTCTTAATGAGCCATCATCTAGTGTCTGATTTGGGCGTCAGATACTTGTTTTTTATTTGGCAATTTTTTTTAGCATCTCATAACAGATAAGTTTGGTAGATTAGTTCAAATGATTGATTAATTAAGTCTGTCTGCAGCGCGTATCAAACTGCGAACAGCTATGTTGTTTTGATTAGGGGAAATAGTGTTGCTTAGCCATATATCATTAGAGCAGAATTTTAGTCGTTGTTGGATTGTGTACTTGATGATTCACAGATGTGCATAAGTGACTGACTTTCAAGCTGTAAAACGCCCTATACTCTCAGTAAAGAATAATAATTTACTACAGTTGATTTCCGATAGGAGTCTGTTATTGTTTGCCATTTGCTCCAAATTCATTTTGTATTGCAAGAAAAAGAATCATCATTAAACGTAAACTTCACAGGCCTTTCTGAAATGATAGACACTGGATATAACATTAATTCCTCCATACTCGATATTGAAAAAATGAGTGAACATACTGAATAGACTAAGCTGTTTTTTTCAAATTATTTACACATCTTGAATTTAAGCTCAAGTTACAAAAGGTTAGTTTCAAATCTAGCATTTCTTTAGCCACTGATCCTATAAAGAAGATGTTATTGTTTGACCTTGTTGCAACAAGAATAATCGACTGATATGCCAGCCACAGTTTTCTCCGATGTTTTGTGAACTATGGATATGCCCAAACTTACCATCTAATCTAATCTCAAACTGAGTTATAGGAAATCTTCCGCTAAATATTTTACTTGCTTCAGTTTCGTCTTGCGAGTGTGTGGTTTAACAGAACTCGTTAGATTGTAGTGGAATTGATAAGAAACAAAATTTATTTTTATGACTCTTTGAAAGTGAATCATCGTGCAGCATGAACCAGTTATTTCATGGGGAATTCTGTGGTTTACTGAAATCTCTATCTTTTTTGCTTTTAAATATACACTTCAATTAATGGCAGCGTTGTCGTTTACTCTAATATTCTTGTGCGAGATATTACGAGTTGACTACTTTTATATAGATCATAATGCTATACAAGCTAGAAAGACTGCTCAACTCCTGAGAACAGCCAAAGATGTGATTTGAAATAATCGAGGTTCTATAAAAAATTCCTAAAGTATATTGAATGGTTCTCAAGAAAAATTACGTTTCAAGAGGCCAATAAATGGGAGACTTAGATATCTTTTATCCGAGAATTATGAGATTCTGTCAATAATCAACACAACTGACTGTCTCGACTGCTTAAAAGTTTCTGATAGAATCTCTGATTCGATTGATTATTTTACGTTTCTTCTAGTGTTTTATTAATAAATATTGATAAATATTTTTGTTGTCGTCAGTAAGTTCGAAAGAATATCTCGAGACTGCTCTGTACTTTTTAGAAAATTACGGGATAGCATACTGAGTGTGCTTCGTTTGTTTCTGTTTATCTACAAATCTGACAATTTTCGGAGTCATTAATCAATGCTGTTCCATGCGAGATCGACGTGCATATTTCTCTTCTTCTGAAATTTGTTATTAATGTGTTCGTGAGATCTAGACTTTGAAAATAAAAAGCTGGTAATATTGTGTTTCAGGTCAACAGCTTGGTACCCACCAAAACGATACTTTATTTGAAAGTGAGGATGGAATTAAGTGCAGCTACAATTTCGGTTACAAATTTACAGCAGATTTTATCTCAGCCTTAGCCTTACTCTCACGATATTACAGTATCTCCAGCTTTCGTATGATGAACAAAACAAAAATAATCAGCTCTTGAATTTGAGGCCAAGAACTTGGTCAAGGCATTTAGAGCTGAATATGTGAAAACTACCTTCATCGATAAATTCCTTCCCCAAAAAGTGATTCTCAGATAAAAAAATTGCAACAATTTGGTTGAAACTTAATATATGAATTTGACTGCTAATATTCAACTACCTCTATCCAAGCTTGAAAAATACAAAAGTAAAACCATGAAGGATCATCTCGACATAGCAGATTAATTTGAGAACGAAGAAATTAGCGAGTATCCAAAACTCAGCGTGGATATTCTCAGCGTCGCGAATATGGCAAAGATGGTTTACGATAAAATTCACGACTAATATCACAGACTTCAACCCGGAGGCCACAGTGAGACTTCCTGCGGTCTGTCAGATTTACAAACTTCACCAACTCTTTTTTACTTTATGGCCGTTCGTTTGACATCGTGGTCAACTATTGGGAGGAAAACTCTGCTTGGGCCCCCTCCCAATCGTGATCATCAAAAGGCTAGAGACGAAGTGAAGTTTTAACAAAACTAAAGTTTGAAGTTGGAGAAACTCATACGATAGAAATTTTATTTTATTCAGATAATATAGGTGTGAAAATGGTGACCTTGGTTGTAAGAGATTTCCGTATTAAGAGGACATCAAAGTGTCCCAACTAAAGATAATCTATTAAGAAAACGAATCACCTCTCATACCTAGGAGCACGATTATTATTACGAACAGTTTTCATCTCCTCAATCCTCAAATATGCTAGTTTAACATTTCTAGATGACGCGCATTTTAAAAGTAAACATTTTTAGAATTATAAAATAAATTCACACGCATCAGATTCAACGGACTAGTGTGAAGATTTTATATTTTTAGTCGGTAGTTGCAAAATCAAGAGTATAATCCCAATCTGATTGCGATTTAGCTCACCATTGAAGGTTGCAAAATAGTTAGTTGTAGATGAAATTGTTTGATCAACTGTACCTAGAATTACCTTTTTTTACAAGTAGGTGTAGTTGATTCAATAAATCGCTCTGCTATTTCTTTCAGTATGAAAGAATAAGATGTAAATTATGGAGCACCAGTTACACTTTTTATGTGCCAAGAGGCAGTGTTTGTGCTGTGAAGGGAAGATGACTCCAGTCAAGAGAGATGTTTCATTCTCAGATCCTGTGTAAGGATTACATACTTTAAATTACATAATGAATTACAACATCATATAAGATGAGTTAGGAGGCTAATGTAGCCAGTCTGTTTTCACTAATTGGACCTAAATACAAAACTCATTTGTTGAATCAGTGTGAACCAGTTTCTCACTTGTAAGTGAGGAACGAGCGTATGGAGATTAGGTTATTTATCGCGCTATAGGAGATTTACATCACAACTAGAGTTTGTTGGTAAACCCTCTGTATATTCTTACGTTTTAGTTAGCTTGGTTGAAATATTACAGATCTTCGTTACCCGACAGCACTCACACCTAGAATCGTTAAATTACTACAACCGATTCAGTTTAACATAACATCAGGAAGAACACATACTGAATCCGGATATAAGTATAGTGACATCCTAACACCAGTAATACTGTCTTAAGTCTGATTAAGTGAGAACGCTTTTTTGCATAATATTATGTGCTTATATAAGAAAATGTTTATGTTCCGGAATTAGCTAGCACGGAGCAATATTTTGTGGGCTGTATTTTACAAAGAAAAATTTGTAAGAAAATGAAGTGCCCAGGCGACAACAAAAAGTATATACAGGAAGTTTAAACTTTCAATTATAAGGTGAGCAAGTGGTCTCTACATTGATGGCAATAAGAATGCCAAATATTGAATATATATAAAATGTCGGGCTCCAGTTGCACAGAATTGAGACTTGTGAACCAATCAGGGGGACGGTCAGGAGATTCACCAGATGGTGTCCTCGAATCTGGCACGGGATCACCGGGAAGAAATAACCTGGAAGGTGACTTATCTATGGAGGAGAGAATCTTGGAAAAGTTGGATTTGTTTCTAGCCAAACTTGAAGGCCATATTGATTCTATTGAGAACTACTTTTCTCGTAATCCAAGCTTGAAAGACAAGCAAAGTCATATGAATTTCTATGAAACTTTAAGATCAATCAAATCAACATTTGTCTTGAACAAGCAGAGAAGTTTAGATCCTTTGGGCCAGATTTTAGACACATATTATGGAACAGTTTTGTCAAATAAAAAGGATTCTAACGAGGATGCTGTCGAGAATTCTGGGCATCAGAGGATACTTAACGGCTTACATTTCTTGGATGAGAAAATAGATGAGTTTGAGAAAACGTTCAACATTGCTCCTAATCCAATAGAGAAACTGAAGGAACTTAAGGAGTCACTATACAACTATGAAAAGGCGATCATTGCTGGGTCGTCTCGCTTGCTGCACTTTTATGAACTTCCTTTTCAATGGAGAGAGAATAAGTATATCATGTATGGCTACAGATTCAATTTGTCACATTTTTCAGCTATAAAGAGTGTCTGTGAATGCCATAATGAGACTGCAAATGTTTGGACGCACCTATTGGGATCGGCGTTGATAGTTTATATCATGTTGGTAGTTTATCCTGAGACAGCGGTATACGCTGTATCTAGCTTTGCAGATAAGGCAGTCACATACTTTTTCTTTTTGGCGTCTCTGAAGTGTCTACTATCATCTGTTGTTTGGCATACTTATACCTGTATTGCGAAGCTTTACCTGCGTCAACGATTCGCTTGTTTAGATTATACAGGAATAACTGTTTTGATAACAGCGTCAATTATAACAACTGAACATATTGCGTTAATGAATTACCCTTTGACTAGGATGGGCTTCATTCTGTTTTCCTCCATTGCGGGAGTTGTTGGAGTCTCATTCACGTGGTCAGAATATTTCGACAAGCCTGAGTCCAGACCGGTCAGAATCCTATTTTTTGTATCCCTTTCAGTGCTTGGGATAGCCGCATTTGTATCACTTTCATTTTTTGAAGGAATTATTTACTCTTTGAACCTTTACTCCCCACTTCTTAGAAGTTTCGTGTGGTACATTATAGGTGTGGTGTTCTACGCTTGCTTGATCCCTGAAAGGTGGCGTTCTGATGTCATTATCGATGATATTGATATTTCTGACGAAGCAATAATGGAGTTGGACCGTTCAGGAAAATTAAAGGACTATTTGGAGAAAACTCCTGATGTGACTCCATTACGGGACTCATGGATATCACTTTGGTGGGTCGATTATATTTTCAGCTCTCATCACATCTGGCATATCTTTGTACTTCTTGGAATTCTTGGTCATTATTCCGCAATTCTAGAGATGTTCAAAATTATGTATGAATGAGAGTTGCATCTCGCAGCCTTTTCGTTTCACAAAATTTTTCTTTTACGTGAAATGATTTTTTAACGATTTATATGGAAAACCCTATTGTATTCGAGCTAGCCTAAGGCGTGGCTAGCTGCCATGTGGAAGCTGCAATAATAGATGCAGTGAAATTTTGGTTACTAAGAGATAATAAATGTTCTTAAATCAGACTTGTTACTAAGCGCAAGTACTCAAATCAGAATTAATTGATTTATATACTATTTTTAACATGCATAGAAATATATTATGGTATACAATGACTAGACTCTTGGAACATTCATATCGATAGCTCGTGATGATGAATGAGTAGAGTATTGTTCTGAGAAAAGTCCCCCAGCATGGCGCTGCTTCCGGCTATTTCCAGAAATAGACGAAACGTCATGAATTGTACTAGGACTTACCTGATGATGAGTGCCATTGCGATCTGAATGTGATGACACCTCACCTACGAGCGGCTGTGATTCGTCTGGATCTCCATTTGTCGCTCTATAATTGATGCCATTTTTACCCACAGAAAAAATCAAACAGCACAAGACCACCATTGTGAGTAGAAACATACCAAGAATTACACCAATCAAAATTGCGACAAAAGGAAGGTGTAAGTGAATAGGACCGTCTGGCAAATCTAGCCATCTGGGGTTAATTGCTCGATCAACCAAAAATAAAACGGCTCCGTTGTCTTCGATGCTACCCGCAGAAGTGGTAAAACCCTTTCGCAGAACACGAACTTCATGGTCATTCCCTTCTAAAATTTGTAGCATAATGCTCCCTGATGTTAATTCTCTACAGGAGAGATATACCCCAGCCAATAAGGTAGGGATCTTACGCTCACAGTTAAGCAATTTCCCCGTAGATTCACCAGGTAAGATATGCATCTTGACCAAGTTCTCCAAATAGTTCAGATCTGGTAGTGCAGTGGTTATATTGTCCATCAACAACGATTTCGAAGTTGGTACAATGAACGAGTAATCCTTGTTGTTTGTTAGATTTGAAAATCCAGTGAAATTTAGAATCTTCATAAATTCTAATCCATCAGATGTCACCATAAGATCTTGTATACTAATTGATAGAGACTCGGGGAATATCACACGATCAATAGGATATGCCACACCATCTTTGAACAAAACTTCTGAGTCAATTGAAATTGGTACAGGAAGGTTTTCAATATATAACGTGTGCTCGCCTTTAGCCTTGTGCAACTGAACAACATCAGAGTTCAGGTTAGAGAGTTCAATTTCACCGACGAATTCGTCGTATATCAGACCATTGAAAATCATATTTCGCATAACAGACTCCAGAATGTCAAACTTGCTCTGCAAGTAGTCCAGAGATAAATCCAACTTATTCCAGGCGTCTGCTGTAGGAAGAAATGCAGAATAACCATAACCACCATTCTCCTTGAATTTTAGGAGTCCAAAGTCTTCTAGAAATTTAATTGTCTTTGCGCATCGCAAAAATGG
Organism: Ogataea populi-albae; assembly: GCA_030579375.1. NCBI lineage: Eukaryota > Fungi > Ascomycota > Pichiomycetes > Pichiales > Pichiaceae > Ogataea > Ogataea populi-albae. The sequence continues at coordinate 753,014 of JAKTQY010000004.1, forward strand.
GGACACCGCTGATTCTAGCTTTGGAGGTATAGATATCGAATCGTCAACAAAAAATATGTATGAATTGTCGATCTCAATTTTCTGCGAAACTATAAACGCATGATTGTTGATTAGTATATGGTCGCCGTTTATGGTGATCTTTAGTTTTTGACAATGCGCCCCCATAGTAGAAGATGTGCAGTATTTAGTGTCCACCAGTTGGTCTTTGTCTAACGGTAACTTCCCTTTTGCAAATTGGTACAGCATGTTGTTCTTGGCCTGCCCCATGGGAGACACAAAATTATCATCTGCTGAAATGAATAGCGTCTGTTCGAGCGACGGGTCGTCAATTAAATAAGATAATTTTCGAAAGTCAAGCTCTTTAACATAAGAGGACTGGTTTAGCCCTAAAAGGTAGCTCCTTAGGGTGAACTGGGGAAGAACATTACTGAAAATTTCGGACTCAAAAAAATGAATTATACCATCTGAAGCAAGATAGTTTGCCATGGAAGATCGAGCCTCGCCATTGATAACTATGTCACAGCCCAAGTCTTCCGATGAAAAAGACACATTAGTGCCCGACAAAGATTTGGCCTCTACAACTGAATGGTTCATATTCCCTCCAATCAAACCATGAATCATAAAGTTACGAAGAAAATTGGTTTTATCCTTATTTCCTTCTTCACTGGTCAAGTAATTTATCTCAATTCCGTTAAACGGCAAGTTAGAATCACTAGGAATCAGCACAGTAAGATTACTCAATCTCTCATTCATGCAATAGTTTCCACTTGAGACAAGAGAGGCAAAAACACTAATCTCAAAGTTAGAGTGGTACTGAGCAAAGAAGTCACAAAGGGGATCTGGGATATGCAAGAAGTCGTCAATACCAAATACAAATGAGTTCGAGCTTTCTGCAAGCAGATCAGGCTTTTCCACAGTTATGTTTTCAACAGTAAGAAGCCGATCACTGTTGTCAAGAATTATTGGAGCAGAAAGTTGCTCAATGAAGGGACTACCTTGAGAATGGAGCGTGTGAAATACTCGAAGTCCTTCCACATCATTTGAGGAAACAGGTTCATCAATAAAGTACCATTTGAAAAGCTCTTCATCGAGCTTGATATATTGGATGCTATCATCAAATGCAGAGTTGAGGGGGGCTAAGAAAGTAACATTTTCTAGGTTGTTAACATAATCTACCAGACCACTCCTTTGTAGACTGATGAGCAATTTGCTGAAGTTTCCATCCGAAGACAATATATCTAATATACTTGTTGTTGGTGTCTTTTCATCGTCATTATCTTGCGGCCGTTTTTCTGGATCGCTTGTTATCAACCCGTTTGTATATGTAACAAAAACAAAGAGCAGCACAGTGCAATACCAAACTCTCCAAAGAGACATGCTTGACGGCCTAAGAGCTAGACCAGTATCCAGCTTCTGTTTTCTTGTTCAAATAATATTCAGAAATTACTTATCCATCCAAACACAACACAGCTTCGACACAGGTTGTACATCTAAAAGCATTTATTCTGTAGCTCGATATCGAGCAGTGATTCCTCACTTGTATGGAGCGAAGGAGAAAGGCAACATAAAAGACATCTTTACACTGGGTACTTGAGATAGTGATATATATGACTAACACGTTAAGTAATCAGGAAACATAAGGGTTCAGAGGCTATAGAAAATTTTCTTCATATCGTAGAAGACGGATTTGAGAAAGGTGTATCATCTGTCGCAAAGGTGTTGAATATTGATAGCATTGAACTACTGCGAACTAATTTCTGAGATTTAAGCGGTGTTATTGATGTCAGAAATAACTGAGAAACAAACAAGTGGCGAAGCAGATACAGACCAACTTGTAAGTCAGCCACATCATCAATCTGAAGATGATGAAATATCTGTACTGAAAGCGAAGATGGAAGAAATGGAACAAGAGGCTGCAAAACTAAGGGAATTACAGCAGCAAATTACAGACAATGCATCATATGATGGACCTACAGATGGTCAAGGAAGCCAATCAGGTCACATAGATATAGCAGAAAAGGAAGATATCGATTCCAGATCTGTTTTTGTTGGGGGAGTGGACTATGCCTCCACACCTGAAGAACTACAAAAACATTTTCAGACAGCTGGAAGTATAAACAGAATCACAATAATGACAGATAAGGTTACTGGAAATCCGAAGGGATTTGCATACATTGAGTTTGCGGAGCAAGCCACGGTCGCACGCGCTATTGAAGAACTGAACCATTCTGTGTTCAGAGGTCGTGAGCTGAAGGTCACAGCGAAGAGGACGAACTTACCAGGATTTGGATCACGAGGAAGGGGAAGAGGTAGCTTTAGAGGACGAGGAAGAGGTGGCGCTTTCAGGGGTGCGAGAGGTCGGGGTGGATTTAGAGCTCATAATAGAGGAGGTTTCAAGCCTTACTAAAATATAATGTACTATTATTTTGCTATTTACTTCTTTCAGTATGTATTGTATTATTCTCATAGTTATCGCCGTACTATCGTTATATTGAATGCTAAAACATTGGGTTACGTCTACATTCTTGCTGTCTTCATAGCAATCATATTAAAGAAAACTTACCCAATGACGTAAAGGTGACTTTCTGTAATTTGGTCGTAATTTGCTTGGGAAGGGGTGGCGCTACTCAATCTTATCAACTTCCTTTCATTTTCTTACTAAAGGGCGCTCAGTTGAACTGAGTATATAGAATAGTCAGCCCAATATTTTTCTATGTCCACATTGGGCGTTCAAGATAAGCACATCTGGCTTAGACATTCATCAAGCTCCATAATGAGAGCCACCTCTTTTAACAGTATTTCCCAGTTGAGTGGAATAAACACAGTGGGCTCCAAAATTGTTGAGCACTTCTATTTCGTTGCTATGAGCTGTTTGATAATCGTTGAACATCAAAAAATTTCTTCCCAAACATCGATCATTAGTGAGCAGTCTTGAATTCAAAACATTCGATGAAGGCTATCCACATTTCAATTTATCTCATCATTTGATGGGGCATATTTGATCTGATTCTGAATTGAGAAACACTTTTGCCGATTCAAGTAATTGAAGATTAACTTTATTATTCTGATATCGTCTTCCCTACTAATTTAGTACAAAAATGGGACAGACCGCCTTTATCTTGTCAACAACAGAAAACAGCTTCAATTTTTGGGGCGCAAATGCATAATCCTAGTCCTCTGTGGCTATCTGACCATCGTCAAAACAGAACATGACGTTCTCCAACCCGCATTGCATTACTCAGAAAAGGATTTTCAAGCTCACCGTGACATTGCGACGCTCCATGATCTAAGAGAATGACATTTCAGTATTCATAGTGTGTATTCTTCTCCCCAGCACATCACTGACCTCCAGTATCAGACAGTTGACGAATTATTGGTCAAGTTCATTCCCGCTTTGAGCCTCGATACTGCGGCTTTGATCACCATAACCTTCGACATGCTCGCCATAACTAACTCAATGACGTATAACCGTCAGAAAACTCCTGATTTGTTTCCTCGCTTATAAGTTTATGGATTGGAGCGAGCCTCAAATTGCAGGTCGTATTTGCGCCGTAAGACAGCATCGAAAGTCGCCATAAAGTTGTTATGATATTATTAGGGCTGTGTAGACGGTTGATATTGGAAGGAAGGAGCAAGCGTATCGAATGGGGATGGTCTTCAAGATTCGAGGGTCGAACTGTAGCCTACAAAGCATCAGCCAAAGCCTGACCACTCAATTGAAAAGCATATAGTATCCGTGTAATGATCTTCTGATTGCATCAGATCTGCAGGGGAAGAAATATGGACATCATCGCCATTAGAATATGATTTTTGGCCCGATATTAACCACATTTTCTTCACTCCAGTAGCCAGACGGCCTCCATTAGCAAGTTCCAGAAGACCAATATCATCATTGTAGTAGTCACGAGTGTTGACTATGAGATGAGAGTGATATCGAAGAGGATCTCCAGGATATGAAATAAACTTTCCACCGTAGCGAAGACCAGGTAAAATGAAATGGCCCTTGGACTTGAGATACTCAAAAATCTTGAAGGATTGGTAAAGTTCATTTATGCTCAGTTTTGAATTCTCTAGATAACAGGAAAGAACCTGCTGCTGTGACCGTGAAGAGTAATTGTGGCCTTTCTCGTTCAGCCATCGGCTCACAAGCAGTTCGTTGCTGTTTATAGTTTCGAAAAAAACAGTGGTCTTTTGCTGCACCTCAGCAATTGATTCATTTCCTCCTGTATTAGATTCAGTAGTTTTGGTTGCGGGCTGCCTTACCAAATTTCTCCCAAACTCCGGAAGTTGTTGTCCGCTCTGAGTATAACTGGGATTCTGAAATTCCTTTATCAATGAACTCGAAATAAGATATGCTGCATCCTGTGATATTAAGTATAAGACCTCCTCAAATGATAATAGTAATGGCAGGCCAGGAAAAACGTTTTGCTGAGGTGCAGAAGGTAGAGTCCCTGACAAAACCCCCGCAATCCCATATCGAGTTCTTATCCACTTAGCATCCTTTCCACTGAAGATCAACGCCTTTGCCTCAAAAATAAATATTGGTATTTTTTGTGCAACCTGCATTTCATACTCTACTAATCAAGACAGACAGGCTAATCCACGAGTCTATATGAAGGTTCAGATCAAATACAAGCATCGAGTTCCAACAAAAAGACCTATAAATTGATAGTTAGGCTGTGCCAAAGTCTCAATAAAGCAGCTATGACAATAAAAATTTTACTGCGTCGATCGACCTCGAGGAAATAAATAAGCAACTCTTCCGCTGGATTCTGATCTTCCGAAAATTCATTTCACGATTTGTAGAACGTTACGAGAATGCTTCACTGTAGTTAGCGGCTTTCTCCTGAAGCTTGCTTCTCAAAAGCTAAACCCTCCTACTTTTGTCAGATTATAGCAAAATCTTGCCACTAATATTAATTTACACTAAATATACCAAAATACATAGATGAAGCAATAAACATGAAATACGTAAACCATGCATACCTATCATAAGACAGCTATTGCACTAATACAGCATGGATTTCTACTCTTCTTCAGAGCTTTCATCGTCTTCGTCGTCATCATCATCTTCCTCTTCTGAACTACCGTTCTTTCCCGCCTGCTCGAATTGCTGCAGTTTCTTTTTCAAGTTTTCAATCTTCTTCTCTTCACTGCTAGCATTTTTGCGCCTTTTCTGTGATTTGTTCTTCCCCTTAACTATATAATTGTATAACTTGAACAAAGTGTCGTTATTCAGCTGATCCATGTCTAACTCAATCTCCTCATCATCGGCAAGGTCAGGGACCCCCTCCTTGATAATAGAAATGACATTCTTCAACATTTTCTCATTGATGGTAGCCATGGCTTCAGAAATTTCTTTCTTCATATCATAGGTGACATAGGAAGGATATATACTGCCATTGGAGCCATAATTCATGCTTGACCCTCTTCTCTTCTTTTTGCTTCCTTTTTTCATACCTCTCTTCGACTTTCTTCGCTTCAGCCACTCTTTTTTCATATGATCGTACTTTTCTTGTCTCATTCTTTTCAAATCCTGAGTCATTCTTTCGATGTTAGCAACGAGAAAATCAATTGTTGGATCAGAAATTGAGTCGATATCTAAATTGAATTCTTCGTCATCCTCATCTTGCGACTCGTCTTCAGAAAGATTTGTAGGAGTCATTGGTGTCACAGGTCTGTTTGCCCACTTTTCATTGAAGACGGCCTCCAATCGATGCCCCATCATGTTGACAGCAGTACCCTCAGGGTTGAAAAGATAACAGTTATCAAAAACTAGCCTAACATCCCTCTCAAACTCATCTGCATTCTCGTACTCACCGTTTTGTAACTTTGTGTATACTGTGCCCAAATCCATTGGTTCTTTCACGACATCAAAGTAAGTAGGGCAATCTAATGCCACAGGGTCGACAGGCGCCAAAAACGGATATGAAATGGAATCATACTTCTTGGACATAAGATCCTTCAGCGTTTGCTGGCAAAACCGAAGCTCAGCTTGAAACTTCTTTCTTCTTGGTCTAATATCATAAGGCATGTCTTTCGGTTTAGGAGGATGTATTTCTCTTTTAGGTCTTCCGTTATCAGCAGCACTTTCGCGTCTTAGTTTTGGAACCTCATTAGCCACCGTCTTTCTTCTGCTCTTAGCTGCTCTCGGTATAGCATCAGGAGGCAGATCTTTTGGAGGCATATTAAGCATATGTTTTTCAAAGCTAGCCTGAACATTTCTTGCCATTTGTGATATTGCAGAGTCTTTGCCGTTGAAAGTAAAACAGTTATTCACCATCAAATTGAAATCGTCCATCACTTGGTCTGTAGTCTCATACGCATCGGCGTTAAGCTTCTTCTCTATCGTCGAAAGATCCATAGGTCTCTTAACAAAGTTATAGTAGTAAGGAATATTAAGTTTCACTATGTCGACAGGCAGTAGAAACGGACCAGCATCTTTCAGTCTTCTAACAGCCTTTACTGCAGTGAGAGAATGCTTTTTCTGGTGAGGCGGTATAGGGTGTTCGGGAAGATTATTCATGTCTGGCTCCTGTGGAGGACACGGAGCAGGAACCATGTCGGAAGGCACTAGAGCTGGAGCGCCTGTTTCTGGATTAGCCTCTACTTTCGCAACGGCTGCTTCCTCTGCTGATTTCGCCTTTTTTGCTGGCGGCTCTTCATCATTGATCACACTTTCCTGCTGATGCTTGCCACCCGTAGTGGGAGGGGTTGCCACTTCAGGATCTATTTTTCCATTTGACAAAATAGCGTTGTCAGACAAAGAGGATGTTGTGCTCGAGGCCACGGTCTCTTCCAATGACATAACCATTTATCCTGTCAAACTGCTGATATCCAAATAGTTGGCCCCAACGCTGTTGGTACTATATTCTAAAAGTTTAGCAGACACCTCGAACGTTATCTTTGCTATAAATGAATGAATGCCAAACAAACTGTTCGTTTACCGTTATGTCAATCTCTATCTGCACGTTATATGAAATGGCAGACAACGCACGATATAGCGGAAATCTGGAAAATTGGGAAATTGCGGCATTTAAATAGTTGACAAAAAATTTTTTTCTCAAGGAGCTGTCACCCTTTTTTGCCCTTGTTCAAATGCTTGTTCTCTCCTACAACAAGCAAACTAGAAGTGTAGGGTTTTTAGGACAGTGATATTCAGAAATACCAGTATTGTATACAACTGTTATACGAAAACGACTCATTCTCTATGCACCAGCATAGAAGAACAGCATTTTTTCGCGGTAGGTCCCGGCAGTGCACAGATTAAATAGTTTTCTTTGTGTGTGACGTGGCTACAAGAGCGCGAAAAATTCAAAATTCAGTAAAAAGAGCAGTAAAAACTACAGACAGATAAGATGTGGCGCAGAGAACCTGTTAGGGTGGCGCATCAAAGATTATATCTGCGCCACGTCCAGCATTTGTCGGCCAATTATTTCTTACTTTTGTTGCCACATTTATCAATTGGCAGAAAATATACTACTGAAGTAGGGTAATGCGAAATGCCTTCAAATGCTACATGTGGAGGCTTTACCTGACGCTACTTGTGTAACAAGAAAAGAGATAGGGGGGCAATATTGCATCTGTTTGGGTGAAGAAGAAGTGAAAAACAAGAAAATATAACGTAATAGAGAGCTGAGCTCTAAAAAACACACAAAATAACAAACTAAAAACCCCTGCAATGAACAGCTTCTGCTTTCCTGGCCTAACTACCCCTCCTCTAATTGTATATCCTCGTAGAAACATTCAAATGCCAGCTGATAACATTTATAAACATTCTCAATTTGCAAACCTCACATCTGAAACGTTGCCGGATACTGAGAAAAAACACTCTTCCTCTTTTTAATCGCACCGTCGCCTCTTTTCCACGCGCGAAGCTCCCGCATGTTCAGCTCGCCAAAACATGATTCCGTACGGTCTTGAAGCAAAGTTGTCACATCTCTTTGGTTGATTTTGAAGTTTTCGCTCAAACCAAGAATAACACCAGCAGAAATAGGCTTCCATTCTATATTGTCGCCTAGTTTTCTTCTCTTTGTGCAGCCAAAACTCTCAGACTTGACAAAAGTCTCCTTTTTCGATGAGTCACGAAGCGAGATAGATATCTGATCATAGTCCTTCAAAAGAAGCCCCATTAGCTTTTTAGAAGTTTTTTGTAATTCTGCCGTTGTTTGGTAAAACTCAAATTTGCCATCTGGGGGAGAGTCTTCGTCAGCCGCGACGTGAATCCTCTTATTCACCTCCGACCAAAATCTGAGATCCGTAAGCTCAGAGCGGCACTTCTTAACTTTCATTGTGACTTTTGGTAGGCTTCGAGATCTAGTAGTTGGCAACATAGAGGAGACCGGACTTGTAACTATTATAGGTTCAGAAACTCTCCTCCATTCACTAGAATTTATATCTCCTTCGTGTTTCTGGCGCGTATGTCCTCTTGCAAAAATTTCATCCTCACTTGCCGTTCTCTGATGGCTCCTTTTGCTTGAAATTTTGTTCTGATCCTCTAGCGACGACAAATCACTAAATATCTGATCGAGATAGTTGGCCACTTGGTCGGTGTGATCATCAAAATATATCTCTTTATTCTCCATAAGGATATCGACGGCCATTGGTATAGATGATGACGATGTTGGAAATTGCTGTGTATTTGGATCCTTCATATCCTGCCCCTCACCTTGTAGTATGGAACAACTAGGAGGAGAAGCTTCCTCAGAAATGGAGGTTGAGCTCTCATCAAACGAGTCAGAGACTGGACGTACTTCCGTGTCTATGTTTAGGCTTTGTCCAACAAACTGCTGAAAATCTGTTCTATTCATTTGCTGCTCCATTTTTTTGATAGAAGCCACTCCAACGTCCTGACTAACAATCAATAAAGGGTTGATTGAGATCTCTCCATGATGTCCATTTGATTGTCTCAACGCATATGAAACCTTATTTGCTTGAGGAGTATGACAATTTGAAATAAGTTCGACTGGCATCCCGGGACTAAGATGACTTCCTTCGGTCACTTGCAGCCGCTGGGGAGATTGAGCTGAAAGACCAAAGTTCTTTCTTGCTCCATCCAGATTTTTGAGCCTGAAATGCAGTTGACTAATGCTCTCAGAGCCACATCCAGGTGCGAATTCCATAGTGAACTTATTAACACCTACGCTTTGAACGTCACTTTGAAACTTGCTACCCTGTTTCGCCTGGAAATCGCATTGATAACATACGTTTTTTCCTTACTTCTTTCAAATTCTAAGGTGTGATGTAGATAGATGGACAGTTGAGAAGTAGAATTATGGCCACAAGAATACGGGCAGCTCAGGAAGATCAAACTATTTAAAAAAAATCAGAATTAGATTTTCTGTATTGGAGAGTTTTGCATACCATCTGCCTGGTAAGGAACCTACGATCGGGTACAGTTGCTGCGAAAGCCATTTGTTACTCAGTACCATCGACCCCTTTTTACTAATTCCCGAAGGCCTCTAGCGTCAGGTAAAGACGCACTACGATAGCACAAACATTTAGTAGTGCACAGCAACTCTCGCCTCTTCCATTGTCTCATGCTTGACTGCGACGCAACTTCGCATACAACTGTGAAATTAGGAAAGAATAACAGCAAACTTTATTCAAGACAGGCATGAAATATCCAGCAAGGGAACAGAAACGAACAATTTATGCAGAAACTAGATAAGTCTAGGGTATTAACTAAGTAGAGCTGATAGGATGACAGCACTTCCAGATTCGGAATATTTTATAACAAAGAAATAAGGTTTTCTGCCGCTGTCAAAGTCTGGAATGCGGTTGCTATAGCGCAGTTTTCAAATCTTCGCTCAAACAGTACCGCGTATCTTAGCACTGGATCACCTGATTTAGTGGCATAATTCTGAGGGCGGCACGCTAAGGGGGGTGTTTGTTCTTGCTCTTGCTCTCATAGTGCACGATTCTGTAAGGCGGCTATTTTAGAGACCAGCCCAGTTTTTGTGGCATCTTCGCTCGGTAGCACCTTATTAGGACACAGCCCATATTAGCACGCTTTCAATTCTGCATAATATTATTGAGTCTGCATATTTTGTAGCCGGCTGGCCAGCCGACAGTTAGAACTGAGAGGGTTTTTGTTGTGTTTTCGAGTTCGCTTAGCATAATGCGATGACGCACGCTGGTACCGCTAATCAATTAGCCGTTGTAAGTCCTCACTGTGACACATTATATCACACAATTTCCAAGCCCCACTAATTCCTTGGCTTTTGATGGGACATGCAACAGTGACATAGCGGCTGGAGAAATAATTCATTTTACCGAGAAGAGGAAGTTAGCAAATGATGACAAATTCAGCAACTACTGCTGCTCACCATAGCTTCTGAGCATTACGATGGTCGACCGATCAGCCAAACCCAGCTTTAACAACATGCCCTTTACAAAGGTATATACATCGGTAACAATCAACGCAGCGTAAGCGTACAAATACATAGACGTAACACATTATCATGTGTGTACGATGGGTAGAAAGAAAAAAAAGCACAGTTGCAAATTTCTTTCCATGTACAAGCTCTGTGGCTCATATTTTATGCCGTTTGGAATGCGACGAAGCATTCCCATCGTTTCTTCTAAAGGAACTTTTTCCTAAATATTGGTAGGTTTGAGGGCAGAACGAACATTCGGCATATGTAACTGCAACATATGGATTATTTTCTACCGAGGGGTTATCGAACACGGGATTTCTCGAGCCTGGTTTCAAAGGCAATTCTATAGTTTTGTCATAGCGAACGTGAAATAACCTGTACTTGTTTTCCTCCACCATTTTCGAAAGCCAGTTGTCGTTAAAGAAAAAGAGAGGTGAACCAAGGCATGAGCTTTCCTGAGCAGTGTTTTCAGAACCCTTTTCAGAGCTCTTCTGCCTCGCCTCTTTTTCAATTTGACGCAGATCATTCAATTTCCGTGATGTCATGGCGTATTCAGAGTTGGATTTTATGTCTTTCTGCTTATCAGCTCCGAGCTCATCAGTGTCTCGTGAAACTGTCGCATCAACTTCAAGATTTGAGATAGCAGTCTCAGTTGACCCAAAACCCTCCGTTTTTCTTCTCTTTTTCTGCGCCTCATCAGTCCTGTCCTGATATATACCTTTTTCTCCCGGTGTAGTAGTTTCATTAGTTGTATTCGGTAAGTCATTTTGTTCCTCATCCTCTGACTTCTCTGACTGGTCGTTGAACAAGGAGGCTAGTTGATGCCCATGTATTACAATGGACGCTCTGCCAGAAAATTTCGAACGGTTCACATTGTTGATCTGGCATCTATGATAGCTTATCTTTTTAACCTTAGGAGCCGACGTTTGTTCTTTACTGCTCATCGAGACTCACTACACAACAGCAATAAGGAAGCTTAAGCGTAAGCTGACCTGTTCAAAAGAGACTTGTGGTGGTTGTTATTCAATCAAGATCAATACCAATTGAGTTTGACGCGTCACACTGAGAATTTCAGCGTCAATCGACTAGAACGACGCTAATATTAAAAAGTCGGAACAAGTTTGGCAGTATGAAGTTCGAAAATTCCAACTCTAACACCGCCACAAAGTGTTGGACCAACTTGTTGTGCCGCACAAGACACGAAGTTTGATTTGTGGATGGTGCAAATCGGATCAGAGATAGATAAAACAGCAACCTCCATCACGTGATAAATGGCTGATGCATTTTGTGGCTAGTGGATATTTGTGTCGAGATCTTAAGACCGAAAAGTTAAGAACTTCGACCCGAAGGACCACTTACGCTACTGAGCCCACAGTTTACCGGATCATTAGGAAACGCTATTCGGAATATCAATTTTTTTGATAGACGGTAGTTTTGAGTTCCCGATTGAGGGGAATTAAAACCAAGTGGTTGGTGATGGTGCTTGGGAGACAACTTACCATGCTCAAGAGTAAAGGCTTGGGCTGCCTCACAAGGCTTACATCTCGCAAATACTCACATGCAGTGCTATCTGTGGAGACAGCTAATGTGAGATATATAGGTGGTCATACGAGAGGCTTATATATTATATCTAGCTTTGTTCCACAATACGCGTTTTCTCCAAAAGTAACAAGAAGTTTTCACTCCCAACCGTTTGGAATCAGATACTCTCAGAAACAGGATACCACAAAGTCGAAACTGGCAGATGCTATAAAGCAAGCAGAAAATACCACACCACCTGAATCACTCCCCAGGAATGTACCCCTTTCTATCATCTCTTCTGACTCAAGGTCTGCAGAAGACAGCGCAAGACCATCTCAAGTGCGAATCCTCAAGGACTTGTTGTCCTACATTTGGCCGAAGTCAAATCCTTCATCTAAAGTGCGTGTTGTTGTTGCACTAACATTGCTTATAACGGCCAAAATTTTGAATGTGCAGGTACCATTCTTTTTCAAATCTATCATTGATTCTATGAACATTGACTGGATTAGCGAAGCTGGTATGTTGAACACTTCCATTGCTGCAATAATTTTAGCTTATGGTGTGACGAGATTTGGTGCTGTGCTATTTGGAGAGTTGCGAAATGCTATATTTGCCAAAGTGGCTCAGAGCGCCATCATGAAGGTTGCCCACAACACCTTTGTTCACCTTTTGAATATAGATTTGAATTTCCATTTAACAAGGCAGACTGGTGGCTTGACTCGGGCCATTGATAGAGGAACAAAAGGTATATCGTACGTTTTGACAGCAATGTTGTTCCATATTATTCCAATTACTTTTGAGATCTCTGTTGTTTGTGGAATCTTGACATACAACTATGGATCTTCTTTTGCCGCTGTAACATTGGCGACAATGCTAGCCTACTCAATTTTTACTATCAGAACAACCGCTTGGAGAACTGGGTTCAGACGCCAGGCCAATAAGGCAGATCAGAATGCTGCAAGTGTGGCACTTGACTCTCTCATCAACTATGAAGCTGTGAAATACTTCAATAACGAAGGGTTTCAATCAATGAAGTACGATTCTGCTTTGAATAACTACAAGGAGGCTTCTATCAAAGTTGCTACATCTTTGGCTTTTTTAAACTCCGGACAGAATCTGATTTTCACCACAGCGCTCACTGCTATGATGTACATGGCCTGTCAGGGCGTGGCAACAGGATCCCTAACGGTTGGTGATCTCGTTTTGATCAATCAACTTGTTTTCCAGCTTTCTGTTCCCCTAAACTTTTTGGGGTCAGTGTATCGTGAACTCAAGCAGTCGCTGTTAGATATGGAATCATTATTCAAGTTGCAAAAATACGATATTATGATCAAGTCCAAACCAAATGCTCCACCGTTGGACTTAAAATTGGGTGGTGAGATAAAGTTTGAGAATGTAACCTTTGGATATCACCCTAATCGACCAATTTTGAAAAACTGTTCCTTCACCATACCTGCAGGGGAAAAGGTTGCAATCGTGGGACCATCCGGAAGTGGAAAATCTACGATTTTAAGACTTGTATTTAGATTTTATGATGTGAATTCAGGAAGGATTCTGATTGACGGTCAGGATATCAGAGATGTTGATCTTGATAGCTTGAGACGTAATATAGGTGTCGTGCCTCAAGAAACACCACTTTTCAACGATACAATTTTTGAGAACCTGCGGTACGGTAACTTGAGAGCTACAGATGAGCAGTTGATTGCTGTCATAAAGAAGGTAAAGCTTGACAAGCTGCTTGATGACCTACCTGATGGTGCAAAAACCATTGTCGGTGAGCGAGGAATGATGATCTCGGGGGGTGAGAAACAAAGACTGGCTATAGGCCGTCTTCTTTTAAAAGATTCTCCGATCACCTTTTTTGACGAGGCCACCTCTGCATTGGATACTCACACAGAACAAGCGTTGCTGAAGACTATTAGATCTGTTTTCCGTGAAAACAGCAAAACGAGCGTCAGTATTGCACATCGGTTGCGAACTATCGCCGATGCTGACAAGATTATTGTTTTGAAAGGCGGCCAAGTTCTTGAAGAAGGTACCCATTACGGCTTACTAAGAAAGGATAAATCCTTGTACAGAGAGCTTTGGAACATACAGGAAAATTTAGACCTCGAACAAGAACTCGAGCAAGAAACCAAGATGCAGGAAAAGTCTCTTGAGGACCACTGACCTATGAAACACTATAAAACATTTGAGTTCATATTTTCAGCTTTTATGTCAATACAGATAAGAGTGATTTGATATCTCTTCCTGTAGTTTAAGTGAAAAATGTAAAGATTTTTAAGATTTTCAAAATTTTTTTCCTTAATCAGAGCTTTTTATATTTTATCGAAGACTCAAACATCGAAAGGCTTTGCAGCAGATTTCCTGAATAGCATAAACGATCAAAAATGGTTGATTTTCGAGCCAAAATGGCTTTAGCGCCTATGGTAAGAGTTGGAGAACTTCCAACGAGGCTTTTGGCGTTGAAATACGGTGCAGATCTAGTGTGGGGTCCTGAAATAATTGATAGAAAAATCCTGAAATGTGAAAGAGTCCACAACAAAACGATCAACACAATAGATTTTTTGCAAACAAATGGAAACAAAAAGATTCCGGGAGTGACAGATCTTGTTTTCAGGACCTGTCGCAGCTTGGAGAAGGACAGATTGATTTTTCAGATGGGTACAGCTAATCCTGAACTGGCAGTCAAAGCAGCAAAAGTTGTTGTCGCAGATGTTGATGGAATTGACATTAACGCTGGCTGTCCGAAACATTTTTCTGTCCACGCGGGTATGGGCGCAGCACTTTTATCAACCCCTGAATTGTTGTGTGATATCCTGACCTCCCTTGTCGAGGAGGTGGGGAAACCGAACAATAAACCTATAAGTGTCAAGATCCGACTCCTTCCCGAGAAAGAGGATACTCTCAAGTTAGTAAAGCAACTGGTGTTGACAGGAATTTCTAACTTGACTGTACATTTCCGCACAAAGGAAATGAGGAACAGAGAGCAGCCTATCAGGGATTACTTAAAAGACATACAGCAGATCTGCAAGGACGCAGATGTCAGTTTTGTGATAAATGGGGGGGTGAAAACTGTTGGTGAGTTTCGAGAACTACAGCAAGAGTACGGTGAGGATGTCAGTTGTATGATTGCTTCTGAGGCTGAAATTAATCCAACATGTTTTAGCGAAGCACCCTTAAGTTGGCCGAAGTTGATTCGCGAGTATATTCAATTAGCACTCAATTACAACAACTTCAAGGCCAACACTAAGTACTGCCTTATGAGGATGATCCCGAACCCTCAGGGATCTAACACCATCTATAATTTACTATCAAAGGCGAGAGAATCTGAGGAGATGGAAGACATAATTTTGAGTAGAATGGATGACGAAGGAACATTCAAAAGAACAGCTACGGAAAGTAAGAAAGAGGAGCGAGAGTCTTTGAAAAGAAAGCCGGAAAATGAGCTAACTGTATCTGAAGCTGAAAAGAAGATCAAATTATGTACATAAATTAATTATATTGAACTCACGTTGAATAGACATGACAATACATATCACTGTTTACGAAAATGATTACTGAGGTCATTATGTTCAATGCGGCATCAAGTCTATATATCTCCTCCAAATCCAGGTGGTGCTTTATCTTCGTAATATTTGCAATCGAAGTAGCCCAAAACCTTATACACTTTGCCCATTTCTCTCAAGCCCTTTCCTGTTAATCGTAAGTATGAGTCCGAGATTCTTTTAGCATCGGCCTCATTTTTATCGTGTATTAGTTGATCAATCCTGTATCCTAATCCCATGGAAATAAGCCAATCAGCCTGCTCTGCTGAAAACGTCTTGAATCCCTCGGACGATAACAATAACTTTAAGTTTGTGAAGTCAACGTCTGCAGAGAGATCAACCTCACCAGGGTTGGAGAAAGGATCCACAAACTTGTGATCCTTAATCCCTCTTAGAGTATCAATCGGAATTGTGTCCAAAGGACCATAGTCAATAATTAGGCCTGAGCCAATATCTGCAGATTTCAAAATCTTAGAAAATTTGGCTATGTACATGTTTGACTCCGGACATATTTCAACTTTGGATCCAACCGGCAACTTCTCAATCCTAGAGATAGTATTTGGAATTGACGAACTTGGCGTCGCGTATGGGGGTAAAACCAAAGCGAACTCATTTGGAGCAGACGTATCTGCTATAGCCGAGGCTGTTGTGGTGGTTACATTGGGTAGTATCAGATTTGTGGTCGGAGATTTTACATCAACCATAAATTCTCTCCACCCTCTCTCAGTTTTTAAAAACCTATTGATTGGAAGAGCATCAAAGAATTCATGTGCCATAATAAAGTTCATATATTGGCTCTCCAAGGGAATTGGAATGTCATCATCTTTGAACCATGAGACTTTATTTCCCCAAATAGACATCGATGTATAGGTTAGTTCATCTATTCTATTTAACGGCTGGCCTTTGCAAAGAGCCTGATGTTGCTTCTTTATCAAAATGTCGGATTTTTCGACAAAAACAACTTCAATAGGATTACTTTTTTGCACAAACTTATTAAGCACTCGCAGTATATCAAACATGAGAGTTCCTCTTCCAGGGCCGTACTCGATCATTCTAAACATTTTATCCTGAATTTTGAAGGTATTGGTGTTATTTGTTGCCTGGTATTTCAATTGTGACAAAAAAGTGCTGAAGTACCAGAGACCACAGATCTCACCAAAAGTAGAACTGATCTCAGGAGAAGTGATAAAGTCACCTCCTTCTATACTCAAAGGATCTCTTGTGGTATAATAACCATATGTTTCATTGATAAGGCATTGCTTCATGTAGTTAGATATCGATATTGGTCCAGTAGTCTTGATAACGTTTGCTAATATGGACGCAAGACCCATATTCTTCTGTGAAGATATAGCTCGTCTCGATAGCCTGCTCAAATATTGTTTTCGACATAATCTTTGAATATTAAAATTCATGACCATCTTTGATTGCATCAATGCTAGAGAGATTTTCTGACTGCGCCGTACGACTTCTCAGCATCACAACGAGCCATGGAAGGCCTTTATAAACTAGATCTCAAATCAAAAAGTCTTTTGATATTCTCATGTATCACCGCCACAATAACCAGCCACGAAAAGAGACCCGGAGGCATCTTCATCCCAAGGGCTCAGCAACTTTAGAAGCATGGGAAAAATAGAGAGCATACGTGCCTCCTCAGCTGCTCATCATCTGGTTAATTTTGTCAAGTGACTAAGAAGATCTGTACCAAGTGCCAGAAGGACATAGCGAATGACAAGAAGCATTACAAACACCTGGTGAAAGAACAGAAAAAGGGCGTTATTCTGAGCTCGAAGTCTCAGATTTAAGATTTTTCTCTCTCCAGTCTGGTGTGTTGTGGTTGGATCTACGCGGTTTAAATTGCAAATTCCTCAATAATAAGCACCAATACAGTCACAAGCATATATGAGTAGAGACATTCAGCTACATCTTTAGTGAGCAGGAGAGAAACACTTGTTGATTTAAAATTCCAACAGTTGACAGCACCATCATATTAACAACCTGGTGGACTACTAGTGCTAAAGATATATTATTCATGGACTACTCGAATCTACGAAAAGGTATATCAGTGCCCGGTGACTTAACTGAGCAGGAGAACACTCTTCGCTTAGCTCGAGCTCGACCAGAAAGAGTGGAAGTGAAACCCAGTTTGGCGCCGGAGAACTTCATTTCAGATGCATCCACTAGTGATTATTCCACTCAACACCGAAATTCGAGCTCTAGTTTTATAAACTCTTTTGATGAAAATACATCAGCATCTGAAACGGCAGTCAACCCAACTCCTACATCCAAGCTGTCGCCCAGAAGGATTCTGCTGGTACTCAGGAAATTTGTCAAATATATAGGGCCTGGACTAATGGTTTCTGTGTCATATATGGATCCAGGGAACTTCAGTAGTTCCATTTCAAGTGCACAGTTTCAGTACAAGCTTCTTTTTTCGTTAACATTGTCCAACATTATGGCAGGCTTGCTTCAGGTCCTTGCAAGCAAGCTTGGAATTTGTACCGGACAAGACTTAGCCTCAAATTGCCGGGAGCACTTACCTTACAAGCTGAATCTTGTCATCTATGCTTTTGCCGAAATAGCTGTTGCTGCTACAGATGTAGCTGAGATTATCGGTACTGCTATAGCGTTCAATATATTGTTTGGTCTCCCCTTACTTGCAGGGGTGATACTGACTATAGTTGACGTTCTCTTTGTTATCATGGCATATAGACCCAACGGTCCGATGTTTGTTGTTCGTGTCTTTGAAGGAGTTGTGAGTTTACTTGTATTTTCAACCGTGATTTGTTTCGCAATTGAGCTTGCAAATGTTTCACCCACTACTGACTGGGGTGAAGTTATGAAGGGTTTCTTGCCTTCACGTGAGATATTTGTCGATATCAAAGGATTATACCTTTCTGCTGCTCTTTTGGGTAGTAATTTGATGCCTCACTCTTTGTATCTAGGATCAGGCGTGGTACAATCCAGAATGAAAGCATTTGACATTAAGCATGGATTCTTTTCTCCTCCTCCTCCCAAGGACAAAAAAGGTAGATTTTGCTGCTCTGTGATAAGTGACGACGACAGCCCATATGATAGTTATAGACCTTCTATCAACGCCATCAACGATACGATGGCTTACACTATTTCAGAGCTCATCGTTTCATTGTTTACCGTTGCATTATTCGTTAATGCAGCCATTCTGATTGTCGCTGGCTCTGCGCTGTCCAAGCCAATGGATGATGACGGCGATGGAGATTTAGAGAAGGCAGACTTATTTACTCTTCACTATCTACTGAGCAGCCATCTATCAAAAACTGCAGGGACAGTTTTTGCTCTTGCCTTGATGTGTTCTGGATTGTGTGGTGGTACTGTAGTTACGATTGCAAGTCAACAGATTATGGAAGGACATGCTAGGATAGCTATGCCACCTGGATTAAGGAGAATAATCACAAGAATTATAGCAATCACGCCGTGCATAATTGTTGTGATGACCAGTGGTAGAGAAGGTCTCAGCGCGGTACTGAACGCGTCACAGGTAGTTCTATCTTTGCTTTTGCCATTTGTTAGTGCGCCCCTGATATACTTTACGTGCAGCAAGAGTATTATGAGGGTGCAAATAACAGGGAAGAGGACAAATGTAGAAAATTATAACGGTGATGACATTCCTATGACGTATCTGGATGATAGCAGGGCAAACTTACTGTCGCAGACCACAGATGAGTTGACAGTCGATCATGAAACTGAGCCCACATACAAGGACATGAGCAACAGCACTGTCACTGCCGCCCTGTCTGTTCTAGTGTGGATAGTGATAACTTTTCTAAATTTGTGGTTATTGGCAAGCATGGCATTAGGCAAAGATGTTCCTTTATAGCATCTCACTTTTAGATTCATATATTGTTTTTTGTTTTGATAGAGAGTCTAGATAAATCTGTTAAATTAATTTATTATTGAGAGATAGCTACGAACGAACTTGTAATGGCGTTAAATGAGGCAGGAATGATCTCAAATCAGATTTGAAAATTTCCGGTTTCAAAATGCGGAGATATCCAGATTCTTTTTCAGCACACGTACATGATTATCAACTCATCCGTTAACTGTGAACGTTCGTTGCTTCTGTTGAAGAAATCTGTATTATCCGGGATTGAATAACTAGAGAAAGATGTCAGCCGACGAGAAAGCTCTGAGATGGGGAATAATTGGAAGTGGTCTTATTTCTGAGTGGTTTGTATCAGATCTTTCACTCAATTATGCAAAACATAAGCATGTTGTGGCTGCAGTCGGTTCTTCTTCAAAGGAGAAGGGAGAAAGATTTGTGGAAAAGTTTGTGACCTTTAATCATGATGTTAAAGTCGAGGTGCAATCCTATGACGAGGTATACCTTAATCCTAATGTGGACATTATTTACGTTGGGTTACCCCACTCAATGCACAAGGAGGCTTGTCTAAAAGCATTGGAAGCCAATAAACATGTGTTATGCGAGAAGCCAATTACTATCAACTTCAAGGAAGCGAAGCAATTGTACGAGACTGCTGAAGCGAAAGGTTTGTTTCTAATGGAGGGGGTTTGGACTAAATTCTTCCCTTCGGTGAGAGAATTGCGGAAATTACTCTTTGATGAGAAGCAGCTTGGTGAAGTTTATCGGTTGTTAGTCGACTTTTCTTTTCGAATGGGACTCGATACGTTGGGTTCAGACTCGAGGCTGAAAAATCCTAGCTTGGGGGCCGGTGCGCTGTTGGATTTGGGAGTCTACCTGCTTACCTATGCCAGGATTTTACTGCAGAAAGACTACGAAGACTGCGGATTCACTATTGAGGCTTTGTCGAATGTCAATGGGGGTATCGACTATGCAACGTCGATACTACTGCAATATGAGCCAGATGATAAGGGTGTAGCGAGACAGGCAGTTCTTTCCTGCAGCAACTATGTTACAGGTCCTCCTGATTTCGCCAGAGTTGATTGTGAACTTGGATCAGTAATAATCCACACCCACTGTGACAACCCTGCATCACCTGGAAACTTTGTTGTTCAGTATTCGGACCCCCAAATACCTGACAAAGTGCATGAGTTTAACCATCCTGGGAAGGGCTTTTACTACGAGGCCGACTATGTGTTCGAATGTCTTGCGAGCAACACTCTGATTCCAGATGTTCACTCACATGCTGAGAGCATGCTGATAATGCAAACAATGGACGAAATCCGCCGTCGTAACGGCGTGGTGTACCCTCAAGATGCTTGATGCAAATAACCATGTTATTTTGGGCCCCGCACAGCCACCCTTCGAAGGAGACATCGCAAATAGCTGTGTAGCTGAATTTTTTCTTCTGAAGTTGTTTTTCGATCTTTTATTTATTGCAAGCCGTAGCATTTTCGTGATAAACGGACAGCGTGTAGGAAGCTGCAAAGGTTGGTACGGCGCGTGATTTCATCGCTTCATTGATTAGCCCAGTGAGAGGAGATTATCACACTGCTGTAGTGAGAGTGATTTAGTGGCTCGTTTGTCGATTACTGTGTGAATCGTTTGAGAGTTGAACTTGGAGAACGATCGCTTCTTGTAACACGGACGAACTAAGACAACCGAAAGCAAATAGAACATAAACGCACAAAATATGAGAGTTGTTTTAACTTTTATCACACTACTTCTGGGGTTGACGCAGAAGGCCCTTTGTATAGATCTGGATATCAACAATCTGACTTCCATTCAGCATGCTACGGGACTTGTGGCAACTGGTCTAATGGATTACTACTGGGGCTACCACAGTGGAGGCACTATTGGAATGTTTACCAATCCCTACTACTGGTGGGAAGCAGGTGGAGCTTGGGGCTCGATGTTGGACCACTGGTATTTCTTGCAAAACGATACTTATGAGGATGTAATCATGGAGTCATTATTGTACCAAACTGGCGAAGATGACGATTACATGCCCCTAAATCAGTCAACAACCGAAGGGAATGATGATCAGGCATTTTGGGGAATTGCTGCGATTCAAGCTGCGGAAAGAAATTTCACAAACCCACCTGCGGACAAGCCTCAGTGGTTGTATCTGGCCCAGGCCGTGTTCAACACTATGGCATGGAGATGGGACTTAGCCGACTGCAATGGTGGTTTGAGATGGCAAATATTTCAGTGGAATTCAGGATATAACTATAAGAATACTGTCTCGAACGCTGGATTGTTCCACATTGGTGCTAGATTAGCTAGATTCACGGGCAACTACTCCTACGTTGACTGGGCCGAGGTTGTTTATGACTGGATGCTGGGAGTACAAGTGCTGAGTGAATCCGATCCTTATTATTTTGCGTATGACGGAGTATTCATTGATGATAATTGTACCACTGTATCAGGGCTTCAGTGGACTTATAACGTTGGACTAGTAATGTCCGGCTGTGCCTATCTATACAACTTTACTAATGATGAGATATGGTTGACAAGAACAAAAGGGTATTTGAATGGCTTGGTTGTGTTTGCAAATGATAGCGCAAATGACAACTTCGTTCTGCAGGAGAGCGCCTGCCAAAACTCAGGAACATGTAACAATGATCAAAGATCTTTCAAGGCTTATTTGGTAAGATTCATGAGTTTGACATCATTGATGGTTCCAGAAACAGCACCTACTATAAACAAATATATCGATCATTCTGCAGTAGCAGCTGCACAGTCATGTTCGGGAGGTACCGATGGCCATACCTGTGGTCTGAATTGGTCGAACGATGGCTGGGATGGATTCTATGGATTGGGTGAACAAATGTCAGCATTGGAAGTAATACAGAATTTATTGGCCAGAGAAAGACCTCCTCCATATACTGCTAGTGATGGAGGATCGTCAGTTGGAAATGGTGCGGCAGGGACACCTACTATTGATAGAACAGATTTACCACTTGACTTGAATCGGGGTGACACTGCCGGTGCTGCGATCATTACAGTTGTTGTTGGTGTTAGTATCATTGCGCTAGCGTGTTGGCTCTTGATATAAAAACATCTAGAAGAAAAACTAGAGGCGGAGGAAGAAAAGGAAGAGAAAAGGTATCTTTTTATAGGCTGTATTTTGTTTAGTAACTGCATTTTTATTGTACCATACACAAATGTGTTTAGTTCATCTTAAAAGCTTTGGACAAGTATCTAGACATTACATGGAGGACATACACGACGACCCGTTTGAGACTCAAAAAGATGAGTAAAATGAATCGAGCTTGGGCTATTTAATGAAAGATGCATGCGGAAAGTTGAAACAACAAATGTGAAGAAAAGGAGGCGAAAAAAAACAGAAGACAGAATCTACTTGGCGGCAGCGGTACCTTCTTCGATGGCTTCTCTGAGATATGCGTCCTCATTCTTTTCTTTCTTATTGAGGTGGTGGTCCTCCTCATAAACACTAAGACCAATAGAGCCCAAAAGAAGAGCAACTGTTATAAACTGAGCGTACATTCTTGCTTGCACAAACTTTTGTGTTTTTGTGAGCAATGGATCTCTGTTAACATATACCCACGATCCTACCATGGAGGCAGCCCAGAGACCGGTAATAATCTTGTACTTGCTGTTAGAGAGAGACTCGATTACCTTGTCTGTTGTCGAAAGGTTCTTCCATCTTCTGTGTTCCTCTAACACTTTGCGCTGATGGAACTCTGAAGAATACATTTCCTCATCAAATCTGTTGGATGCAAGTTCTGCATTGACAGCAGATGTGAAGACAGGGGGGATGACGGCCACGAAAGTTCTAACAGACCAAGGTAGAGAGAGAAGTCTTGGAAAGTGTCTTGGGGCTAGGGCATATATACCACCAGAAATAATTGCTCCAAGGGCAAGGCCGTTCAGCCCACCCATAGCTGTTGCCCATCCTTGGGCTTCAATCTCTTCTTTTGTGACGATTTTCATCTTGGACAGTTAAAAAAGGTGAGTAACTAAAGTAAGCCACAGACAAGACGTGCTTCTATAGAATCCTAGAAATGGTACGTCCAATTCGGATCTTTTATACACGCAATACAGATATCGTAGCGATCAATGATAGAAAGCAGTACTAGCAGCAACAGTAGCAGCAATCACTAACAGCAATCAATCACTCGCACTAACACCTATCAATAATTATACAGACTCGCAGCCTAAAAATTAGTCTCAAGGCAACCTTACACCCCATCACAGCCGTGGCTCACAATTCAGCGCGCGGTGAATTACAGGTTTTTATAAAGGACAACTGCCTGGCGTGTGCCACAAATCCCGCCCAATGGTGACTGACCAAGCCAGATCCCGCTCGGGTAGCATGTCACGGTTTAAAAGCGGGTAAGGCCTCTTTATTTACAGAGCGTTATTCCGATTTGCCAGGGTTAGACTGCACAGCCCCAGCCAGTCGGAAGCGGGATTTGCACGGAATGGCAAGGCGTGCACCACCAAGTCCGGGTAACGGTTATTACGAGCAATGCCGTTTGTTCAGTGTGCACGACCCTTGGAGTTGGTAGGGAGAGTTAGACTTTAATTGCTGCTGGTGCGCAGGACTAGCATTCGGGGGAAGCAAAAAAGCGGCCACTGGCGAACGATTCAGGCAACAACAACATGTCAGGGAGAGAGCATTATAACAAATTATAAGCAGGCGAAAAAACGGGCTTTGAACATCTATAATCATAAGTCATCAAAATCCTATATTTTGAGACAGTGTCAGGTGATCGATCCTTTTGGAAAAGAGGCAATAAAGAGCCTCACAACACTGCCTCAGTAAAACCAGACACGTCGATCGACCATAATAATTTTTTTTTTTGATCACACCTGGAACCTCTGATTTCCAGGTGAAAAGATCTACTATTCAAAACTACCACTTGCATTGGAAGTAGCTGATTGTATTCTATCTCCCTAAAGACGTTGGTTCTCTTTATTTGATTGCTTGCCTGCTATTAGTCGGCGACTAATAGAAACCAAAATATGCTGCGGTACCCACTTCGGGCGAGACTGAGGGGTCTAGTACCTGCAGTATCGTTTAGGTTTAACTCCTCAGCAAAACAGATGCTGACTCGTAAAAAGTTTCCTGATCTCAGACCACAGGACATTCTTCCATCAGGAAGACCCGATTACTTGAAGATGATTCTCACGTCCCGGGTGTATGATGTGATTGACGAGTCGCCAATCACTCCGGCGATTTCTCTTTCACAAAAGACAAATTCCACAGTTGTTCTGAAAAGAGAGGATTTACTTCCTGTGTTCTCCTTCAAGCTCAGAGGAGCATACAACATGATAGCAAACTTGTCTGATGAGAGGAAAGCGAAAGGTGTTGTGGCCTGCTCGGCGGGAAATCATGCACAAGGAGTGGCATATTCAGCGAAGCAGATGGGAATCCCCGCCACTATTGTGATGCCGGTAGCGACACCATCTATCAAATTCAAGAATGTCAGCAGGCTGGGTTCTCGTGTGGTTCTTTTTGGAGATGACTTTGATTCTGCGAAAGCAGAATGCGAAAGACTCACTATCGAGCAAGGCTTTACGAATATTCCCCCATTTGATCATCCCTACGTCATTGCAGGTCAAGGAACCATTGCCATGGAGCTATTGAGACAAATAAAATCGAACAAATTGAGTGCTGTTTTTATTGCCATCGGAGGGGGAGGATTGGTTTCTGGTATCTCTGCATATTTGAAGAGGCTTGCTCCACACGTCAAAATTATTGGGGTTGAAACTTTTGATGCCGATGCAATGTATCAGTCATTGAAAAAAGGGGACCGTGTAGAATTGCAGTCGGTTGGAATGTTTGCAGATGGCACTGCAGTGAAGATTGTTGGCGAGGAAACGTTTAGAATTTGTAAGGAAGCTGGAGTGGATGAGGTGGTTCGTGTTACCACGGATGAGATCAGCGCCGCCATAAAAGACGTGTTTGAAGACACGAGATCTCTGCTCGAGCCTTCTGGTGCAATGTCTGTTGCAGGAATGAAAAGATATATCGAATCTAGACCTGAAACAGATCATTCCAAGAACACATACGTTCCTATTCTGTCTGGGGCCAATATGAATTTTGACAGATTGAGATTTGTCAGTGAG
Organism: Ogataea populi-albae; assembly: GCA_030579375.1. NCBI lineage: Eukaryota > Fungi > Ascomycota > Pichiomycetes > Pichiales > Pichiaceae > Ogataea > Ogataea populi-albae. Next base: position 778,456 of record JAKTQY010000004.1, read on the forward strand.
AGGGCGGTACTCGGTGAAGGAAAAGAGATCTTTCTGTCTGTTCAGATTCCTGATAAGCCTGGTACATTTTTGCGGCTGCAAAAGATCATAGATCCCAGAAATGTTACTGAATTTTCCTATAGATACTCTGAAAGCTCAGAAAGTACTGGTCTTGCGAACATTTTTACCTCCTTTTCAGTGATTGATAGAGATAAGGAATTGAGTGGGGTATTATCGGCCTTAGAGGATGCGGGATTTCATGCGGTGGACTTAAGTGACAACGAAATGGCCAAGTCACATGGTAGATATATGGTTGGCGGTAAGTCCCGCGTTCCAAACGAAAGAATTATTTCCTTTGAATTCCCGGAGAGACCCAGCGCTCTGACAAATTTTCTCTCCAAGATGGAGACTAACTGGAACCTAAGTCTTTTTCATTACAGAAATCATGGTGATGATGTCGGGAAAGTGCTTACAGGCTTGTGCGTTCCTGAAGAAGATAATGAAAAATTTAATCAATTCTTGAATAACTTGGGCTATAAATTCAAGGATGAAACAGACAATCTGGTGTTCAAAATGTTTTTAACTAGAGAGTAATGCATATTCACCTTTTCTGAACAGAGTAAATCTTTAATATAGTGGGACTTGTTATTGTCATATGTAGCTTTTGAAATGAAATGTCAACTTTACGGTAAAAGTTATCATCTAAGATCTTTTGGCTTTCTAACATATCGATGTTGATTGATTATCTAACCTCAAACGTATATCTTTTTAAAAAAACTCAAAACATGACTTAGAAGTAAAATATGGGTGATATAGCATACCAAGATCATAAATAGATGATCTAGTCATGGTTAATTCGCTTTATCAGCTGTTACGAAGGAAACCACATTTATTCAATCATACAATTAAGTTTTTTCCGGCCAGGAGAGGCTTCAGAAATGATTTTCAAAACTGCAATAAATACACAGATGAGCTTGCATCTAAACGAATAGAAACTACCATTCAAAGAAAGGTTGCAGGAGACCAATCAACAGATCTATCCCCTTTATGTTTTGAAGATGTGCTGCGGAGTCTTCCTCGAGGTGAGAAGGATTTCGGCGTTTTGTACTGCCTAAATGCTCGTGATTTCCCGTTGAACTTCAAAGTGAATCATTATCGACTTTTTGAATCCAACGGCATCAGCCCACAAAACATACATTATGTCATTACTATGTTGGATACAGTTACCAACAATTCATACAATGAACTCCCTGAAAATCTGAAAAAGAAGTATATGAATTATTATCGAATGGCCCTGAACAGTTTCTCAGAATTACACAGCAAGGACAGACCAATCAATATCAGCGGATCTCAAGTATCTGTAGTAAGCAACATTTACAAAGGAACGATAAAAGAGCTACTCGAGATTTTGGTCAGCTCGGGAAGACAAAAGTTTTATGTCATTGGCCAAACCAACTCGGGAAAAAGCCAATTAATAAAGGGATTACTGATGGAAACCAAAGATAGCATAACTTCCACTTTACCGGTAGTTTCCACTGCTCCTTGTAGAACTAGGTACATCAAAAGTTACTTGTCTCCGTATTTTGGTCTGTGCTTTGTGGACACACCTGGCTTTCTTCCCAAAACGCATAGTATTTTTGGAGTATTGAACAAAAAGGCAAGACCGTCAATAATGTCTCAGTACAAAAAATCGAACACTTTTCAAAATATCCATTTGAACAACAGTGAACAAGGATTCACTATCGGTAAATTCTTTTTTCTCCGTCCGAATTCTGCAAGCTATGATCTCAAATTCAAACAATACATGCCAGGTAAGGCAAATGTATTCAATACTTTTGATGCATTTCAACAAAGTCTAACTAAAAGTAGAAAGTTGATCAAATGTGAATTCAGGCGTTACTTATTACCTCCCTTTGAGGGGAAGATTGACCTGGTCTTTAGCAACCTGGGATATGTTGAGATTGACTCAAACGAAAAAGTGTGTGAGAATTGGGATGTATTTCTTCCAGCTAAAATGCGCTTGCTGATACGTCCCAGTATGAACGAAGCTTTACTTGAGGATGAGACAGAAGAGACTAAAGTGAAAAAAGACCAAGTCGCCTTTTCAGAACCACTTGAGATGCCAATCTAGCACTAGTTTTTGTACCACAAAATCTCAAAGGGGAAAAAACATGCTAATAAATTAAATTGCTTTACTATTCACAATCAAAGATACACAGGATATGAATAGAAATATGAAAATGAATATGACAAGAATAGGGATATAAATAGGGGTATGAATATGACTGTGAATGTAAGCGCTGATCCTCATTAGCGCATAACAATTATCCGAAGATTAAGAGAGACTACCAGGAAAAAGTTAGTCACTAATTTTCTTTTTTCGCCTTCTCCATCTTTCTCTTGTTCCACCAACTAAAGAAGAATAGACAGAACGGTAATAAGATACTGTTTAAAGCCATCCATGCCGCAAGAACTCCAAAATAACGTTTCATGTCTCCCCTGTACGTGTCAAAATACAATATCTTCATTAGTTCGTATGAGTTTTTGATGGGCATTGCATAGGTGTACCGATAAACTTTGGGACAAAGCTCAATTGGCGAGAACGTAGCTGATATGTTGCTGATCACAAAAAACAACATCCAAAAGCCCATCATTGGAGGCAATACTGCGAAACAAATCAAAGAGATGTTTTCATTAGCTCCACCAACCGCAGCCATAGTCATATAAGAAATCATCCACTGAGTTCCAAACCCTCCCTTCCAGCTCTGGTTCATATTAACTTGGAAAGCAGCGTTGATGCAACTGTAGCCTAAAGAAAGAAATAAAAAGGTCACTTGGCAACTGACCATACGATAAATTATGTAACTTTTTGGCTTCAGGTTCACAGCAATCTGCCCGTTCAATTTTGTGAACCACATAACTTGAAAGAATGTAATAATGATAATATAGATTAATCCTACCTGTAAAGGCGCCATGATAACAGGATCGGTTGATGGTCTACCGTCGATGTACTCTATCGTTGGGTAGTTCGTCAATAAGGAAAGACCTTGAAGATTAGTGAACTCGTCAGAGCTCAGACCTGACAGAATTTGAGGGTATATTTGACTTTGGAGTAGCGCCGCATAAGATACCCCAAATTGAACGAGAGTTGGCTCTACGTATGATCTTATACCATTCAAGTCTCTTCCAGTTTCGTAATAGCACTTGACAAGGCCTGTGGTATTCAAATCCTGGCCCTGCCTAATTGAATTCACAAAAATATCTGAGACGTTTGGCTGGGAGATATAAATAGCCCCCCAGTACTTTTGCTTGTACACCAGATCAATTATCTCTTCTTCAGTTGTATAATTCCTGATAGTCCATCCAAGTTGAGAAGATAAAGATGGAAGACGAGCGGTTTCAATTAATGCTTGCGAGATGGGTAAGGTAGAGCCGGGATCTGTGTTTTCCACAACAAGAAGGACTTTCAAGTTTTTCAATCTTGAGTTTCTATTGTACAATGAACCCCAATAAATTGAAAAAACACTAAGCATATATACCAGCATGATGATGACAACACTGATATACTGTCTCACAAACATGAGCTTTTTCTTTCTTTGTTCTTTCTTCCAGGTTTTTGTTCGCTTAAGGCTACTTCCTGATTTCTCGAGCTGCTCAATTTCGTCCTCTTCACGTTCATGTTGGTCGATCTGATTGTCCACTTCTTCTATAACGCGACTGCTCGGGCGAGTGACAGAGTATTCCGTGTACTCTGTGACAACACGCATTAAACTGTTTCTGCTGTTTCGAGTGTTGGAATGTGCCAGGTTGTTCCGGGACTCGGGGTCATACCTTTCCACATTATCCTTGGTGGAATGCAGATCATCCTGAGTGTTGCTCTCGGCGCTTGATTCCTGTGTGTTCAGCGTTTCGCTAGACTCCTCAGCCATGCTATAGCCATAAAATTGATGAAAGCTAATTTCGAATGCCGTAGCTTTGCTTCAGACCACTATATGCGGTTCAAATCACCTTGAGTAGTAAACATCGGTATTTTATATCTCTGAATCTAATTTCTGCTGAGTTTATTTCCGGCCTATTTCCTTTTTCAAACATCCATGTACTGTTGAACTCCAAAACCGAATTCCGGTTGTGAATCTGCAGCTACTCCGAAGTCCAATTGTTTATCAAGAGAAAGGTCTTCACTGTCAGGAAAACGGATGGGACTTAAGTGGAGTTCTTGTTGAATCGGGTTATTAAGTCCGGTAAAGCCCTTTCTGTTCTGGAAGTTTGAAGTGCGGGATTCAACTCGGCGTAGAGACTTATTGGATGATTACAAAATCATTATCATCTCATGGGAGCATAGTACTGCAACAACTACGGAACTCTAGACTCATAGAGAAAACGAAGGACTTGTGCATTAACTGCCCGTGTTCCTGATTCTGTACTATCCTCGGGCCCAATTATTTTTTTGCCCGTAAAGCTTACTTTAACCAAGTAAAAACGAAAAGGATACCGATGCTTATTGGTCTTTCATAGATGTGATACGATCTCAGACCTACTTGATAGCAACCTAGCATTTTGACTTGAATCATATTGTAAGGTGCAAGGTTGCCTTGCATTAGGGCTGGAGTGCAAATGGATGGACACCTTGAACGTTTGAACTCGAGTACATATAAAAATTTGCATCATCTTCATGACCTACAATGACGAGTTTGCCCACCGGTGAAAGACCGAAGCCCGCGACCAATATGGACTGCATGTCAAAGTCATGACATTGCGTGCCGGTAGCCGTCACCCCTATTTGGCAGATAATGCGGGCCGCCTACTCATCCTATTGGTATTGGAGTTTGCACTAAAGAAAGCTTTGAATTCACAGAGAAGATCATCCCAAAAGGAGCGCATCCCACTAGTGTAGGTCACTCTTTCAAAACATTTGTACTTAAAGAGATAACCAGCTGTTTACAGAATTCAGACTCTAGCGACTAGACAGTATAAGACAACATTATTCTCTACCTGAATATATGCAATGGTTATTCACTAATAGTATAAAGATTTTATGAAGTCTCTTCATGACATGACCTGAGATATCTATTTGAAATACCCAACGGTGTCAAAGGAAGCAGGTGCTGAGGTGGAAAACTAGTTTACACTGTTGAAGTTCTAATCAATTTATTTGTAAATGATCACAAGTAATGGAAGCGCGTTGCAAAATTTAGCATAGGGCAAGCTTTCAGCTATGATCCGTAGAGAAAGTTCCCAAGTTTTCAGTTACTGACTAGTTGTCTTTTTTTGCTACCTTCAGCTTTCTTTTGTTCCACCAACTGAAGAAGAATAGACAGAACGGTAATAAGACACTGTTTAAAGCCATCCATGCCGCAAGAACTCCAAAATAACGTTTCATGTCTCCCCTGTACGTGTCAAAATACAATATCTTCATTAGTTCGTATGAGTTTTTGATGGGCATTGCATAGGTGTACCGATAAACTTTGGGACAAAGCTCAATTGGCGAGAACGTAGCTGATATGTTGCTGATCACAAAAAACAACATCCAAAAGCCCATCATTGGAGGCAATACTGCGAAACAAATCAAAGAGATGTTTTCATTAGCTCCACCAACCGCAGCCATAGTCATATAAGAAATCATCCACTGAGTTCCAAACCCTCCCTTCCAGCTCTGGTTCATATTAACTTGGAAAGCAGCGTTGATGCAACTGTAGCCTAAAGAAAGAAATAAAAAGGTCACTTGGCAACTGACCATACGATAAATTATGTAACTTTTTGGCTTCAGGTTCACAGCAATCTGCCCGTTCAATTTTGTGAACCACATAACTTGAAAGAATGTAATAATGATAATATAAATTAATCCTACCTGTAAAGGCGCCATGATAACAGGATCGGTTGATGGTCTGCCGTCGATGTACTCTATCGTTGGGTAGTTCGTCAATAAGGAAAGACCTTGAAGGTTAGTGAACTCGTCAGAGCTCAGACCTGACAGAATTTGAGGGTATATTTGACTTTGGAGTAGCGCCGAATAAGATACCCCAAATTGAACGAGAGTTGGCTCTACATATGATCTTATACCATTCAAGTCTCTTCCAGTTTCGTAATAGCACTTGACAAGGCCTGTGGTATTCAAATCCTGGCCCTGCCTAATTGAATTCACAAAAATGTCTGAAATGTTTTGCTGAGAAACATAAATAGCCCCCCAGTATTTTTGTTTATATACCAGATCAATTATCTCTTCTTCAGTTGTATAATTCCTGATAGTCCATCCAAGTTGAGAAGATAAAGATGGAAGACGAGCGGTTTCAATTAATGCTTGCGAGATGGGTAAGGTAGAGCCGGGATCTGTGTTTTCCACAACAAGAAGGACTTTCAAGTTTTTCAATCTTGAGTTTCTATTGTACAATGAGCCCCAATAAATTGAAAAAACACTAAGCATATATACCAGCATGATGATGACAACACTGATAAACTGTCTCACAAACATGAGCTTTTTCTTTCTTTGTTCTTTCTTCCAGGTTTTTGTTCGCTGAAGGTCAGCTCCTGATTTCTCGAGCTGCTCAATTTCGTCCTCTTCACGTTCATGTTGGTCGATCTGATTGTCCACTTCTTCTATAATGCGACTGCTCGGGCGAGTGACAGAGTATTCCGTGTACTCTGTGACAACACGCATTAAACTGTTTCTACTGTCTGAGAGAGATGAGACATGATCATCTGCTGGACCCTCTTCTGGTTCGTACTCCTGGACAGCATCCTTCTCAGAATTTGCTTCACTTTGCGAGAGTCCTCGGCGGGCTCTCCCTTCTTCCTGATGTATCGAACGACTTATGAACCATACTGAAACCAATTTCAATTAATACTGTACTGAAGGGTTGTCAATCCCTCGAAATATACAATTCTTAGAGACAAAATGAGTTTAAGACTGGTTCATTCTTCTACATATGTGTATGCACAAATCTCGGCCTTACAAAAAGTAAGCAACAGCTGCTCTAAGAGCTTTAGATAAATTTTTTACCGGATCCGGTTATCGGTTTCAAAAGGCGTCAATCGACTTTCGACGCTCCGGGATTTCCGTTACTGAATAACTAATCGCTTCTGTAGCTTTTATTCGCCCGTTCGAATTGATTATCATTTTCCTTGTTCAGCCTGTGGATTTTCAGGTGGGGCTAACAAACAGGACGACAATCGGCATTTATGAAGATGAAGACCAACGGTCGAAAATTCACGCAAAAATCCAAATTTCTACTTGATACTCATGCCACATCTCGAGTAGGCTTGCAATAATCTATTAGTGGGAAGTGCTCCTACCGCCAAGCATTAGCCGAGTAAATCCATTACAAATGCAAGTTTTAATATCGCTGATAGTTTCGTATACATACATAAGTTTGCCAGAACTTAAGGCCCGAGATTTTGTACATACCGTAATGCCCCGTCATTTACCAAACGTTGAACGATACGAACCCGTTTAGAAGCACTCCACCAATCGTTTCTCAAGACTGTAATCTAAACCAAGACATGTTCAGTAATCATTGCATTTGCTAGAGGGTTGAAATGTGTTCTTTCCAAGAGTGTAGACTTTCATCTCTGCGTTTATCGAAGGCCACTACAGTAGCACTCGCGTACTAGCTCCAAAATGCGACTCAACCACTCAAAGTCTCCCCCCTTCGCACTATCGTCCAGCTTGTCGCCAAACAACTTGCCACTTGTACAAAACACCACATTCTTGCTCGCATGTTGACTCAACAACAGCCCCACCTGAGATGCTAAAACTTGTGTCTTTAGATTACCCGGGTTTCCTACCAGTGCTACAGGTACCACGCTACCGAGCAGCTCATTTGAGCGGTTATGCTGCAGCATGTCGTCATCCTGGTCATCGAAAAGCGAATCATCAGTGCTACCAATGGCCTGTGGCATGATAGGTCGGCGCGTTCCACTTATTCTCGGAAGAGGGACGTCATAAACAGCATCCATCTCACCTCCCTTTAATACGCTAACTATGATCTTGTCGCGGAATTCAAGAATCGAACACACAATCTCCGTATCGTTGTCATACTTCTTGGTCAGCAGCTTGTGGCCATGTTGGAAGCTGCTGTTGACCGACATAGTCAAACACCTTCAGATACTTCAATGAGGTTTTTTGGCGCTTACAATGCTGGCCATTGAAATGCCTACTCAAACTGAAAAAATTATGTGTTGGTTATACGAACCGTTGCATTAATCAAAAAATAAATAATCAACAACTTATACTCACGGAAGACTGTACACAATAAATAACTACTCTGTGAAGGCTCCATCCATGGTGTTTTGGTCAAGAAACAGATACAGGCTACAGCGCTTGTGATAAAGGTCTAGTACTGGGAAGAAAGGCTCATTTCGCGCGAAAATGACCGATAATTCAATAAGCTCTAATTCAAATAACTATTTGCTGGCCAAAGATGAATCACCCAAGAAGAGAAGTGTGAGTCGATACACATTAGCGGCCCTTCTTACAGTTACGTCATACATCTTATGCTTCTTTTTTCTAGCAATACTGATGATAATGGCGTTAGGATCATACTTTTATGATAGATATGTACAACCGGAACATCACTATAGTGCCCCTCTCACTAAAGCATATCCTATCGATAAAGTGCGTCGAAGAACCAATCTTAGATACTATGTTCAGCTACTTGGTTTGGACCTACTAGAGTATCGAATTACCACTGATGATGGCTTTGTTATCACCCTGCAAAGAATAGTGGACCCCACGTCTTCTACAACAAGTAAGCGACCCATATTACTCATACATGGCCTGTTACAGTCATCTGGCTCGTTTGTCACTAGCGGATACAAGAGCTTGAGCTATCTTTTAGTCAAGAACGGTTATGATGTATGGCTGGGAAATAACAGGTGCGGGTTCATCCCTCAGCATACCTCTCTCAGCCCCAGCGATCCCAGAATGTGGGAGTGGGATCTAAACGAAATGACTCGATACGATCTTACAAGCATGATTCAGGAAGTATTAAGAGTTACAAAAGCGCCGAAACTGTCGCTCGTGGGACATTCACAGGGAACTGCTCAGATTGTGATGCTACTATCGAATCAGTTCGGGCTCGATTACGAAAGCAAGATCGACAAATGCGTTCTTTTAGCGCCAGCTGTTTTCGGAGGATCGCTGTTAAATTCAAAGCTATTTATCAAATTCATGAGAATCCTGCCCGGGGAGACGTTCGACCTCTTTTTTGGCCTCAATTCCTTCATGCCTATTCTAATGGAGTTGAGAAAGATTGTGGTAACCACTTCGTTGTTTGGACTCTTCAGCTATGCTATGTTTAGTTTCCTGTTCAGCTGGAACGATTACTTGTGGGATCACTCTCTGAGATCTGTCCACTTCATATTTTCGCCTGTGTACATCTCATCAAAGCTCATGAAATGGTGGCTCAACAGTAGCAAAGGACAAGGATTTCAAAAAGGTCAATCTATTATCAAGTCTGATAGAGAATGGTTCAATGAAAGAACTCCACAGCTAATGCTTGTAATAGGAGAAAAGGACAAGCTTGTTGACGGAGACATGTTTATTAGACATCTTGAGTTAAACGAGCCTTCAATGCGAGACAAGTTTCAAGTTATGAAGGTAGAACACTACAACCATCTTGATGTGCTGTGGTCAGACGATATGATTGATGTGCTAGGGGAAAATATCCTTAGTTTTCTAGACTAAATTGTTCTTATTTAGAGTGTGCAACAAATAAATTAGTTCAAAACGCTAAATGTTTCTTTCGCCCTCAGATATGACAGCCATTTCTAGTACTTCCACTGAGCCCTTGACTGCTTTTATTTTGTCCACTATTTCTTTGTAAAATTCGGGTTCTATCAAGCACACAATCTCGACTTCTTCATCAACTTTTTCCTCTATTTCCACGGACGAAATTAGTGACATGAGTTCGGTTTTCAAATTCGAGTATTGCTTACTGAGTACGATGATTTTCACCTTCATTTGCGCTCTTGCAATTGGGATAAGCTGCTTCTCTACCAAAAGTTTGATAGCCTCTAAAGCCTTGATCTTCGCATTTTTTGCATTGGTGAAATTAAACTTGAGTTCCTTCAGGGCCTTATCAATCATTGTGGGAGGATATCTTTTCTTGGTCCTTGGATTAACACATTTCGTCGAAATTATAGTCAAAATTTCATGGTGAAGTTTTTCATTTTGAACAGATCTTTCCTTTTCACTCAGTTGAATCTCACCCTTCTTCATGATTTCTTTTATAATGACATCCACATCAGTAGTTTGAAAAGAACTCATTAGATCATCATTAGAAGCCACCTGTCCCTTTGAGACGTTCAAAAATACCTGCGGGATCTGTAATACCTCATCCAAGTCCTTCTCCACCCCACGTCTATAATCCTGAACCTTATTCTGATAACAGGCTATCTCGAACCTCTTTTTCCCTTTTTTTAAGCGGACCAGCGAAACATTTGTTAACTTTATATGAGATGATGGCTGGTTGATTTTTCCCATGGTGAGTTATATATTTGTAGTCGATCAACTCGTACTTAATCCCTCAAGAACTGTGTATATGAATATTTTGGTTTGTGCAATAAAATAAAAAAATTTGTTTATCAGCCTTCCATGATGAGGTAATCCAAACGTGAAATATGAGCACTTCATGAGAGCCTTACTGCACACAATACTCCACCCCGTACTCTATGTCCCACTATACTTCGTTACAGTGCCAGCTATTGGAGATCGAACAGTTGCATTCGTTAATAATAAGGTTTTTCTGGAATTTTGAGATCTCTCATTAAAACGTTATTTTGTAGTAATCTGCCGCGAGAAATTATAATCATGTTGGTAAATTGTCAGTGATCAGTGAACAATTAAACTTAAGTAGCCTCGTGAGTAAAGTGTCCTTTTCCTGGAAAGAATGCCAAACCAAAATTGATTAAGCAAACATTACAATTTAAATATTACAAAGTATTTTTATTGAATATAACTTGTTCAACGTTTAATATAATATGCTTTACCGTACTTCCTGCGTACTGCAATGACTTTTTTTTGGAGAGTGATTGTTGAGAGCATTTTCACGCAGCCATATTCAGGCAACTCCAACAACTCATATAAAGCTGAATCACTTTTAGTGTAAAAAATATAACAATAGACGACCCAAGCTATTGATACTGTATATTTTTGTTCATAGAATTTAGATATTACCAGCTTAATAATATTTTGGTTCAAATCAACCGTCCAGTTGAACAGCTCACAACCTCTTTTATTTGGCCAGCGATTGTGTATCCTTGAAAACAGGATTTTTGACACCGAACGCGCCTGGATAGATTTCCGGAAAACTTTTACAGTACTCGTAAAATTCCCATTTTCTGCCCTCCCAGTTTGACTCGATTGGCAATTTGCCTGAATGCTTGTTGGCTACTGCTTCACACTCACTCCACACTCTAAGAACATTGAGTCCCATCATTTTGGCAATATCATTCTCGCTGGCCCCTGAAGCTTCCCAGACTTTCATGATTAGATCAGGATATTTGGAGACATCTTCAAGTCCTGCGGGGCCACATGGAATACCATCGAAGTCAGAGCCAAATCCAACATGATCCCAACCGACTAGTTTAACAACATACAAGATATGTTCAACAGCATCATCAATGGTGATCTGTCTCTTATCTGGTTCTCCTAAAAATAGTGGAAAGAAGTTAATACAGACAACTCCTCCGTTATCCCTGAGACGTTTCAAAACGTCGTCTCTAACATTTCTTTCGTGGTTCCGAAGTTTGTACACTGAGCTGTGAGAGAATATAACAGGTGCCTCAGTAACATCTAGGACATCTAACATTGTTTTATGCGATACATGACTCAAGTCAACCATCATACCTAACCTGTTCATCTCTTTTATAGCGTCTACTCCATAACTCGTCAAACCGAGGTCCTTCTTCCCGCCAGACACTGATGAGGCGGCTGTGGCGAAAGGATTATCACAATTGTGAGTGACAGTAATATATCTCACTCCAAGATCAAAGTACTGTCTCACTACAGCCAAGGAAAGATCGCATTGATGTAAGCCCTCCACACCCAACGCAATAGCTATTTTATCGTCCTGTTTGAAGCACGATAAGGCTTCGGAGGAAGACGAGACATACTTCAAAAAAGACGAGTACTCGTTTACAAGTCGCTTCACAACGTCAATCTGTTCCAGAGTGTCTCTGACAGCACTGTTGGGCTTGTTGAAATCCTCATATAAGTAATCGTCGTCCTTGCACTCAATGAAGCAGCTGAAGAACTGTATACCTATATGTCCTTGCTGCATACGAATCAAGTCGGTGTGAGATGTCAGCAACTCGTCAAAATGGAATCTATTGTTGTTGCTGTGTAGCTCATTGAATAACTGAGATCTGAGGAGATATGGAAAGTCGTTATGAGTATCAACTATCGGAGCTTTTTTGCACAGCTCATTGAACAATTCTTTGGAAGGCTTCACCATGGTATATCGATTATGGATATCAAATCACTCCGGCTACAAAATAATCAGTATGGTCTCTGTCATACTATTTCATACGTGTACTATCTGGAACCAGAATATGCGAGATATTTTGGAAACTAGTACATTCAAATAGAGGCAGTATTCGGTAGCGGTCGCGAAGATGCGCTCATTAACTGTTTTTCGGTCGCTTGAGATTAACCAACTAAGGCAGTGTAAATATTTATCCGCAATAAATTTATTCCCGAAGCGCAACGTTATCTAAGTGCATGGTTCGTGCTCGTATGTGAGAGCGGTTTTTAGTGCGGTACCCGAAAAGAGGTCGCGGATGGATCTACTTCAAGAAGGTATTAAATATGATGCTTTGAACTGGTAGGACTCATATCTAGTCATGGGTCACGCCTAAATACTGGTCAGGTTCATGATGCTTGGCATTGACGGAATATGAACCGAGTACGGTTACCATAGCTAAAGCACAGCTGAACAAAAATACAGCGATTACTCATGAACATATGCAACTACAGCATGTGCAGTCTGAAGGAGTTTTGGCAAAGCCAAATTCCTTCGCTGAGTCCTTCTACAGGGCCGGCAGTCCAATAAAGTGACCAACAGACGAACCGCGCGGCCTGGGTGCGGACAGTTGGGGTAACAACGGGTCCTTTTATTGAGAATTGAAGCCTTTCAACACCGTCAGTGTCGATTGAATGCGGCTCGAAAATTATTTTGAAATAGTTCACTATTTTAGATAAGCATCACCTTCCTTTGTGAGCCACAGTTTTATTTATTCACTGGCCTACTTTGTTGAATGTGGCTTCTCATGATAGAGGGTGAAAATTCCTTAATTGTTTCATCATGCTTGATGCCGCTGCCTCTTCTCCTACATTTGCTGATGATATGTCCGAAAATATTTTGAAGCCCGTCACACGCGGTATTTTGATCAAGTTCCAACACTCAACACAGGTATACGCTCAAACAGAACCAGACGTTTGAGAGCCTCCCGGCCATAACCATGAAATTACCACATTTGAGGTGCACTTATAGGAATAGAGAGCTCTTGCGTGCAACATTTTTCTGGTTTATGAGTGCTTTTGAAAATTTCTCGGAGAGTCTTACACCAGGGGAGTCGACGCTACAAGTTTTCGGTAATGTGTACATTAGAATCATCTGTTGTTGATCGCGTTTCTCCATATGTTGATTGGAAATTGTATTCAAAAACAGCGTCTTGAGCAACCTTTATGACAACTTGTTCACATCTATGACAACATCGCCTATAGGAGAGAGGATGATGACATGATGGGCCCTCTATTGTTTTGGATTCTCGTAAAGTCTATGTTCAGTCGAACCATAAAATCTAGCTAACTGTAAACTCCTGACAGAAATGAATAAAGCGACGCATTCCTATCATCTGCCTAAGTTCAGTCTCCAACCGAGCTGTCTTGTAATCTTGAACCAGTCAATATTCAAAACCCCTGAATGGTTCAGGCTCCAAACTTTTTCAACTACAGTCCAAACTTTCTGATAGCTACTGGCATAACCGAAGCCCTGAATCAAAGACTGGAATATTTCTTTGATTTCTTTCCTATCATGTTCGGAAACAGCACTAGTTCCTAACATAAGCAAAGGAAATGCCAAGTTCTTCTTCAGCGAAGATTTGATGAGCACAGTAATAGCGCTCTTCAACCCATAATAAAGCATCTCAATATCAAGTGTTACGGGAGGTAGTCTTTTCACCGATTGCCGTAGATAGATTTGAGAGGATAACTGGAAAGCTTCAAAAAATGTCAAGTGCATTTCAACTTCATAATCATCCTGAAGGATTCGGAGACTTCCTGAGTCAGGCTTTGAAAACATGAGTTCCCTCTCAAGTTCTTCTGCTTTCTTCATTGTAGCTGTCAATATTTCGTACTTATCGCATTCAGACAGATCAGGTACGGCAGCGAGCGACGCCGTTTCGGCGATGAGGCTGACTATCTTGCCAATTAATAAAGTCAAGGGCCTGATGCATCCTTGCAAGGGATCCTGACAATGTGGATTCTCTAAAAAGTGATTGCGGTAATCAGATATTGGGTAAAAAGTCCCATTCTCATTGGACTGGGAGGCAAATACATCGAAATATATAAAATGCGTTGCGAGAAGAGTACCCCCCTCGTTGGAGCACTCCTTCAAGAATTGGAAATTGTTTGGCATTTGATTGATCGTTCTGAAACAGTTCGTGAAGTGTTTGGGCCAATTATGAACATCACCAAAGGATACTTCCATACAGACTAATACCATATAACAACAAAGGGCTGCTATGAAATTTTCCTTGGTTGAGTTGCTACTTTGGCGTTGCATCAAATTATGTACTGTCAGGGCATACTTATCGACATCTTTGTTTTCCACTAGAAAGCTGACACCGGCACTTTTGATTGCCCGGCAGCCCCAAGTAATCAGGCTGTATAACACTGCCGGCTGCCTGAAGGCGTATGGAATGTAGAGTTTTGAATAGAAATTGTGGTTTTGAGGAAGTATCGATAGTTCAGGGAGAACGACTTGCATAAAATACTCAAAGTATACCATGTCATTTTCTGAGATAGTCACAGGAAGTTTCAATTGGAGCTCGGATATAATTTTAGATTCGTTGTAAATAATACAGGATGTCCCTTTCACGTCGAAAACTTCGTTCGCATCCTTACTGGAGTCTTGCGCATCATCCAATGAAAAATCAAGCGTATCTGTTGTCCAGCTTATCTCCTCCATTATTTGTCGTATGGTCTCTCCCAAAGACTCCGTATAACTGAACATACTGACAGTTGCTGTGGAATCATTATCGGAAGGTAAACTCAAGATTCCTTTTGAGCTATCAGTATTCGATAATAATGTTTCAGAAGCTTTGTACATACATATCCTGCCGTTTTTGATACATGCACTGCATATGGGCTTGACTTCATCGCATTTTTTCTTCCTGGTCTTGCAATTAATGCAACCAAGTCGAGACCGTCTTTTCTTTTCAGGCTTGGTCGGAGCCATAGTTTGTTATTATAAATCTTCACTTACCAAATAGCCAACTCGAACTCGAGATCTATACATAGCAAAAACAGCTAGGCACAGTATGAACTCAACTATCAACCACAATAGTTCTGTTATAGACTTGTTGATTTTGAAATTGTCCGATTATCTAACTTTCCCATACACTCTTTGCCTATCAGTACAATCAATAATTAATAACCGCATCACGTGACAGCAAAATATTATATCCACTTTGTATCGTCTTCACCAGCGTGCCAAAGGCTAGTGCTTCATGGGTAAATCACTCCATCTTCGTTTTCTGAGTTGTTCATCTCTAGCATGTTACTAGATAAAGAGATGCACTGTCTAATCCATATCCACTAGCGGAGGCGGGGGCTCCACAGTAGGATTGATGAAAAGATCATCTATTAGTGTTCTGTTGGACAACTCATGACTACAAGCACACACAAACATAGTGGAGAATGTTGTTCGCACTTCTTTTACTACTTTGCCCACCTCTTCTCGATACTTCTAAGCGGCTCCCTGCTTGCCATCTTGGTGGAAAAGTCCTGACCGAATATTACCCTGCCTAATATTGATTACATCTTTCCTAATGAGATCACTTAGCCGATAGTATAAGATGCCCAAATAGCGGGGTGCTTTTGCTTGCAAGAAATCGTAAGTGCTATTCAGATGAAATCACCAGAGTAAACTATAATCTATGCGTAAGACGGATGTGAATGACTGTAGTAGTCATAAGGATGATTCTTTACATCACTTTTACTGGTACCGAAGGTTATACATTTTAACAAATATGAGGGCATGCTAGAACAGCAGGCTACTTGTTGCCATTGAGCTCCCACTCGGTAAATCTACTCAAATTGGCAAATCCGCAAAGCCATGAGCGAATTAGGTAAAACCGTGTCCAACACTTTTCCAGCTTTTTAGTGCCATGAAGAAAATTCGTCTGCTGCCCCTATAAAAGGAGATGTTCTTCCTCCTGTAAAATTCAAATCATATGAAAATAATACCATACAATAACTCAATATATTAAGTCTTTTATATATTTTGAAGGTTTGTAACTCTTTTCCCCTAACTCCCCTCCCTACCCCGTTTGGAATTTAGATTGCTGTATTCCTCCCTTACATTTTAGTTTACGAAGATGGCCACCTCCAAGAAAATCACTTTCTGCTTGAACTGGACTCCTGAGCCATACCATATACCTATATTCCTCGCACAGAGCAAGGGATTCTTCCAGAATGAGGGTATAGATGTTGCGATTTTGGAACCTTCCAATCCCTCTGACGTTACTGAGCTAATTGGCTCTGGTAAGGTCAATATGGGCTTGAAAGCCATGATCCACACATTGGCTGCCAAGGCGAGAGGCTGGAATGTAACTTCCGTCGGCTCATTACTTGATGAACCCTTTACCGGAGTTCTTTACTTGAAGAACAAACCCAACGGAGTCACTGAAGACTTTCATTCTTTGAAAGGCAAGAGAATTGGCTACGTTGGCGAATTTGGTAAGATCCAGATTGACGAGTTGACCAGCCATTATGGCATGACTCCAGATGACTACACCGCAGTCAGATGCGGAATGAACGTTGCTAAGGAGATCATTGAGGGAAACATTGATGCTGGTATCGGTATTGAATGTGTTCAACAAGTTGAGCTCGAAGAATATCTTCGAACCCAGGGCAAAGATGTCAATGATGTTGGAATGCTGAGAATTGATAAGCTGGCTGAGTTGGGTTGTTGCTGCTTCTGCACTGTTCTCTACATTGCTAATGATGATTTCATTGCAGCTAATCCTGATAAAATTGTTAAGTTCATGAGGGCTATCAAAAGAGCCACAGACTATGTCATTGGAAATCCTTTGGATGCCTTTGAAGAACTTTGCAAGATAAAGCCACAGCTTAACAATGATCTAAACACTAAGATTTTTGAGAGATGTTTTGCTTACTTGAGCGAGTCTTGCTATAATGTAAGCAGAGATTGGTCAAAAGTCAACAATTATGGTAAGAGATTACTTGTTTTGCCACAAGATTTTAAGCCAAATTACACCAACAAGTTTTTGTCATGGGATGAGCCAACGGAGGTGGGTGATCCAAATGAGGCACAAAGATTGATGACTGTTCATCAAGAATTTTGCAAGTGCAACGGTGGCTACCGTAGGCTAGCTTTGAATGGCGTCTAAATCGGGGGGTCCATGCGTGAAGTGGGTTTGCTTCATTTGATTCCTGAATGCACATAATCTCAGATACCGGGATTGGGGGTCTTTAGGTTTTCTGAGAGTGTTGATTTCAAAAGGAAAGAATCTAGCGAACTCCCTAATTGCATGGACAGGGGAAAAATGGGGTTATATATGGGGAAATGTTTTTACTAATAATTCAATATACTTATGGGGATATGTTTATTGAAATGGGTTTGCTCTTTCAAAGGCAATCAGATACTGTAAAATAATGCAAGATACTGCAAGATATTGTAGAAGGTCAAATGTATTGGAAACATATTTGATACTCTAGCGGCCTATTACCACCATACAATTAAGAGACAAGCATGCTAAGTAATTGCCACAGAAATGTACAGTTCAACTGTAGTAATCAGGCTTTTGGCCTTTTTCAGGTCTCACATAGGATAAAAATCCTGCCTTCTTCCCGACTCTAGTATAAAGCAATTGTGCCCTATGGTTCTCAAACTGCGTGTGCCAATAAACCTTATCAGAATCATTTTTATCAGCCCAATCATACACAGCATAAATCAACATCCTACCAGTCCCTTTCAGCCTGCAATCTGGCTTGACGAACAGATCATTTAAATATGTGGTCAGTTTTATGGACCAAGTGTTATAATGGGTCAAATAGGTCGCAAAACCAATCAGTTTATCTGTCGTTGAGTCTACCGCTACAAAAGCGTAAACAGGTATGGCGGGGTCAAAAAATCTTTCAAAAGTAGTCTCAATTGTCTCTTTAGGGAGCTCAGATTTGTAAAAGACTAAATATGAGTCATCTCCTGAAAAAAGTTCAACCCACTCAACCTTATCCTTTCTTTCAATGGGTCTAACTACCACGCTTTGTGACGACATCGCACTTTGCAAAATAATCTGTTTTTCTGCCAAAAATATTGATTGTACTTTAGTCGGTTATTTTCCCAACTGACAGTTAAAAACCTTCTCTCTTACAGTTTCCTTATGCCTCCTTATATACTCTCAACCACTTTTCAGCATCATGTTCCAAATATGACAGTTTCTAACTATGACAGGTTAACCGGATCAATATATACAGTCGATTGCGGTACCACCCTGCTGCTTTAAAACGTACTCAGTGTTATCAGTGTACTCTTATAATTCTGCATATTCACCACTACCTTATCGGGCAGTTGTACCCACCTCAAAAATATAAGGATGCAAAACTCAACTTTTTCGCGTAGTTCTATACCGACACTCGGGAACCAACTACCAGTGCGCATATCAACCAAGCTTCCCTTAATTGGGCTCACCTCAAATCGCTGCGTGATCCAGGTATTGTACCTTTTGAAAAAGTGCTCTCAGCCGATTATGCACCTCTGTAGTTGGCAACTTTCGCGACCAGTAAATGCTGCAGCTTTCAATCATAACATCTCATCAAGTGATAAATAAAACGAACTCAACAGATCATAAAAAAATTGTCCATCTTAAGTTTGTATGTGATGTGAACTATAATGTGAACTATAATGTGGACTTTAACGTGGACTATAATGTAGACTTTAACGTGGACTGTAATATCAGATCAGTGAGACTTTCTCAGGTCAAAATGCAGATGGTAATCTGGCCAGAATGCACATTTATTGCCAGTACAGATAGGATGTACCAAATTTTGTTCATGTAGATCGAGAAAAGCAGAGACTACAAAAAGTGAAGTAAAGTAGGCAACCCTCTTTTATTAGAGTCTTTCCACTCTTCTACTGCTGCGTTGATTTCTGCTCAGTATTCACAAGATCAACGAAGCTGATAACAGGGAACGCCGATAAAAAAACTAAGGGGCAGGATATGCACAGCCGGACAAAAAGAATTCAGATCTTAGCGATAAAAGCGCCTTCAAGTGTAGGTATATATTAATATATGAAAAAAGTGTTAATAGGGCAGAGGTGTAGCTACAAAAGCCACGGATTCTTTAAACACAAAATTATCACTCTTCATAGTGAATGACGATTGATAAAATCGTATCAGCATAATCAAGTGCTCTATATATCTTTGTTCCTTTGTTCATCCGAGTTGATGAATACTATTCCATTTTCCTCAGCTTGACTTCTTTCCTGACGCTTGTAGAAGTATAAAACAACAAACGTCCAAGCACAAAGACAGAAAGCACTGCATGCTGTAAATGAAAAACCTTTCAAATACCTAGGAGCATCTACAGTCTTCCAAACGAGCACAGATATCCAAGCGGTGGATGTCTGCGCTAATATATTCATGACAACCAAAATGACAGCTCTATACTGTGGGTCATGACGGCATATGTCATTCATCCAGGAGTAGAGCACTGGAGCCATTGCCCAGCCCGTGTATTGAAGCATAAATGCAAACCACTTTGCCCCCTCGGGAACATCCCATACTGCAAGAATAACATTCCCAGTTATATTGAGTGCTTGTGACCATAAGATTGCTTGCCAACGGGAATGCAACAAGTCAGCATAACATCCTGTTAGAATTAACCATAAAATACCCACTGCTGGGGTAGCTGCACTCAATTGATTAACCTTTGGAACACTATATCTGTTCAAAGATTTAAGCCAAAGAAGATAAGCTCCAGAGGTACCGTTGTTATTATTCCAGCAAAATACGTTCCATAAAGTGAGCACATAGATATGCCAGGATTTGAGAATCTTATTCCAAATATCACGATCAAAAAATGATCTTTCAGGTGGTACAGAGTAAACTGTCCTGTTGTCTTCTAATCTCTTTTTAGCTAGTATGATTTCTTCATCTGTCAAAAAAATGGAGTAGCAGTGCTCTGGAGTACCCGGTAGTACGTAAAATCCAATTATACCGACCACAATAGAGATGATTGCATCAATGATGAACATCCATCTCCAACCTTCAAGCCCATTTACCCCATCAAGAGAGTCATAAATTGAACCTTGTAGGAGGCCAGACGTAAGAACACCCAAATATTGGCCAATATAGTAGATCATAGAACGACGGACAATCTCATCAACTTTGTACCAACTACCAAATAGGTATTGATAGGCCAGGTATCCCGGAGCCTCGAATACGCCTATAAAAAATCTCATGGCTTGTAGATGTGACACACTGTTAGCACGGTAAGCACCTAAAGTGAACAAACTCCAGCAAATATCCAATGATGGTAACACATAGTTCAGCGGTACTTTGTAAAGTATGTACATGAATGGTATTTGAAATACAATTGTTCCAACAGTAAACACAGCTTGGGTATGGACCAAATCATTGCCTTTCATGCCTATTGATTCTTTCATTCCACTGACATAAGCATTGTTTAAGTTAGTTTGGTCAAGGTATTTAACCCAATATGCCATCATAGAATAGAAACATAGAAGGATGTCCAATTTGAATATCAGCAACCTTTCCCGCGGAGTATCAGTCTCATTGAACCAGTGGTACCAGCGGTGGCCCTTGCGCACCGTTTTATTCTGTCTATATTCGTATTCGTCGAAGAATTTCCACCATTTCCTATTAGACTCGTCTCTGTACTCCAAAATGATCTCATGCTCCTTCTCATCCTCTTCTTGCTTAGCTGGCTCTGGCGAAAATTCTTTGTTTTTCTCATAAAGAGCTCTATCAACGGTTCTTTCAACAGGCAAAAAACCCCACTTCAATCTTTTCCAGGGATCGATTATCACAGATGCGATGGACATTTTTTTTTTTCGGTGTCGAAGCTTTGTTTGTTTCACTGAGCTATATAGTTTTCTACTGGTACAATGGACCCTATATGGTGCCCTTATATACACAGTAGAGACACTGAATAATCTCTTGTTGTCTTTCTCAATGACATAATGCTCGTCAAGTCTTTTCCAGGAAATCTATATGCTTTTGTTCAGCACTCAAGATTCATCCCCAAGTCGAAGTGTGGCTCGGGCTTTAAAAATTTTTGCTTGGCTCAATCCGAGAATCGCGCGCAGATTGTAGGCGTTTACTACACAGAACAACATGCAGGTAATGATATGTTCTTCTTGTCATGGGACCAGTACCACGGTTAATTTTTTCTGTGAAATTTTTTCTATTGTGATGGACAGAAGAATGTTCGGGGATTGCGTAATTTCAGATTGTGGCTCATCCGACGGAACAGCGACTCTCATTTTAGCTTGAGAACCCTCTCTAACGTTCGAAGCTTAGGATCTGCTCAGCGTGATAACTCTTAGTGTAGCACAACAACTGAGACTAATGAGAACATTGCAGAACTTGTAGCAGTAACAAAAAAAGTAACCGAGCAGCTCAACCCATTCAAAGACCCATAATTTTTGCGCAGCCTCTGAACAACGATTAAAAGATGATAAATCTGTGGCAATCAACATATGAGATGCCGTGCTGGGAGTCTTTAAATAATCCTACATATAGAGAGCTTTACTCTTTTTACTCGTGACTAGAATTTGCATCATCGATTGTCTATCTTCGACTCAGTCTGGCATTTGAGTACCTGTTGACAAAAAATCAAAAGAGGCAGGCAGAGAAAAAACATATTTTAGTGCACTACCCTCTAAAAACTACTCCATGATTCTCTTTGTCAGAGGTTTGAAAGACATTTGAAGGTTTTTGAACAAAATCCTTCTATATGTTTGAAGTCAGCTATCTCCCAGAGACGCTATCGTAAGGGAAATTTGTAGTTTGTAGCATCCCGCGTTTGCAGCTGCTCCCTTTCGTATATGTGTACATCGGCAACGTATGAATTTTATAGATCCTTCTGATCGAATTTGAAAAAGGATTCTAACTTCTTACTAGATCACATAATCCACTCTTTTCTTCGCTGCAGTCATACATAAATATGATTCGAGACGAAACAACAGACTGATCCAACTTGTGGGATCCCCGTTTACATAAAAAAGGCATTGGCAGAGTTCTAGTCCTGAACACCTTCTATGACAACTTTGATCACATCCGTACGACCTTCTTTAACAAGTTCAAATGCTTTTTCAGCCTCCGTGAACTTGAAACGGTTAGTGATCAATGACTTGACATCAACCTTTCCTGAAGCAACCAAATCAACAGCAGTCGGATATACTCCCGTCGAGTATCTGATACTTCCTGTCCATTCCAATTGTTTAATTAAGGCTTCAGTTACAGGGAAGCTCACAAACTCCTTTCCCATACCTGCTTGAACGAAACGGGCCTCAGGTCGGGTAACAAAGATACCTGTTTGGATACAAGGCTCAGCTCCTGTTGCCTCTAAAACAACATCACAACCACTTCCTAAATCAAACTTTTCCTTTAGATCCGCAGAGACTCTCATGGCATATGCTTCTGGACTCTCAATTTCGTCTTTCAAGGGCATCTTGTATACAGCATCAGCGCCATAAGATCTAGCAAATTCAAGTCTTCCGTCTGAAATATCTACTCCAATAACCTTTCTGCATGCATAGCTTTTGGCCACAGCTTGACAAAGTAGTCCAATTGGGCCACATCCAAAGACCACTACTGAGTCAATGGCTCTCAATCTAGCGCGCTTACATATTTGAACAGCAACACTAACAGGCTCAACCATAGCAGCTTCCTCCATGTCCATATGATCTGGAATTTTATAGACGTAATCATATGGTAAACAATAATACTTGGTTAAAGTACCATCATCTGGGGGAGTTGCTGCAAATTTCATCTTATTACAATGATTGTATTTCCCATCCCTGCAAAGCTCACAGTAGCGACATGGGACACCAGGTTCAATTGCTACACGGTCACCAACTGCAATTCCAACTGCTTCAGCACCAACTTCCACCACTGTTCCACTGGACTCGTGACCCAAGATCATTTCCTGACCTTCTTTTAAAGTAAATTTTCCAATCCGGCCTTTGTTTCAGTTAGAACTCTTAATATTTTGTTTGGTTTCCACTCTGTGATAGACTATAAGTACTTACCTTTTTGCCAATAGTGAACGTCACTTCCGCAAATTCCTGTTTGCTCAACACGAACACGGATTTCCTTCGAGGAGCTCAGTTGAGGTACTGGCCTATTCTCAAATGCGAGCTGTTTTATCCCCTTCAGAACTAAAGCTGGACTCGAGTCATTCATTTCAAAATTCAATATCTGGTTTAAAGAGCTTTCAATTTCTGTTCAGTTTATGAAGCATCAGCTCAGAAAATATAAATTAGTAGTATTGTGATACCAACTGATTTCAAAAAACTTCAGAAAATGAACTCGGTTTACTCCAAACACTTATACATTTATGGTCGTATCATCCTCGTCATTCTCGGTCAAATTTATGTATGCGGTATTCTTTCTCCAAGCCTACTTGTTAGAGATTTGACTGCCGCGGCACAAAGTCACCCTACAGGCACCCTACAGGAGCCCAAAAAACAAATTCTCCACAACTATGCTACCGATTAGGCCGAGTAAGCCAATTGATTGAGGTTGAGGGTGACCCTCAACCTCAAATCTACCCCACATTTATTTTAGTGGTATATACAAATTAGAAAAATTGCCTAATCAATCCCTAATCACCGATTTAAAGAAAAATCTCAGTGTTGGTAGGGTGACACCTCACTCTGCAAAATATTTACTGACGTTTGCCACAAACTCAACAAAGTTTAGCTCTTCATTGTCGCAAATTCAACGACAACAGTGACCTGCAGCCGGAAAGCATTGGAGCTCAATTTGCAGTACAAAACTGGAGGGTTGAAATATTGTAATTATGAAACTATTCACAAGCTTGAAAAACAACTTCTAGCAACGCTGCTAGAGAAATGATCCAAAGACCACAAGAATATCCATTTGTCACTTTGTAAGACTCAATAACAAGAGAACCAGTTAGCTCTTACACTATGACGAAAAAGGTTAACGCGGATGATATATCTGAGATGATCTCTGTTTTAGACGATCTTTACCAGACCAAAAGTCATGTGAAAGAGAGAGTTATCATAGCAGTGTATGGTGCACCCGGATGTGGTAAATCTTACATCACTAAAAAGCTAGTTGAATGTTTCAATGAGAAGTTACAGCGGAATATTGCGCTCGTAGTACCACAAGACGGTTTTCACTACTACTTGGGCGAGCTGAGCCAAATGGATCATCCTGAGATGCTATTAAAAAGAAGAGGTGCAGAGTTTACTTTCAATGCCACTGCGCTTGTTGAGCTAGTTAAGAAAATAAAATACAACACTGAAGATACAATATACGCTCCAAGCTTTGATCATAAGCTTAAAGACCCTGTTGAAAACAGTATTGTGATTACGCCGGAAACTGAAATCATTCTTTTGGAAGGTAATTACGTGCATTTAAGTCAAGGGAAGTGGACCAAGTTATCAAAGCTGGTTGACAGCTCCTGGTTAGTTTTTGCCAACAGAGACGTTATGAGAGAAAGGATCATTAAAAGGCACCTGGATTCGGGGATTTGCAATACAGTCGAGGAGGCTGAAACTAGAGTGGACACAAACGACTTGCCTAATGGAGATTTCATAATGGAGTATTCCTTACCTCCTGATCTTATATTGTTCAATTAAGCTAATTTCTACTTCTTCGTAGTGCTCTTATGCTATTTATGGTATGAGATGCGTCTCTTGTATTCATAATATCGTGCTAAATCGTGTTCTCTCTTAAATCGTTCGATACTAAGCATACACTAATGTCATTCAATGAAACATTTCAACTCTCTCATTCAGACAGACTATCAATGGAGGTAGCGGGAGAAAATAGCTAATTGTCAGAAAAACAAGAAAAACAAGATAAATAAAACACAAAGAAACACGAAGACAAAGACAAAGCATTGCAAAGGTAGATCGAGCTCTCCGGCTCTTAAGCTTTCTCCACGTGCTCCGTATCAACCTTTTGGCTTCGATTATCTGTCTCAAAAAGATCCTGATCACCGTCAAAAATTCTTGCCACTTCTTCCAGGGCGTAACCTTTGGTTTCCGGGTAAAACAAATACGTATTAACAGAAATGATTGCCAGTAACACACAGAACACAATGTAATACTTCCAACCAATGTTCTCCAAAGCTATGGAGTTGCAAAATGCAGCAATAATTAGAGCCCCATAGACTCCTAGAAGCTCAACAGTGATCCCTTTTGATCTCAGGTAATATGGGAAGATCTCAGTAGGATAGGATAATAGTAGTGGAGTGTATGCTATATCGTAATGGAAGTAGAAGATAAAGATAAATGCTACCACAGCTCTACCAGCCGCATTTGATCCATGAATGTCAAAGGTTGCTGAGCATGCGGTCCAAACAATGAATGAGCATAGCATTCCTACTCCAGACCAGAGCAGCAAGGTTCTTCTTCCTAGCATATCAACTAACAAAGCGGCAGATGCTGCTGCAATAAGGTTGAAAATTTGAAGTAGTCCGTTAATAAGGGTTTGCATGGAGGGGGAAGTTATTCCAATTGTGTCAAGCACTAGAGTCAAATAATATGACACAATTGCAATACCATTCCATTGAGCAAAAACACCCAGAGAGACTGCAATGTATGTTCTTCTTATGTTACCTCTAGTAGAGATGAGATCGGACCACTTAGAACCATGAGCTTCCTTTTCCATGTCGAGGGCGGCTACGATCTCAGTCAATTCCACATCAACCAATTCCGAAGTTTCATCACCTCCAGCATGATATTCTACCAGAATGTTTCTTGCCTCGTCAATCTTACCCTTTGATACTAGCCATCTTGGACTTTCGGGAACAAAATAGATAAAAATTAACTGGATCACAGGATAGCCAGCTTGCAAAATTGTTGGGATTCTCCAGGCCCAAGTGTCTCCCCTTCCATTAGTTCCATAAGAAGTCCATGATGCCAATATAGCTCCCAAATAGTACAAGCACCAGTACAGTGAAGTTAGCTTGCCACGATAGGGAGGGTATGAGAGTTCTGCAACTAATAATGGGGAGGGCTGAACAACTAGCATACCCGCTGCCCCCACAACAAAACGTGAAACAATAAGCTGAGCCAATGTTGTTGCCGTGGCTTGAATTATGGTAGCAGCTATTACACCAAAAAGCCCAGTAATTAGAACTATACGCCGACCAAAACGATCAGACATCCAACCAACAATGGGAAGAATGATAACACATCCACAGTTCTGAGCAGCATTAACAAAGCCCAACATTGTACCGCGAGGATTCTTATAGTAATCCCTCCATTCAACCAACGATTGAAGACCGTTCATTAAAGATCCATCGTAACCTGCAACAGAAGAGCTTAATAAAGGGACCAAAAGTAAAGCGTTCAACTTCAGTAGATGCTTTACTTTGTACCAAGGTTTTCCCCATTCTGGTAGCGCTGCAGCTATTGCGGGACCACATATATCCTCATTCGATTGTAGTTTTAGACCAAGCATTTTAGGTGATTTTCACTGCATTATAGAAAATATACCAGTACCTTACAACAAAACTGGGGTCCTTCTGGCGAGTAGGGGACTTTATATATTACATCAGAAGAAAGAGGCTCTAAACTATTTGTGGACCACCTGGAGAGAAAATATCTATTGGGTAAAAGCTATTGCTCACCCTGTGAATGAATCATATTTAGTGTTTGTTGTCTAGTGCGTGTTTCTTCGAAATCGGGCCAGGTTCACAATCAACCTTTTCGTTTCTCCACAAAAATTTAAACAATAGATGTTATATGCGTGGTACCTTTTCTGGAGAGAAAAGGTGGGGTAAGAAATTCAATCAAAACTTAGTATTCGGTTCATATACACAGTGCCTTGGAAATAACAATAGATTAATAGACTAGTAAAAATAAGGGTTAGCGATGTTCAAAAAAAGGTCACGGTTACACGAGTCTGCTGCTCTTTTTTGGCTCTTTTTTTGCTAGAGCATAGAGATAGGGGTTCTTTATAGCATCACGGCTGAAACTTTATTGTTCAGTTTGCCGACTATTCAGACAACGGTAGAAACGAATAAGAGACAAGAAAAATATAAAGATCCTTATGATTTGATTGTAGGCACTGAATATGTATCCGGCTATCTCTATAGACACAAGTTACAACACTATGTAGTTGTCTATAGCTAATCAAAAAAATTAATCTAAGGACAGCAAAAACCACCATCAACGATAAAGTCGCTTCCTGTAGTGTAGGTTGAAGCATCACTGGCAAGGTAGAGATAAACACCCTTTAACTCTCTGGGATCTGCATCCCTTCTCATTGGTATTTGATGGTACCAAGATTCCTTCATCTCAAATGGGCAGTCACCCGATATTGCCGTATCAATGTATCCAGGAGAGACAGAGTTAACTCTGGCAAAGGATGCCCACTCAACCGCTAAAGATTTAGATAGATGAATAACACCTGCCTTTGCTGCATTATAGCATGCTTGATTTTGAGGCTGGTTGACAATATGACCAGACATTGAGGCTGTAAAGATAAGATTTCCAAAGCCCTGACTTTTGAAAACATTTCCAGCCGCACGAGCACAATAATACGCCCCGTTGAAGTCAGTATTGACCACATTGTGCCATTCATCCAAAGTTTGTTCCAGACCTCCAGCTTTAGCTGGAATTCCTGCGTTGGCTATCATAACATCTAATTTGCCATAAAAATCTTTCAAAACATCCGCTACCCCTTGTTCAACTTGTTCCCAGATCCTTACATCGACTTGGTAGGCCTTGGCCGTTACCCCGTAAGTTTTGGCTAGTTCTTTACACAAGCCAAGAGCACTGTCACTATTATGATACCATAAGGATAGGTTGGCACCCGCTTCAGCCAGAGCACGGGCGATTTCATGAGCGATACCACCTGAAGCACCTGTTATGATTACGGTTTTTCCCTTCATAGAAAACATTTCAAAAACACTATCTGACAGTGCAGGTGCTGGCCTTTTGATTGAATTATTCATTTTATCTAGTTTCTTTGATTGTATATAGAAATCCGAGTCGTTGAAAACTACAATTCCACCAGAGGCATTTCCAGCTGGAAAAAACGAGGAACCAGTAAGTATTTATAGAAGAGATCGAAGAGACCATTCTTATGTGTAATTAAAACAAAACCAAAGCATGAATTCTATTCAGACAATAACAGTATCGACAGCATATCATCGTATATACCCAACTTCTGGCAGACAGGATTAACCGTTGTGCATGACTAGGAATAAAAAAGTTATCAACCCGAATTGCCAGGAGGTCGACACTCACCCTCAATTCAGCACAGCCTGATCCACATGTAGAACTATTCAACTGTCACCCGCGTTCTATTTTGGGCACAGCCTGCATTGCCCCGCACTTTTTACCTTGATCAACAACTGTTAGAGATTTTGGACGATGTGATGAAAAGGAAATGCAAACAAAATATCTAAGTTCACAACTGTAGAGGTCATTTTGACCGAAATCTTCAATATTTTGAAATGTATATCCATGACTACACCAGTGATTGAATCCTGTCAGATCAAGTTGGATGCTACTGAGAGCACAATTCCTTCTTGTGTGGTCTCAAAAGGCCGAAAACCACGATCCAAACACTTGAAATGCAGCACAAATGTGGCGGATAGATGTACGCCAGAATCACCGAAAGATGAAGCTATTGGTATCGACTTGATCAAGTACTCTTGTAAGGAATGCAAGCGACGAAAGGTCAGCTGCACAAGAGAGGTTCCAGAGTGCAGTGTTTGTATAAAATATCAACGGCACTGCCTCTATGATAAATACAGCAGAACTCCTTTGACAAGAAAACATCTCACTGAGGTTGAGGAGGAGCTGAATTTGACAAAACAGATTTTGAAACGACGTTTTCCCGATCTCGATATTGCCAATCTGCTAAAAAAAGTCAAAAACGGGGTTAATATTTCTCAGATACCGGAGATTTCCGAGTATCTTGAGAGCTCTCTAACCGGAAATAGCTTATTGAATGCCCCCCACCATCTTTATGATGAGGGATCTTCCATATGTACACATGCAGGAAATGAAACAACATTTAACCACTTCCAAGTCCCACAGCTGATACCATCAGTTCTAACTAAGAAAAAAAACGACGCCTCATTCGCAACTCCAGCTAACGGTAGCAATGTCTTGCCTTCTCCTAAAAGGCTAATCAAATCCGATTTCACTTGGGATGAAAGAAGTGATTCACTAGAAAAACAATCTTCTAGTTCGGTCGATGGAATGGCAACTACAGAGTCGAACGGTTATTTGGGCACCACTTCAAGTGCTGCTTTGCTGAATATAGCTGGCTTTGGTATGTTTCTTCAGAACACAGGACCATTTTACCCTGATTATCATCAAAGTTTCACTAATAAAGCCTCATCATTGTCGACCAACCACATGAAGGATAATCTCACAATTTCTAAGGATAAGCTGGAGCACTATATTAACCAATACTTTGAGACTTACCACTACTCCTATCCGATCGTGAATAAACCCTTATTTCTGGCTCAGTTTAACGAGATTATCCCTTCTCCTTCAGACGGTTGGAAAAGTTTAGTGTTTATTGTTGCCGCAATTGGCGCATTCATGTCCGCTACTTCATCTGAGGACAATATTGACCTGCAGCTCTTTGGTATTGCTAAATCTGAGCTATCACTTGACGTTCTCGAGCTTGGAAAATTGACCCTGGTGCAAACCCTAACTTTATTCTCGAACTATTTACAAAAACGAGATAGACCCAACTCTGCTTACAATTACTTGGGACTTGCAGTGCGAATGGCACTTGGATTGGGACTTCATAAGGAAATTAGCTCAGAAGAAAATTTGTTAGCGAAGGAAACACGGAGACGAGTTTGGTGGTGCTTATTCATATTTGATTGTGGTCAGACTATAACTTATGGGAGGCCGCTCGGAATTCCTAGCTCTGGAGTCGATTCACTTCTTCCATTAAACATTTTTGACTCTGATTTGACCCTCGCGACTAAGACCCCTCCAAAAGAGATCAGTCGACCAACAGTTTACTCCAGTTTGAAACTCCAAGCAGAATTTCACTTATTGACTAATGGAATCTATGAAAGACTTATATCCGAGCCTTTTCCTTCCGCAAAGCAACTGTTGAGCTGGGACAACAAATACATCGAGAGATGGAAATCAAGCATACCAGAGTTTTTTGATGAAGGTGCTCTTGTGCCCATGCAATTCTGGTTGTGTCATGCTGTGCTCCAGTGGAGGTATAGAAATCTGCGCATTGTGATGTACAGATCTTTTTTACTCAAACGCGTTATGAGTGGCGTCTCAAACAATGTCTCCGATACCGACAAAAACTATGAGATCCTTGCCGGAGACAGGTGTTTGGAGGAATGCAGCGCTACACTCAAGAGTATGAAAAGTGTCTGGGGCTTGAAAAAGGAGCATAATAGAATGGATGCCTGGTACACCCTGTATTTCCTTATACCAGCAGTTATGATGCCACTTATATGTATTAGAAATGACCCTTTGTCAGGTGAGGCTGAAAATTGGAGGAATAACATAAGAATCGCACAAGGGATCGTGAGTGATGTTATTCCAATATTCCCATTGGCATACAAAATCTTGGATCTCATAAGCAATATGGGCTCAGGCTACGTTACAACAGTTGGGCGGGGGGACACTTTATCTTACGCAACAACACCTACAGATGAAAGCCCGCTTTCACAACTTTTACAGATCCAATCAATTCTATATCCACTTTCGTTTGACATCGAGCAACAATTTTTGTAGTTCTATCTGTTTGAATTCACTAAAATTTAAGTTTTTGGAAGGAATAACTTTTTTGAAACAATCATGTTAGTGTATAACCCCCCGCTATCACCATTTCAGCTCCTGTCATGTAAGAAGAAGCATTGCTGGCTAGAAAAACGTAAGCTCCCTTAAGTTCATATGTAGAGCATAGCCTATTGGCTGGAATCATTGATAACCAGCGCTCTTTCCATTCAGCAGGATGAGCATCAAGCATATCTGTTGCAATGTATCCTGGTGAAATACAATTAACGCGTGCAAAATCAACCCATTCAACTGCAAGACATTTTGCCAATCTCACCAATCCTGCTTTTGAAGCGTTATAAGGTGCTTGCTTCTGAGGATAGTTAACAATCAATGAAGAGACGGAGGCTGTGAAGACAATTCTTCCTTGATCAAGTTTGCCCATCATTTTCTGCTTCTTGAATGCATGAGCAGCCGCCTGAGCAGTAAAGAAAGCTCCATCGAGATTGACACTCATGGTATTCCGATAGTCTTCTTGTGAAAAGTCTTCTGCAGAATCATGAACAGCAATTCCAGCATTGGGTACCACAATATCCAGTTTACCGAATTCACCTAATACTTGGTCAACACAGTCCGTGATAGACCTTTTTTCAGAGACATCGCATTTATATGCTTTGAATCTCACACCAATTTTCTGAAAAAGTTCTGCAACCTCATTCAGTGTTTTATCATCTGACGAATTGTAAGTAATAGCAATATCAGACCCGGCTTCTGCTAGTCCTGTCGCCGCAGCTAGACCTATACCTCTGGAACCGCCCGTAACCAAAGATACTTTATTCTTCAAATTGAACTGCTCCAAAACTGGAGCGTCTGGTTTTTTGTAAAGCATGAAAAGTACCTACTTATTCAATGCATTTCAATTTTATTTGATTGCCATAGTAGTGGAATTTCAGCGAATTTATATACCGAACGGGGTCCAGTGCGTCCCCCCCCTCTTTAGTTGACTGTCACCCTAGATTATTTTTGGAGCTGTTTTGGGGCTCATAAAAAAACAGCTCTTATCGCTCCCAAACATCCTAACACCTTTTGGGGGCTATTCATGGTATCACACTCGTTCGGTTGTCTGACACAATATGATGAGTTTACGCGGTCCAATATCTGTAATAGCTATATGTTATCTTGTGAACGTTTAATGTGAGATTTGCCATTTGGAGTACTTGGAATCACTTTCTATTAGTCATGCTCCCAATCATCTTCACACAAGTTAGTTTGTGTTGGTTTGCGTCATTCAACGTAATACCAAAACTATAATTCCTAGCAAGAAAACAACAAAAGTATTTCTCAACCTATACTCAATAAAGGCATATCCCAGTTGAGGTAAACACTATTTCCTGTCGGTCAAAGCTTACAAAGTTCATTTGAATGCATTAATACTATATTTCAAGTTTTTGCAGAGCGAGAGATTTCTACCACAAAAGACTCACCTGCTATCAGAATTTCAGCTCTAGTGTGACTGATTAATTGATTAGATTTTTCTGGTGACATTTAAGTAGCTTTAATTTTTCAGTGAAAACCTTTGAGTTTCTGAATCAAAATGCCGTCCAATACATTAAGAGAAACATACGTACACTTTTATTGATTGATCATTGGTGATCCAAATGGTATAATTTTTGAATCCGATACCCACCTCATCTGCCTCAGTAAACCGAGCATTATCTTGCTAGTATTCGTCAATTGCAACTCTCCAACGCTTTCGGGGAATGCGAGAATGATGGCCAAAAATAAGAAGAGCAGCATAATAACGCTGATGAAGCAAAAAGATTCGACGGTGCTGCTTCTATAAGTTACTTACGTTTAGTTTTTTATCTTTGTATTCAACAAAAAACGTCAAGGGTAACACCTAATAGACATTTAACTGAGATCACAGCAGCATGTTTGTTGGTCGCAACATCAAGCGAATAGTAGAAGTTGAATTTTGAGCAGAATATTTTTAAACGAGTAAAGAGAATTACAGTTCTCACAACTCTAGACTAGCTGATGATAGTTGCTTATTTGTATTCTAACGTTAATTCCGAAAGTCAAACTCTACTCACAATTATGCGTGGCATGCCCCCAAAATTGGAGCAAACCGACGAGTACTGATTAATTTTCGTTTCAAATCGTGTGTGTCAAATTCAGTTGAGTGACTATTGTTTCATTTCCTGTCTACAGAATTTCGAATCAGCCATACTAGTTTTGAGTTATAACTTTCGGGTTAAAAACTGGGGGCAAGCAAAAAGATTTTTCGGACTTATAAGATCCTATGATAGGTAAGGAATTTTTGAGCGCAACTGCGGTCTAAATTTTTACAGCAAAAAAGGAATAGAAATCATTCCTAAAGCTACAAAACCGATCAAAGTTGCTCTTCAATGAACACCAAAGTTTTCAAACTGTTGCCATACAAATAGCGGAGAAGCAAATGCGTGATGGAATCGCTGCAATGTGTTGGCTGCAGTCAAAGACGCTGAAAAAGTTGTGAAAGCATCTATTAGGTAGTTCATACAGCCTTATGAGATACCAAGAAAATCGCATTCCATTAAGACAATAACTATGCAAAGAGCATTCCAATAAATATGGCGGTAGGATGTCCATCTAAACATAAACATGTCATTCGGCATCAGCCATGCAAAGAGTAAAGAATCTTCCAATCTTTCTCAGGAAGAAGTATTCTGTTTTTTTTTTTTTTCAGTAGGCTTCAAAATCGTTTGGCAAATAGAATGTTCATGGTGAAACTTGTATAAGCACTTCAATAAATAAAGTGATACTTGGAAGATGCCCTTGGTTCCTGTCCAGTCTCTTGTTATTTCAAATGTGACATCGATTGTAGTGATTGATACATAGAAGCCCCATACAAATAACTGGCGAATCTGGTGGGTGCTAAAACTCTTGGTGTTAATAGCATGTAGAACGGTTTGAGCAAATTTACTAAGAATATCTCTTCTATATGTGAGTGGTCAGGTTTAGCAGGAGTAGCCCACTTGTGCACATTGAATCTCTGAGCATTGCAAGATCAGACGTTAGCGCTCGTTCATATGTTTTCCCAACTAGGTAAAGACTTATGATGATGATGATCAAATCAAAGAGTTCTAAAAGGCACAAAGGTAACGTCCAAGCTTTTACTCC
This sequence comes from Ogataea populi-albae, assembly GCA_030579375.1. Classification (NCBI taxonomy): domain Eukaryota; kingdom Fungi; phylum Ascomycota; class Pichiomycetes; order Pichiales; family Pichiaceae; genus Ogataea; species Ogataea populi-albae. Next base: position 812,790 of record JAKTQY010000004.1, read on the forward strand.
TACAATGCAAGACATAACAGGAGAGGCGGTTTTTGGGCCAAATGCAGTGCCATTAGACACTACAAATGAATAGAATCCCATAGCAATGCCTATCTTGGAGGGACTGTAAAGGTCTGCAAGTACTTAACCTGTATAAACTATAGGTACTCCAGCAAAAAACTCGCAAAAAACGACAAATAAATACGCCTGAAAGATTATACGATATCAATGTGAATTAAGTGGCAGATGCAAGATCGGGTTTCCAAACACATTTTTCTTCCATACAGTTGTGAAAGGGGATAAAAAAACATAGGCCCAAAGGCAAAATTCAGAATGTAGAGGATGGCACATAAGGATGAAAGTTATTGGCCGACATCGAACTGCTGGCCAACAAAACAGAAAATACTGATGACTTTGATATTGAGTTAAGTTGAGCTGTAAATGTGGCAACTTCATATAGAAGGGTATGGAGTAACTTTTTTCTACTTCATCAGTTTCTGGACTTCAATGGACATCTTCCAGAAAACTTCAACATGAGAAGTCGCTGAAACAGCAATTTGCCGACGACAGCATTTTATTGCATTCCATTTCTTTTTGAAATACCACTTCTAGCTTCTGGTCATCCATAACCGTCTCGACTGATTTGAGTACCAGCTAAAGTAGAGCCTGCTTTTTGTACAATCCCACTTGTTGATCTCTGAAGGTTTTCAAGTCAGAGTAGTGAACATCAAATACAAGTATATATTTACTTTGTACTTCGATTTATTTTTATTACCCTCGATTCAGTGTCTGCGTGCGGCAAAGTTTCCTTTTCAAACTACTCTCTAATGTGGACAACAAATTTCTTCCAGTGCAACATTTTTGACCTCGGCGGAGGAGAAAATGAATGTAGTTTGATGTTTTTAATGAATATAGCTTACAACACTATACACCATATATAAATAAGTAGGTTTAAGACTGTTCCTAACTCAAGTAGTCAAGCTCTTCAACCAACACAAACTCAGACAACTCTTCAGCTGGAGGCCAGCCTTCCAAGAAAGGAATAATGCTTATACGAAGATAATATACTTGCGATCATCTGTTCTTATCCAGCATAGTCATGGGTGTAATGCTAGGGACTTTTCACAACCACCGTAGAGCCACTTGATCCGACTCTCTTTATAACACCGTGACCTTGCAATTGACATGCTGAAATGTGTTACAGATTTGAAAGACAAACTCAATTCTTCAATGCTCTTACAGGACGTAATACGAGGACTTATCTAGCTCTTCCTCATACATCTACTTTCTTAAATTGACCTCTAGGTTTTTCCTGAGCAACGCAACAGCAAGTTACTCATCTTCTTCATGTAACTGGAGACCAAAAAGATTGTAATACTGGTTAGCGCCGACGCCTGGACTGTCTCGAATATTCACCTGCAAGGGCGACACAGATTGTATGATATGGAGGCCAGTTTATTTCGAGCAAAACGCTCTTTAAAAAAACAAAATCCGTACACGAACACGAAAAAAGAAGAAACTTGTAATGCAGCAAACAGGGAAGCAGGCCAATAGCAATGATCACCAATCTGATTGGCTGGAGTCAAGAAAAGGTAGAAGAAGAAATATGTAGAAGATACAAGAGGAGAAAATTCGCAAAGACTTTTACACATACAACTTAGAAGCAGTGATAAACGGCGCTATATGCTAGTGGTTTGCAGAACAAGAGACAAAATTCATATTGTTGAGGGATGCACTGCAGTTTTTGGGGCGCTTGCCAAGCTTTGTACAAAAGCTTTCTTGTCTGATTTGCTACAATGTTTTTTTGTACGTCGGTGACCAAAATAATAAAGCTGCATACTTTCAAAAAACCACTAATACCAAAAAAAGGTACTTGAGAAAAAATAGAAAAGTCGTGGAATGGATTAGGTTTGATTAATTTAAATAAACCTTAATTAAACAATTTTAAGAAGGACACATCTACCATGCTGACAAATGATCGAATATAATCTAAATAGCTTGTTTTGCTCTTCTTTGACTCAGGAATAGAATTCACTCGATATTTGTCGAAAATTAAACAGAAAGAACAAAAGGGTTTTACACAATCGTAGAAAAAAACGCTATTGTAAATCATGATGGATCGCATCATATAATCTTTCTTTGAGGTATTCTGCACAATAGATCCTTCAGCATTTGAAGAGGCTGTTGCATAAATTGAGACCCTTGAAGATACTGAAAAAAGACATCGGTTTAGGAAGTACTAAGTCAAAAGATAGCAGAGTCGGCAACTGGCCAGAACTCATTCCCCTAGTCGTTCTTGCATTGAGCTTTCAAAGCTTTCACAGTATACTACTATCGTTCGGATAATTGACCCAACTGCAATATCTGAACTTATCGATCTCAGTGATGAGCAAAGTTGCTACGGAACCAGCTCAAGTAATATTACAACTTGCGCTTTAGAGAAAATAAGCGCGACAAAGATAGGGACTGATAATGATTCTGTTAATCAAAAAATAGCGAAAGATCAAAACGAGTGATACTTCAAAAAAAAAATGATACGAGTAGCCGTTTCACTAAAATTTGTTGAGTTGTACGTCGTTAAGCGAAGGTTGTAAAGAACCAACCAGGGCACTTTTAACATCTCACTAAATGAGTCACAGTCTCCTTGATAATATCATGCGTATAGAAGTTCTGAAATATGGGATGCCAGTTAGATATAGGAAGCGATTATATTAAGAGACAAACACTTGGGTAATGTTCATTTGAATTCTCTTTAGTATGAACAAATGGCGTGCACCAATTGGTTGCAGTGTACCAGCAAATTTGGCTATTCTGGCTTATATTGATTGTTACAAGATGCGATAAAAACAACGTCATATTCATGCAGTAGATCGCTTGTTCAAGCGATAGGTCCGTTAGGTAGGAGAAAGCGATCACACCTGTACTTTTTCACGAGTTTGTGCTATAAAATTTTTTTGCCTATGATATACACTACATCAATGTCAAGAAGAAAACATTCTTTTGTTCAATAATATGCAGACTTTTTATTGAACGTCAGCTTACCAGGTCAGTGCCTATGGTATATCTCGAAAATTCTGAGTATAAGTAGGCCCAATGAAGCAGCAGTACCTTTCGTTTCTTTCTAGATGTAGTGTCTAAAGTATCAGATTACGGTGAATCAGTTGAAATGCAACTTCTTGCAAAGCTCAAAGTTAATGTCGTTGGCCACGAGGTCTCAGAGCCTGAGAATACACCCCAGCTGAAGAAACTTGAATTTTTATCTGGCAGTGTAGCTGCTGAAGACGAATCAAAACATGATGACATCTTACATCACGAAGAATCTGAGGAGATAAACCTTTCAGAATTGCCGGACGAAGTTGAACAGCGTGGTGTAGAGGAGATAGAGGTGATTGCCAGAACCTGGTCACGGAAAGAGTTTATTGGTGTTTTCATCTCAATGTGGCTTGTGTACCTTCTAAACGCGTTTCAGTCCTCCACCGCAGGCAGTTTAGTTCCTTACGTAACTAGTGATTTTGGAGAACACTCACTTCTAACGGTGATCGATGTTGTCGCAAGTTCTATGACTGCAGCGGTTTTCATTCCGCTCGCAAAATATTTGGACATACGCGGCCGAGCTGAAGGGTATCTTGTGATGGTAGGATTTTCCGAGTTGGGGCTAATACTGATGGCCACTAGCAAGAATCTTTCCACTTATTGTGCTGCAAACGTAAGTGAAAATATGATGATTTCTGAATACAGAAACTAAAGTACTAACTAAACAATAATAAATAGGTATTCTACTCAATTGGATTTACTGGCCTTATTTACAGCATTGACGTGATCACAGCAGACTCTACTAAATTAAAGAACCGAGCACTAGCATACGCCTTCACATCATCTCCTTACATGATTTCAGCATTTGCTGGGTCTTATGCCTCTGACCGTATGCTTTCCACCATTGGTTGGGGCTGGGGATTTGCTATATTTGCATTTATTACTCCCGTTATATGTGCTCCACTGTATCTGATTTTGATGATCAATGAACATAAGGCAAGAAAAGAAGCTAAATTTGCAGACATAGATGAAAAAGTTGATAAAAGTCTGCTCAGGAGTATTTGGAGGTATACCCTTGAGTTTGATGGTAAGCCCTGTTAAGTATAATTCCTTCAAACACCAGAATACTAACAACGACCATGTATAGCATGTGGCATTTTTTTGTTTGCAGCTGGTCTCGTAATATTTTTGCTTCCATTTAGTATTGCTTCTTCTGCAACAAATGGGTGGCGGACTGGATATATTATTGCCATGCTGATCGTTGGATTTGTTCTTCTAGTGCTCTTTATTCTTAATGAGATCTATCTTGCTCCCATTCCTTTTGTTAAGTCACAATTTTTGAGAGATAGGACACTTATTGGAGCATGTATGTTAGACCTGACTTACCAGATTTCGTATTATTGCTGGAATAGCTACTTCACATCATTCTTACAAGTTGTCAATTATCTTACTGTTGCTGAGGCTGGGTATATCAACAACACTTTTAACGTCGTCTCTGGTTTCCTTCTATTCCTTGTGGGTTGGGCTATTCGTAAAACGGGATACTTCAGATGGCTTCTTTTTATTGGGGTACCGCTTTACATTTTTGCTCAAGGACTGATGATATATTTCCGTAATCCAACAGGATACGTTGGGTATATTGTCATGACACAGATATTTATTTCCATAGGCGGAAGCGTATTCATTCTTTGTTGTCAGCTGGCTGTCCTTGCAGCTGTCAACCACCAGTATGTGGCAGCTGCTTTGGCAATGCTTAATGTCACAGGTACTGCTGGCGGTGCTATAGGAAATACTATTTCTGGTGCTATCTGGACGAATGTGTTCGAAGATGCATTGATGAGATACCTTCCAGAATCTGCTCTGCCTGATGTTGCAGAAATATACGGAGATCTTGATGTCCAACTCAGCTATCCTAAAGGATCTGCAGAGCGGCTAGGAATTCAAAAGGCTTATGGATATGCCCAGACTCGAATGCTGGCGGCAGGAACAGCAATTATGGGCTTGTCACTTGTTTGGATGCTAGTTATCAAAAATGTAAAGGTTTCAAAGATTCAGCAGACTACAGGAAATGTATTTTGAAGGAAGAATTCGTTAGAGTACGTTTCATTTGAGTTATTATACTGATTGGGGAGGCTGTATCAAAGGAAAGTTTTGCACTGCCAAAGTAATTGCTTTCAGCTTGAAATTTTATAGTGGAAGTTGACTTGCTCATCGAGACAAGAAGAAACAACTCAGCGTCTCTCACTAGTCGTATAGATCAATTAGAAGTAAAAGGCGGCAAACTCTCAATGATTGCACGTCGGTTATGAAAGCCCTCAGAATAAAGCTTGGAAAAGGGCTCAAGCGGGAGGGGCGCTGCCAGGGTTGCAGGAGGTGCAGAGATTGCTTTTTTTGTTCTAGCCAGCATTGTGTAGCTTATTAGATAAAAGTAGGATCTTGCTTTTGCTTTCATCATTCGATTTCTCCATCTATGAGGTGAAGGAGAATTATAGACTCCCAGAGCTTGAATCTCTTCTGCAGGAATATTAATCAGAAGCCAAGGCATATATATATATATATATGGTCTAACTTATCTTCAACAGTTCTCAAGTAAGAAAATAGCTGGCTCATTATTCTACATTCAACAATTTTGGTAGAGTGGACAAGGACAAAATCACTTCCTTCAGTCGGAAGCTCGTCTCGACGAGCTTGGTGAAATCTGAACAAAAGTGATAGACATTTTCATCAAGATACCCCACCTAATTATCTTTGCCAACCAAGCATATACCCAGAGTCGTTGGTAATAATGCTGAAAACATGAGCGAAGCATGAAACAACAAAGATGACATTCTGTGCTCTGTCTGTTCTCCTACCTTATACGTGAGATTCTTTAAAAAGTCATTCAGCATTTCGGTGCCCGCATCAGATAACTTATCTGGTGAGTGTTGGATAATAATTGTGCTTTACTTTCAGATCAAAAGCGCCTCTGAGTCAGCTGAGGTTAACATCATGAATCTTGGCAATCCTAACTCCCCACTGATCTAGTGGCATTGTGTCAAAGGCTTCCTCTTCTGACATCCTATTGAAGCTTCTCCGTCCCTCCATATTAAGAACAATACCATATTGGTTGATAAATCAAGTTAAAAGCGACGTGCAGGTGATGGCCCAGTATTGAAGAACGCTTGAATGAACCTCCAAAGAGAATGACAATAAGTAAATTGACTCAACATAACCTCTCTCTGGGAATCATATTGTCAAGTTTGTCTGACGTTCATTGGCTTTTTTAACAACACGTAATCTCTCTGCTTGTCTAAAATGAGGTTGATACTTCTAGTCCAAAGTTGTTAATAATCATTGTATTTTTGGATAATTTTTTGGAGGCAAAACCCAGCCAGTCGACAGACATTGCTCATAGCATAACAGTTACATAATAAAGCTTTTTACCGAAAATGTGAGTTTCATCTGTGAAATAAAGAATAGCGTATCTCGTCTATGTAGTAAAAGAAAAAGAAAGACGGATAGGAGGTGAGAACATCACCAGAAATTGGAGAACTCGTAACGCCCGTCGCCATCTGTTGTCAGGCCAATTGCATCTCTCAGTTTAGCTTTGAGGTTCCGGGTCTCGTTTTGAGCAAAGCAAACACCATATCCACGTAAATAGCTTCGGCACTGTTCCCTAGTCAAAGCGTCAATATCCTCAACTGACCGGATTTCAGGTAGTTCTTCAGTTGGAGATTGGCCATTTAAGAAAGGGAGAACATTTATAGGGAGAGCATTTTTACGTAATCTCCTGTTCTCGTTGAGCAAAATGAAATATGCGAGACGAGAGTTTGAATCAGTCAATTTTTGGAACTTTGAATTCATGCGTGTCTCCATGTTGTTCATGTCTGTCCGCATACCTGTCTCCATGTTGTTCATGTCTGTCCGCATACCTGTCCGCATGTTGTTCATGTCTGTCCGCATGTTGCTCATGTCTGTCCGCATATTGCTCATTTCTGTCCACATGTTGCTCATGTCTGTCCACATGTTGCTCATGTCTGTCCACATATTGCTCATGTCTGTCCGCATGACGTTCATATTTCTCTCCATGCTGGCAGAAAAATCAGCGAACCACGGAGGAGCCACTGAATGAGGCTCTCTTGATTTCTCTTCGACGTGTTGGTTGATACGCTGGAGTATGTCGTACATTAGGAGGGCATACTGAATACGTTCTTTTTCTTGCTGAATACGTTCTTGTTCTTGCTGAATACAACGTTGTTTTTGCCGAGCACGTTGCTGAGCACTTTGTTGTTCTTGCTGAGCACGTTCTTGTTCTTGCTCAGTAGCCTTTCTCTTAACGTGAAGCTCTATCTTCTCTCTGGACAGTGCAATAGAAGCATAATCGTCTTCTTCCGGTGGTTCTTGACCAAAAGGATTATCATACCAGTTGGTTCCACTAGCCGGAGCATCACCAGGGTGCGAAGAAACGGTGGTTGATTGCTCCATGAGAAAGACAGAATAATGTGAGACCAGCGAAACAGGAAATTATTGTTTTTATCTGTTCCAAAGACGAAGTACGGGTAACCCTGTCGATGCTAATGGGATGCTAATTGGATGCTGATGTCGGTTGGTAAAACGACGAGGGATCGTTCTAACTATATCGGCAGAGCAGTGGAGCAGTGAACCGCACGTTATAGTATGGCGCTTAACTGATTAAAAACTGATTCGAAAAGAAGGCTGATAGGAAAGCAAACAAGAGCACTCTTCAACACGTTGTATAGCCAGGTCGACAGTTGCTTCTGTGGATCCGCTTTGGTGTTTGATGTGCTA
>JAKTQY010000005.1:600000-777115 GCA_030579375.1 Ogataea populi-albae
TGTGTCCCACAAGGTCATCCACCAGCACAATGGCTCCAGCAAGTCCGGTGGGCCTCCATTCGTTTGGGTCTGGATATGCCACATACAATCGGGCAACCGTGGCATCCAGTATCTTGTTTGTGCTTTTTGGGATCGCCCGTTTCACTTTTTCTTTGTCTGCAGTCGTCAGCACAGTCATTGTACGATGCAACTTCAAGTTCTATCAAACAAAGACGAGCCAATAAGCCAGATGATTTTGCTGTCCATTCGAGTTTCAATCGCTACCCTTTCTCGCCAATTTCGGTATTATATACACCCAACACAATTATACTTATCTTAAGAGTCACTATGGCCCTCCAAAGTGCTCTTTGCTTCTCATAAATCCACCATAACCTGTTCAGCCCCCTTGCTAAATGGCATCAACGGTGCTTTTCCAAGTAGCTTCACCTTCTCTGCGCGGGCTGCGTAACCCGGCACGCAAAAATTTTCATCAAAGTGCAATAAGTGGAAAAGAAGAAGTTTGAACATGATTTAACAGCAGAAAGAGAGGTTATAAGAGATTAAAGGGATCTGAAAAGAGCTGGGAAGCTTGAAAAAAGATACCTTTCTAGCAGATAAAGATGTCTGGAAGACAAGGTGGCAAGGCGAAGCGTAAGTGATGAGCAATTGTGGATACAAATAATATAAGTGCGAGCGACAGACCAACATCGTTTTTATGATGACTACAAATGGATATGTGAACAATCTCTTAGTGTTTACACGTTGAGGAGAAAACGTTGCCTTCCTACTGAAAGAACGTACAGTGGTCTGTCTGAGGCAGGACAGTTTGATAATGAAGCTTGGTTGGACACGATTACTAACAGCGCATTTTGTAGCACTCAAGGCACCTAAGAAGAAGGCCCAGGAGCTTGATGATGAGGATTTGGCGTTCAAGCAGAAACAGAAAGAGGCGGATAAGGCCAAGAGAGAGTTGGCAGCCAAGGCCGGCGGCAAGGGTCCGCTGCTGGGAGGCGGGATTAAAAAGTCGGGAAAGAAGAAGTGAGGTAGAAGATTGTTTAATTTGCACATAAATGTCTAATATTACGGTTGTACAGTATTATAGTCACTATCTGGGCGGCTCCAGGTGTCGGTGGAACGTCATATAGATGGATAAAAATGCGAGTCTTTTGGCTGAGTGGATTGACTTTTTTTGTAGTAATTTTTTTTTGTTGCATTAGAAAGCTTAATTGACCATGAGTTGGAGGAGAAAAACAGAGATAAAAACACACAAATCAAGAGCTTGAACGTGACGTTTGTAGAAGCTTTATCTTTGAATAATAGCCAGAGGTATTCCGTTTTCGGGTTGATACCTTTTTGCTGACATTGGAGAATTGGCGATAGAACGAGTCCCCGTAAATTGAACAAACGCTTCCTAAGTTTATAGAGATCTAGCGGATCAGCTAGTATCGGCGTGGTGTTTTTTTGGAGGGTCTTGCAATCTAAGAGGATCAGTTCTGTTACGAGGAGATTCAGATGTTGACAAAATATAAAATTGTGTTTCTTGGCGACCAAGGTGTCGGAAAGACGTCGCTCATTACCCGATTCATGTACGACACTTTTGATTCGCACTATGCTGCAACAATAGGTATAGACTTCCTTTCTAAGACAATGTATCTGGATGACAAGACAATTAGATTACAGTTATGGGATACGGCGGGTCAGGAAAGATTCAGATCTCTGATCCCCAGCTACATCAGAGACTCCAATGTTGCCATTATAGTGTATGATATCACCAACAAGGAATCGTTTCAAAACGTGAACAAATGGATCACGTATATCAGAGAAGAACGTGGGTCCAATGTTCTTATTATTCTTGTTGGCAATAAGTCTGACTTGGAGAACAAAATAATCTCAAACGAAGAAGGCGAAAGTCTATGCAGGAAGATTGGATGCAATTTCTTCATTGAGACCAGTTCCAAGAATGGGTACAACGTGAAGAACCTGTTCAAGAAGGTTGCAAAGCTGCTTCCTGAGCTACAAAACGAGAACACAGACGATGCGCTTGGGGGCAGTGATGGAAAAGCGGCAGGTAGCGATGGTAAAGTGCAAATGATTGATGTGAGCATGAACAACCAAGTCACTCAAGATACCTTGGACAGCTGTCAATGTTAGCGTGTAGTGTTTCGCTTTACTACATTTAATAGTTTGCAACCGCTTGTGTTTAGGAAATACGATGAATTTATTTCTATCTAAATCAGTTCTTGATGTACTTCTTGAGTCCTCTGAGTCTTACGACGGCCTCTTCTAACATTGCGTCATCTTTACAGACAGCGAATCTAAGACAGTCTTCAATAATGTGTGCATTCTCAGGAAGGTAAAACTCGGAAGGAGGGATTGAAACCACGCCAAATTCCTTAATTAGCCAGAAAGCCAGCTTGAAATCTCTTGGTTTCGACTTGATCTCATCTGGGAACTGTTCACCTTCTGGGATCTGCACTTTTTTGAAATTGACCAGCAAAAAGTAGCCTCCATCAGCAATAGTGTATGGTAGGCCCAGCTCATCAAAGATGGCCGTAAATATTTTGTACTTGGTAATGTACTCCTGTCTCGTCTTCTCGTAGTAGCCATTAGTTAGGGCCTGGTTGAGAGCCTGAGCTGTGGCTTCCTGCATGACTGCTGGTGTACTGAAACAGATTCTGGTATGGGCCAGAGAGCAGTAAGGCATCAACTCTTTGTTACCAATGATCCAGCCAATTCTCCAACCTGTGGCAGCAAAAGTCTTTCCAGCAGATCCTATGGTGAATGTTCTTCTGCCAATCTCTTCACTTAAAAGAGCGACTCTCACAAAATCTTTGTAATACAGGTTCTCGTACACCTCGTCAGAAACGATGTAGAAGTTATGTTTGACGGCCAGTTCCCCTATTCTGGTGAGCTCTTCTCTGTTGAAAACCTTACCGATAGGGTTGTGAGGAGAGTTCAAGACAATCATTTTAGTTTTTGGAGAGATAGCGGCCTCAAGCTCAGCCCAATTGATGGTCCATTCATCTCCAGTGACATTTCTCTCGGAGAAATCTGCTGGAGGGTTCAACTTGACATAGACGACTTTTCCTCCCGGAAGTTCGATGTTGGAGATGTACTGGTCAAAGAATGGCTCGAACACAATCACTTCGTCTCCTGGAGCAAGGAAACCGGTGAAGACCGCAAGCATACCCTCGTTGGCGCCTGTGGTGACAAGGACCTCATCTTTTGAGAGCTCACGACCGTAAGTTGGAGAGTAAGTTTTGATGAGGGCCTCAATCAGAGATGGTTTCCCCTTTGTATGGGCGTACTGGTTGTTGGCTGGTACATCGAGTGCCTTCTTAGCGGCTTCGATAGCAAAGTCAGGAGGAGAGTAGGAGAAGAAGCCCTGGCCCAGGTTGACCACTTTTTCGCCGGACTCGGCTTCTGCGGCGGCGGCAGTCTCGTTTATGAGCGACCAGATATCCTTGCCGCCAAGCTTGAAATAAGGGTTGTGGGAGGGCAATGGCGATGTCATGGTTCTCACGGAAGGTAAACGAGGTACAGAAGATGGCAGTTTTCTTGGCGCCTTAATAATCATACACGGGCAGCAACGACGGTAGCACAGAGACCCTTGGGTGGAATTGTGGTGCGTGTCGAGGCACAATCAGAGTAGTTCTAATCAAAGCACACTGGATGGCTTACAACGGTCTGATTGATCAGGAAAAATCAGTACTTCTTGGTGTTTGCAGCTGTAGAGAAGGCCGGTATCAGAGTCTTATCGATAGAGCTCGAATCGCCCAAAATTTTTCGCCATGAGGAAACTTTCTTAATAAGCGACGATTTCTGTTGGAGATGCAGTGATGTAGGGATGTTGGAGTGTGAAGTGTTGGAGTGTGAAGTGTTGGAGTATGAAGTGTTGGAGGGTGTTGGAGGGTGCTGGGTGTTGGAGAATGTTGGAGAGTGGATGTTGGAGTGGAGAGTGGATGTTGGAGGGTGGATGTTGGAGGGTGGGTGTTGAGCGATAGTGTGTATGTCAGTTTGGGACAGCAATTAGGCTGCAGCATCTGACATGGTGAAGTTGGAGCGATGTCCAACCGTTTGTTGCCGTTTGTGGCGATTGTGGCGATTGTGGCGAACAACAAAGCCGCTTTTAGTTTTGGCTGTGACAACGGCACCAATCCGGTTACAATCCGGTCGGTTACAAATTCGGCAGTTTTTGTGGGGTGAAAAATTTCAGTTTTCATATACCGATTATCGTAAAAGTAAGCAAGGTAGAGAGGTAGGAGAGTAGATGGTAGGACAGAAGCAGAGATACAGGGCCAATGGAAGAGAAAAAGCAGACCAGACCCAAAAGAGTGGTATCCAGACACAGCGAGGGCCCTTTCAGGCGCCTAAAGTCGGGATTGGAGCCGGAATCGTCGATGGTGAGAAGCCGCGTCGAGCTGGCACGACGAATTAGACGCCATGTGAAGGGTTTATTGGAGCAAGAACGCGACCAGCCCACCGTCTACAACAGTGCAAACAGGATTCGCAACGCAAACAAACAGAACGGGATTCTCGAAGACTCTTTTGAGGCGTGGATTGCCGATCCCAGCACACACAGCACCAGAATTGCTCGCACTGCGTCGGCTGCTGTTACCTCGTCGCCGCCAGCGTCAACTTCGTTTGAAGACAGCAGTTCTGGTGCGGACGCACTGGGCTACATCCTGGGCCAGGAGCCCGTTCCTGTTAATCGTCAGCTCACAGCAGACCAATTTCTGCGGTTTTCGGAGACGGCCCAGCACGACGATTCTCCGCTCGGGACAAACCAGCACAACGTCGCCCTAAGCGGGTCTTTTTACTACCATAACATTGAAATTCTCAACACTCTGCTGCATCTTAACATGATGCGACGAAATTGGAGTCTCAGTTACAAGATCTTCTGTCTGCTGGTGCGCGTCCATGGCACCGATACCAGGGATCTGTGGCCTATTGCGCTAGAGATCCTGCACCACTTGAATCAGCAGGAGTTTGAGAAGCTACTTCCCAGTCCGGACACGGTTGGTGCAGAGGCTGCTGCTCAGCTTTCTAGGCTGAAGAATGCCCGTTTGGGGCGGTACTTCTTCTCTCAAGACACAGAGCTGTATGATACGGTGCTGGAGCCGGCGATTCGCACGTCATCGCGCAAGTTCCAGCCCAAGATTGTCCGGTTTCTGAGGTATCTTCTCAACACGCACGACATCAAGCTCTCTGAGATTGTGGGCAGGTATCCGTACCAGGTGGTGGACAACGGTCAGGAAAGCGCGGACACAGAGAGTGATGGGGAAGAGGTGGAGAGAACAAATTACGACAGGACCTACTTGAGGTCGGACACTGCACCTTTATTCAGGTCTGGGTCCAAGACCCACGTCGCCATGTATGTGGAGGCGCTACTCTGGGAGCTGACGATGTCGGGCCAGTTTGTGCAATTCTACGATACCGTTGAAACGCTGCAGATGACGGCGCCTGGCAACGGCGACGCTACGATTCGATACATGATGGCGCTCAACAAGCTGATCGAGAGCATCTATCTATTTATGAAGCTTCAAGACGGAGAAGGCCGTAGAGAGTCTATATATGATGTGCTGGACGAGTGTGTGGAGCAGTTGCGAGGCCTCAGCGGCTCGGAGTACGTGCTTGAGCTGGACTCAGCGTTGCAACAGGTGGATCAATTCCGCGCCGAGGTGGCCAGCTGGCGAAGCAGCGACGAGGGTGACTCTGTGGAGAGTGATGACTGAGAAAGACAGGTATGTACAGGAGACATTTATGGCTTGGGAGATTTCAATTTGGGCTGCAGAGATGGCTTGCTGGGGCTGGCCGGAGGAGTGCTGGGCTCCTTAGGTGGTGTGGTGGGTACCTCTGGTGTTTTAGCGGCGGCGGACAATCTCTCGCTGACGACGTTGCCGTTCTCGTCGACTTTGAGGACCGCGGGCCTGTAGCCCTGGGGCACACGGTAGCCGTCCACCTCGTTTGCGCCGCCCCTTATGACGCTTTTGAGATACTCAATCTCCTCCTGGAGCAGCCTGATGTCGTCTGCTACGGCCTCGCGCCGGTTGCGCTCCTTGACTCGCTGGCGATTGGTCTCGTATACGATAGCGCCTGCGGCGACGCTGAAGATGAACGCCTCCGACAGGAACTCGGCTCCATTCTGGATCGCCTTTGCCTCGTTCAGCGGCCGCACCTTGGTGTGTGCAGACCGTCCCAGCAGCCGCGTTTTGAGATGCTGGTCGAGGAAGTGGATGTTCTGGGCGACATGGACACACGTCTTCTTGAACAGCTGGTGGTTCTTGGCTTCTGTCTTGATTGCGTTGGCGATGGGTTTGGCGATCTGCCGTACGAAAAGCGTCGTCAGCTTGAGGGCGATGCTGCTCATGATGGGGCTGCTGACCCTGCTACGACCGTCTGCTGAGACTGTCTGGTTCACCCAACCGCTTTTTTTGCAGCTTCAAGTTGAAAAATTGGGAATTTTCACTTTTAAAGCCTTTATAAAGAGCTTGTTGCTTAGGTGGCCTGGAAGCAAGCTAGCTGGCTGGGGAACTACATGGACGCAACATACTTTAGGAAATCGAACTTTGTGCTGTACTCGGCAGCAAGTACTGCTGCGGCGGCGTACATGGTGTACGACGTGCTGAGCGAAAGCCCGAACCTGTACTGCGTCGGGGTGCGGATGTTCAAGGGCGCGAGGCTGATTGTGCTGGGAAATTGGCTGGTGGTGGTGGGCGTGGTGCTGGTGAAGGCGCTGCAGGTTGTGCTGTTTGGGGAGCTGCGTCTGATTGAGATGGAGCACATCTACGAGCGGTCGTGGTTTGCGGTGACCAACATGCTGATGTCGATAGCGGTGTTCCGAGACGATAACAACCTGCTGCTGGGCGTGCTGGCGTTCGGACTACTGTTTGTGAAGTGCTTCCACTGGATCCTTGACGACAGGTTGGACCTGCTGTTCCAGCAGCAGCAGGGCGGGCAGGCGGACTTCTCCTTGCTGCGCACGCTGCTGAACAGAACCACCGCCGTGCTCTACCTGTTCTTCTTTGTGGACGACTGGATCGTGCGGGCCTGCATTGACCAGTCGTTTGTCCACTCGGCCGACATCTTCCTGATCTTTGGGCTCGACTTCCTCATGGTTTACCTCAACATGCTCAACTCGGTGATGACGTTTGTGCTGAACGTTATCGAGGCGGTCTACTTGCAGCGGCACCCAGACGAGGAGACCTGGGAGGCCAAGATGTGGCTGTCGAAGGCCGGGTCTGTGCTGCTGAGCCTGGCCAAGGTGGCCTGTGTCGGCTTCCTGTTTGTGGGACTGATATACGCGTACCGGCTTCCGGTCAACTTTACAGGCGACATGTACACGTCGGTGGTCCAGCTGGTGCGGTACTCCAGAGACCTGGTGAACCTGGTGAGGGCAGCCCGCGATCTGGGCAAGAACCTGCGCGATGTCACGCCGCAGGACCTCGAGCACGACGACCTGTGCATCATCTGCCGCGACGACATGGTGCTCACTGGCGAAGGCCGGAACGCGCCCAAGAAGCTGAACTGCGGCCATGTGTTGCACTACGGGTGCCTCAAGAGCTGGCTGGGACGGTCGCATGTGTGTCCGACGTGCAGGAGCGATGTGTTTGGTGCTCCAGCGACAGCGCCAGCAGCAACGCCAGCAACGCCAGCAATGCCAGCAATGCCAGCTGCTGGACCAGGGGTGCTCCGCGTCTCGTCCTCAGCTCTGCTCCCTCCAGGCTGGACACCGCTTCCCCTCGTCCACAACCGGCTGCGTCTCAACAGCACCACGACAGCGTCGCTCACTGTCCTACACCCACAGTAAAATCAAACTTTGTTCACTCGGCCACAGTCGCTACAAGCACTGCAGCCAACACTACATAGATACAACAATATAATACACTAGCAACAGCCTAAACGCGCTTGCCCTTGCTCTTCTCCACCTTGAGCAGCAGCGCCTTGTTGATGTGCGGAAGCACACCTCCGTAAGCAATGGTGGCCTTGATCAGCGTGTCCAGCTCCTCGTCGCCCCTGATGGCCAGCTGCAGGTGTCGAGGCGTGATACGCTTCACCTTCAGGTCCTTGGCGGCGTTTCCCGCCAATTCCAGCACCTCCGCCGTCAGGTACTCCAGCACAGCAGCCAGGTAGATCGCCGACTTCGACCCGACACGGATCTTGGACTGCGCAGTCTTCTTGAGATACCTCTTGATTCTGCCCACCGGAAACTGTAGCCCTGCTCTTGCCGAGTGCGATTGCGACTTCAGCGCCCCCTCTTTTGCTCCTGATTTGCCTTTGCCTCCGTGAACCTTTCCTGACATTCTGCTCTCCTGATTCCCGGCTTGTTCTTGTCTTTGCTACTGCTCTCTTTGCTCTCTGTGTTGTACGCTTTTAGTTGAAAACCGACTTGTTTACGTTTTTATTTTATGTTTTGTTTCAGAGCCGTCGCGAAAGTTACCCGGACAGACACCGACGCGACGACCGACGCGACGATTATGACCGACGCGACGGTGACGCTGCTGGCGCCGATCGACGCGTACATCTATCTCAATGCTATATTCAACGTTACTCTGGTATACACTAGATGCCTAGCTCGTCGAGCGCAGGCAGCCGTACAGAGCGCATGGACGCGGTGGTCGGGGTGGCAGGCAGGCTGGACGAGAGGGGGGTAGGGTTGGTGGAGCCGGGAGCGTGAGCGGCAGCGGCAGGCTGAGTGTTGAGCACGTTGCTGAGCCAGCTGCGGGTGGCCGTTGGGGAGCGGGACTGGACGGGGGAGCAGCCGGTGTCTGGGTCAGAGTTGACGAGGAAGGAGACCGAGTGCGGCGAGTGGTTGGTGCGCACAGACTGCGGGGACTGGTAGGAGCAGGGGGAGCTGAAGAGCACGCCGGAGGTGGGGGTGAGCAGCTGCTGGGGCACCGAGGCCGAGAGCGGGATGTAGGAGTACTTGTGGGGCGGCTGCTGGGACGGGCTGGGGAGCAAGCGGGCCGGATCGGGGCTGAAGTTGGAGTTCTGGACGAGGATGGGGCCAGGCTTGGAGAGATGTGGTCTGAATTCGGAGTGGACAGGGGCAGCCAGCAGGTCTGCACGAGGGGGCGGTAGCAGCAGGGAGGGGCGGTGCTGCTGGACGGGCTGGAGCTGGGGGCTGGCGGAGGGCTGCTTGGGCTTGTGGCCGGGCTTGGGCCGGGGGTGCCTGGACCTGCGGGATTGGGGGTCGGGCTCGTCGTCGTCGTCGGAGCTGTACTTGACCCTGACGTTGACCTTCTCGCCCGGGTAAGTCATGATAAAGTTCTCGTAGATGTGGACGGTCTGCTTGTGCTGCCTGAGATTGTCGAGACGCGAGAAGCGGCGCAGACAGTGCTCGCACTCGAAGGGCCGTTCGCCGGTGTGCTTGCGGATGTGCCTGGCGAGGTGCTCGGAGCGGGTGAACGACATGGAGCAGTTGCTGTAGCCGAGACACTGGAACACGCGGCCCTTGAGCTTCTTTTTCTTGTGTTTGTGGTCGGCCTGCTTGGGCGAGGGGTTGCGGGGGTCTTTTTCGAGCATGGAGGCGGCGGTGTGGAGGGAAGGGTGTGTTTTGCCGAGCTTCTGCGCTCTTTGGAGTCTACTTGGGCTGTGGATGGTCTGTGGATGGCCTGTGGATGGCTTGTTGTTGCACCTGTTGTCGCACCTGTTGTGGAACCTTGTTCTTCCTCTGTATCCACCTCCTTCTTCCTTCTTGTTCTTCCTTCGTTTATTCTTCCTTTTCTTGCTCTTCCTTCGTTTATTCTTCCTTCCTTCGTTTATTCTTCCTTCCTTCCTTCTCGTTTCTCCTTCTCTCCTCCTTCTCTTCTCCTCCGTCTCTCCTTCTCTGTCCCTGCTCTTGTCATTCTTGTCTTTCTTGCCCTGAAACACTTTGCGTGTCAACTAGAGCACTTGACAACAATCTCGTTTTTTTGACATCTCTGCACCGCCCTCACGCCGCCTGTTGGTGCCTGACCGCTTCCATTCCGGATGTACCTTGCAGGGGAAGAGCATTGTGGTGGTGGTGTGGTGATGGTGGTGTGGTGGTGATGGTGGTGGTAGTTGTGGTGGTGGTAGTTGTGGTAGTGGTGGCAGTGTGGTGGTAGTGTGGCGGTAGGGGCTGCAGGGGTTGCAGGGGCGGTGTAGTGGTGGTGTAGTGGTGATTAAAGTGGTGGTGTAGTGGTGATTATAGTGGTTATAGTGGTTATAGTGGTTATAGTGGTTATAGTGCTGATGCTGCCACCATTGGACCACCGTTATCCCACCGTTATCCCACCACTCTCCCACCGCCCGCTGTCACGTGCCACCGCTCCACCACCGCTCCGCCACCGCTCGTTCCTCGTTCCCGCGCTTTACTCCTGCCCGCCGCCCCTGCCCGCCGCCCTGCCCGCCGCCCCCGTAGCAAACCGGAACCCCACACAATCACCGCCACTGGCGCAAGTCGCCCCGTAGCAACGCGACTGCACCGCGGCGGCACCGCGGCGGCAACAGCGGCCGCACAGCTCATTGGACTGCAACAATGCATTAGTCTAGTCCACTACCCACCCAACTACGACCAATGCCCGCCTGGGCCTGTCGGTCGCCTGCTTCGGCTTCACCCTGCGCTCCTCTACATCCAAATCCCTCTCCACCCCTTCCCAATCCGTCCGTCCTCCCCACCAACCTCACCTCATCGCACATCATCTGCTCATCGCCCATCCCCATCGCCACCCGGCCAAAAAACAGAGAATAACACCTGTACACCAGACACAACACATCTGTGCACCGATGTCAATTGACATCCGTGCACCTTTTCGTGCTGGTGCAGAGATGTCCCCGTCGCACCGTCTCTATCGATGCTGTTCAAGATGTCATCCCAGCTGTCGGCCCCCAAACGCTGCCTGGACGCTGCACACATAACCGCCCTGCTCCCCACATCACCGCCCTGCTCCCCACATCACCGCCCTGCTCCCCACATCACCGCCCTGCTCCCCACATCACCACCCTGCTCCCATGTCACAGCCGCCGTTCAAAAACATCTACAGGCTCCGCAAGGTGGCCGACTCGGACGCAAAGCCCTGCACCGTCTGCTTCAA
The DNA here is from genome assembly GCA_030579375.1 of Ogataea populi-albae. NCBI lineage: Eukaryota > Fungi > Ascomycota > Pichiomycetes > Pichiales > Pichiaceae > Ogataea > Ogataea populi-albae. Next base: position 611,037 of record JAKTQY010000005.1, read on the forward strand.
AGCCACCGCCTCGGTGCTCGTCACGGCCAACTCCACCGACTGGTTCTACGTTTGCGCCGCCCATCTCCAGGACCCCAACTTCTGCACCCTCAAGTACGTCGACGACCAGACCCCCTCCCCCACCAACAAAGAGCTCGACCACTCCCAGCTCCAGGCTAACGAGGCAGCCATCTCCAAGAATATCAGACACCTCGAGTCTCTCAGAGACCGCAAAAACAGCCAGCTAACAAAGATCAAGCACTACATCTGGTCCCCAAAAGACACCTCCGCTACCGAACCCGACAAAAAACAGGACGCCCCTGTCGATGACTCCCAGCTCTCCCTCGACGACATCGCCGTCAAACTCAAGACTCTCTCTGCCGATCTGAAAAACGCTCTCGACCAACGTCTCGCCTTCGAAAAACAGTACTCCAGGTACCAGCTGGACGCTGTCTTCTACAAAAACAGACTCGCCCTCTGGTACAAGAAGCTCAAGCGCAAGGAAATCGAGAAACGCATCAAGGATGGCTCCCTCTTCCCAAGCGTCAACCAACTCCCAGACTTGAAAACGCCCAAGTAGACACTACACTCGGCATCTTGATATGCATACTGATTCATTTCAAAGCTACACAACTCGTCTCGTATCGGGCCTCTGCCACTTTGCGCCCTTGACGCCCCGCACCATGAGATCCATGACAAGCGTCTTGGGGTGGCCTTGCTCGTCCATCACCTCTGCTATATTCACCGTCTTGACGTACGTAAACCCCAGCTTTTGATATATCTTTCTGTTTCTAGGATGTGAGCTCTCCAGATACAACGGAGCACCCACAGTCCGTCCCCGGTTCTTGCGCTTGTCGTACTCCGCCAGAATATCCCGCTCCTCGTTATAATACCACGATGAATGCGCCGATGAAGCATCCGAATCAGAATACGTCGAGTAACCTGAGTAATCGGTACATGTATCTGACTGCAGGTCAAACTCAAAGTTGTACGACTGGATCTCCGAGTCTAGCAACGACTCCTCGCTCGCATTAAACAGTTGCGATGGAGCCTGCTGGCGGTCCACAGACTCCCCGGCCCCCGCCTCTCCTTCCTCATCAGAATCAACATCCTCAGAAGGATGCTTGTAAACGTCTATGAAGTAATGGGTCACGTAGTCGACCAACCTTCTGGCGAGACCTTTGCCCCGTCCCCGGGGAACAGCTCCAATATCAGCCAAATACCACGACTTCTCATAGTCCTCGCCCAAAACCTCGTACTTAAAGTCGTCCAGCAGGCTCGATTGCTCTTCAAACACACGCTGTCTTGTCTCTCTATTGGCCAGCCAGATAAATTTCAGATATCCTCCTTGGTACATTGACCACAAATAGTTCATAACTGATTGATTACCGTGCTCCTCCCGCTTCCTGGGCTTCTCAAAGCACGCAACAGCCAAAAAGGCCGACTCAGGATCCACCTTCTCCGCTTCCACATCCCTCACTGCAACCACCAAACCTCTCAGGATTGTGGAATACACCGTTGCCTCGAAAAGTGCCAGATCCATCTGCGCCTTGAGCTTGCGGTCGTGGATCCCAGAAGTCAAATAGTTAACATAAAGATCGTTTTTGAACGCAATCTGCAACGTCTTGGCCGCTTTCTTGTAGTCTTCTATGGTCACCACCTCCACGTGGAGCGTGCTGGAATTCACCTCTCCAAAATCGTGCTCTCGCTCGTCTGGACCTTCGCTGTCGCCATCTTCATGCTCCAGGTCTGACTCAAACAGTGTCTTTTTTCTGCTATTGAATGACTTTTGTAATTTATTAAAGAATGACATTTTTGATATCAAAGAAGCTCAACATAGAGCGTCAACGCTTTACTGTCGCCCCGCAATTCTATTCTCTGGGTAACCTTTCACAATAAACGGCCCTTTCCAAATTACCTCCTCGTTCTCACAAGCCAGTTGGATCACCTTTTTGTCGATTGTTATACGTGTCGTTCCCGTTTCTTGGTCTTTCGGCAGCCCACTGCGTTGCTATCTGCTCTTATCCACTTAATAACTGTAAAAACCAACTTTTTCCTAACGCGGATGAAAGCTGTCAATGAAACAGCACCGCCGTTCTTGAAAGCTGACGACAGGGTTTTATGACGTATGAAAACACCCTTTGCAGCAGTCACCGGCTTCCTGTGTTGTTTCCTCCTTTGCTGTCCTATACCTTGCTGGCACACCTTGCCGGCAAGTAAATTAAAAGATCTACTTACGAAAACCATTGTAACCTGTTTGAGGTTTTTGCTGATTTGGGCCTTTAACCGGAATTCATTTTATTTAATCCAATCGTACCTAACCCTTGTGTGTGTACATTCCTACATCACTGTTTTGCTAGCCACTCGCAGGCTTCATAACATGACTCTCTCAACACCCCCCCTGATCCATCAGACGACACATGTAAGAAACCATCTCTGCACCAGTAAATGGCAGCAGCAGACGATCATGATTAACAACGATTAGCTCAGTGCTATCGATATAGCTTCTCTTACTCTCAAAAACTCCATATTATAATGCTATACATGCCTGAACTGTGTCTATACTTTCTTCCTAGAACCGCCTTTTTTTCCAGTCTTTTTTTTTAACTCGATACAGTCTCTGATCATCAAACCTACACTCTCCTCGACGTTTTGCCAGTTTTCAAATTCACAACTCACTTCGATAAATCCACAGCCCCACTCAGTGGCTAATTTGCGCCCTTCTTCGAGAATCACTGGTGATGCAAGGCGATGATCACAGTGAGTAGCAACCACAACTATAGTAGGAAGACTGCTCTTCAGCTCGGCGTCAGAGGTGACAGCAGCATCTGCATGCCTGTTTTTGCTCCACAGACTGCGGATCGCGTAATTGACAGAGAAAATGTCATGCTCCTTCCCATTCTCCCAGCTGCTGTGGTATTGGAGATACTCCCTCCATGCCTGTTCGATTGTCCCCTTCAAAGCCTTCAGCGTTGTAATGGCTTCGTATCCCAGCCCGGTCGAGTTCTGCTTCGAATCAGAAGTTGTAATCTCCATCTCCCCCAAACTGTCATCATAAGCAGGCGGTGGACTGTCTAGAGCAATTTCTGGTACACAACTGTAACACAAAAAGTAGCCGTCAATCGACCCGTTCAAGTCGCTGATTCCTGAACCAACGATTAACGGTTTCACTCTTGTTCGTCCCTGCTCATCACTATCTTCCGCAAGATTTCGAAGCACATCTTTAGCGAGTCTCGAATCCAACGATCTTTCAAGAAAGGGTATCAAATCTTCAGTGTTGACTCCTGGAGTATCCACCAGCTCCAAGAGAATAGGCGTGACGAGCGGTGGCACATACGATATATTGAAATTGTGCTTCCTGCTGTGATTATAGTTTGGCATCTGATATGGCGACATCGCAGATGAAAAGTATGAGACACCTCTGCTGGTCTGGAACTGACTGAATGGAGAGCCAATGGATCCAGGTGTGGAAGTATGGGACGAGAACATGAGAGGCGATGCGCCAGAGGACGAAGGGGTCATGGAGAATGATTCCTCCTCATCTGCTGTTGAGTAATCAATGTCGTAATAGTTGAGAGTTTCGTGAAGAATGGTGTCCGAAGAGATGTCGCTGGAGATGTGTTGCGAGCTTGCAACTGGCGACAAGGTCTGTGAGGATGGTCTGGATCTGGAGGATTTCGAGACAGGCGATAGTTGTTGCAAAGGTTCTTTGGTACTGCGTAATATATTGTCCGTTAAAATGATGCTTGTGCCGTTGAGAAGGTCCATCTCGTCCAGATCCTTGATGGTGACGTTCACGTCAAGCAGGGCCCTTGTCTTTGGGTTTTTGGGCTGGAACTGGATCAAGGTAGGCGAGTTCTGCAAAGTCGGGTAGTAATTTTCGAGCGACTTGTTGTTGCTGATGATGGACACTATGGACGACTTGGACGACTTGGGTGGGCCTAGCAGTGCAAACCGCAGCGGCTTGTCTGTTGTGGAGCGCATGAGGTTCTTTTTGCTGTGCTCGCTACGGGCGGACGCAAACGAACTCATGGCGAGTGGATTTTTTCAATGGTGGCCACGCTGGTGACAAACTGTTGTGCCACTCGCAGCGGGACTTTAATGTTGTTTTTATGTAGAGCCTGCTGTCAGCTGCACTGAAAAGGATCTTGTGTTTGGCACCTCGTGTTGTGTCTCAATATTACACCGCACTGCCTTGACCCCTTCACCGGTGTTGAGTCAGCAGCTCAATTGCTATTTATACAGACGCACCTTAAAAAGTTCTAAAGCCCAGAGCAGCGAAGAAAAATTCAACCCTGTCTGCATCTTCTTTACATTTAAACGAAAAAATGCTGCAATCTACTCGCTCTTGCGGTCAACCGTTGAACCCAACCGTTTTGAAATTTAGTTTCTCTGTGTCGTGCACGAGTACCTTGTTTCTGTCGGCGTGCCTTACCTCTCTTTGCTTGCGCTTTCCATTACAGCACCCGTTTTCATCGCTGTGTTTTCCAATAGCCGCATCTCCATCATAGAACCGCCGCGCCATTTACATGACGCACCGAAAAAACCGTTGAGATGAAAGCCGCACTCCAAACCGTCCATTTTAGGAAATTCGGCCCCACCGACATTCCGGCACACCGGCTGCCAAAAACATACCTCGCGTGTCGGTGGCGGTGTTTGTGGCGAAGCAGGCAAAGATGGCAGCTTCTCCATATACATTGCACAAACTAAAACAAAACTTTTGGGTGGGGCTTGCTTTTTGAAAGACGTGCGGCGGCGCGGCTCATATGCTGTCATTTTTCTATTTTGCGGGGGGAGGTGTGGCGCACACTGCCGTGTCTCTTCAACTCACAAGAGTGTGTTCTCAACTACCAGCCATAGTTGAATGCATCAAGCCAGCTGTGCAGCCGCCCGCCGTAGATAAAATCAAGCGATAACCACAGCGACCGCTGTAGATAATACTCCTTGTCCACCGTGTACATCATCATCAGCAGCCCCCACGCTACTCCAGACGTGACACCCCACCCAACTTTTTCGACACGCTCTCTATTGTTTGTCGTCCGCGCGACAACCAGCGCAACATGCTTGCCCACTGCCAGGACCACCCGTGACAGACAATACAGCGTGATCTGCTTGGTTATTGGCTCGTTCAAAAACCCTGGCGCCTGTCGGTTGATGACTCCCCCATACACCATCACGCCCGCCACAAACCCACTTACAAAATTGGCCAGTGCCCTCTGTGTGCTGCTAAGTCCGGCCTTTGACTCAGTAAGGTAACCTTGACTCGCGGATCTCATAGCCCTTGTCAGCGAGATCAATACAAGCCGGTAGATAATCGCGAAAACAGCCAAAACTTTGCCATGGTCAACACCCATGCGTATGCTTCGTAGCAACTTTCGCAGAATCTGCTTGCCCAGATTCTGGTCTTTGTTCATGGACACCAGTTGCACCGCTATCGAGTGAATAAATCGTACACGGTACCCATATATCATAGCGTTTTTCGATGCATTCAACACAGATTTGAGTATTACTTGCTGTACAGCACTTCCTTCCTCGGAACCATCCATAATGTCAATGTTAAGAGTTTGCTCGTGATTATGGTTTCAGCCTCAGTATTATATGATATAAAAATGTTTGCTGGCGCAAATACTGATGTTGTGGTCACCTTGCACTATATACTCTCTAAAGGTACTTTGACCGTCATCATCAGTAGTTAGCAACGCTAATTGTAAAGAACATGTGCAAATCTAAATGATTCAAAGCGTCGATCGACGCTAAATTACTTATCAAGCGATTGTTCAATATCGTCGGAAAGTTCCGACCTCAGGGACCTGTTCCGGAATGATACTGCCATTGTTGAACAACTTGAAGGTAGTTTGTAGTCTAGCCATAGTTCAAAACTACTATCAACTAGTAAAAGACGGACTGTGCTCAAAAACCCAAAAAAAAACAGTCAAATAAGCGATAACTGTAGATTGACTTTCGAGACGTTTCAATCTAGGTACCTAGCTGAGTGGAGGTGGTATCTGTGTTTGCTCGTTCATCTCTTGCGGCAGCTCATATGCTTCAGGGATTTTGTACTGTAGCTGGATTAGAATTGTGCACTCTATCAACCAGCATTGATTTACTCATCTTTCTGAATTTTGAAATTTCAATCCGGTTATAGCAGCTATCATTTCGATCTCTTCTTCTTCATCTCGAAAAATGCAACCGTATCGGCCAGCTCGTTACACCGTCTTGGACACATACACTCTCAATACCATAAAAGTATCTACAATCAAGTTTGAGGTTCCTTTAAACTACCGAGATTCATCATGCAAAGAAACAATTTCGGTCTGCATCAAGCTGATCAATCGATGGAAAATCGACAAGTCCACACAGTTCGATTACACTGAAGACATACAGTGTAACAAAGAAAACCTATTTGTGTTTCTGCACGGTGGGCCAGGGCTTGGGTGTCCGATCCCAAGTGCGGATGATGGGCCAGAATATATGACCAATTTACTCGACCGAGGTTACTCGGTGGTGTTTTTAGACCAACGGGGGACTGGATTTTCTACTCCTATTGATGTTGAAACTTTGTTGGGCCGAGGAGATGCTACTGCCCAACTTGATTACCTGCTCAACTTTAGAGCAGATTCTATTGTGATGGACTGCGAGGCAATCAGACAATCGCTCATACCTGGGGAAAAATGGTCACTCCTGGGACAATCTTACGGAGGCTTCTGTTCTGTGGCGTACTGCTCTCAATTCCCTGGGTCTTTGAAACGGGTCTTGATCACTGGCGGAATGCCCCCACTGCGCTTAACAGTTGAACAAGTGGCACAGAATAACTTCCAAAGAGCCAGAGAAGCCACTGAAGACTACTACTCTAAATACATCGGGGATCAACAGAGAGTGTCCTCCATTGTGAAATTTCTCGCTGCGAATAGAGTCTTGCTTCCCAACGGTGGTACGCTATCTGTTCACCGGTTTCAACAGTTGGGAACTTACTTCGGAGAAAAAGGAGGAGCACAGTATGTACACTCTTTGGTTCTCACCATGAGCATTGAGCTCGAGACCAAGGGAAGACTCACGTACAGGACTTTAAGAGCCCTTCAGGACGCCACAGGGTTTGAAGCAAACCTTCTGCATTTCTTACTCCAAGAAGCCATCTACATGAACAGCCCTGGAAAGAGGACTGATTGGTCAGAGAACAGAGCCAAGCCTCAAGATAGTGATAATGAGGAGAAATTTTACTTTACTAGCGAGCATTTGTACCCCGATATGTTGACCGACTTTGCGATCCTGGCCCCTCTTGCAGAGCTTCTGCAACTGTTACACCAATTTGAGCAATGGCCAGAGGTGGTGAATGTTAAATCGCTCAAAACACTCATTTTCAACCAACTGCCTATTGTTGCCACGATTTATTGCAACGATCAATATGTGGATTTTGCGGCCAGTGTGGCCAATCTTGACCTGTTTGAATTCCGGATGCTTCAAACCACTGACCATCTACACGATGGAGTCAAGGTGAACGGCAACGCTATTCTCGACCCGATGTTTGTAATTCTCGACCAGACCTAAAAATCTGGCAGTCGGTACAGTTGAATACAATTTCCTAATAGTCGTTTGTAATCTTAATCTACATATCTGCAAAATGCTGTAAGCTATCGCTGAGCCGTTTCTCAGCCGTCCGATAGTTTGCTTCCAAATGGCACAGCCATTTCGTTAGTTCAGCAGCAAAACGGTAATTTTTTGAGGAAGCAGGTGAATTTTTTAAACTGAGCTTATTAGCTTATTTACTTATCAAACCAACGTCAACAGCTTGTAGTTGATGGGCAGCAAACATCTTGGGCTGGAGACGTTGAAAAGAAGGTGTATCTGCTATAGAGGCAATAGTTGTGTACTAGAAGACACATAAGTCTACTGGCTTATGGATGTAGCGAAATGGAAAAATACACAGATATCACACATCCAGAATACATCCCAGGGACATTTTCGATCTATTCGTCGGCAATAATTCAGCATAAACATCGACAAAGCGTGGCAGTTAATGGAAAGGACGACTATAAGGATGTTAACTACAAATTTGATTCTTCAGCGCCGCTGAAGTCGATCCCGGAGTTAAAGACCAGATACGGGGTGATTCTTCTGCCGCAGCCTACAAACTCCATAAATGATCCACTCAATTGGTCCAGAATACGCAAGTTTCTACACTTCTTTTTACTTATCCTTATAACTAGCTTTACTGCCGCTATTGCAAATGATGCCTCTGCTCCTCAGGACTCTATCAATAGTATGACCAACATATCATACGATGCGCTCAATAACTCCGCAGGCTTACTTTTTGTTTCACTGGCACTATCGAGTTGGCTCTACGCACCACTGGCCAGTCTATGTGGACGTAGAATCACTTACATTCTGGGAATGCTTTTTTCTCTCACTGGCTCTCTGTGTTATGGCGCTATAAACAACACTGGGGATGCTTTTGGCTCACAAATCCTAATTGGTTTTGCAGAAGGAGCAACAGAGGCACAGGTTCAACTTAGTTTGAGTAGCATCTTTTTCAAGCACCAGCTAGGTTCGGTTATTACCATCTACATTTTGGCTACTGCTCTGGGGACGTATTTGGGACCTTTGTGTGCCAACTTCATTTCACAAGATCGAGGCTTTCGATGGGTTGGGTGGTCTGGTGCGATTGCAGGAGGTATCCTCTTGGTGATTGTTCTCTTGTTCTTGGAGGAAGATTCTTTTGATTATGGCAGATTTAAGCACCACAAAACAAATTTTCTACTGAATATCAGTCTACGTCAACATGGTATTGAAAGCAACGACATCGATGACGATTTGGGCTACAATGACAGAGTGTGGCCAAGGACCAAGAGACTGGCAATTATAACACTGTCTAAGGAAGGACGTCGCTTTTCGTCCTTTCTAAAACAGTACTTCAAGCTTCTGATTTTCAACATCAGATGTTTGTGGTTCCCACCTGTGATACTGTCTGGTGTCATCTGGGGACTGCAGGACGCTATTCTCACATTCTATCTTACTACGCAGGACACCGAGTTGTACTCTTATCCTTTCTATTTTTCTTCCTCGCGTGTGGCGCTGATGAACGTTCCTTGCATCATTGGGTCGGTTATTGGGTGCATTTATGCTGGTTCTTTGACAGATTATTTCATCCTTTGGATGGCAAGAAAGAATAATGGAATTGTCGAATCAGAGTTTAGACTCTATTTTGCGTTCCTCTCTGGTATAATAGGCTCTGTTGGACTGCTGATGTTTGGTTTTGGTGTTTCAAAGGACCTTGACTGGAGAGTGATGTACGTTGGACTAGGGATGATTGCGTACATGTACTCTTCTGCCGGCAACATAGCAATGTTGTATATAATAGGAACATACGACCAGCTCATTCTTGAAACGTTAGTGGGTGTTTCGGTCATTAACAACTTGATTGGTTGTATATTTACGTTTGCCTGCTCGCCGTGGCTGGACAGCTCTGGTACTCAGAATACTTATATTGCGCTGGCCGTGATCAATCTTTTTTTCATGTTTCTAGCCTTACCTTATATCATTTGGGGTAAGAAGTGGCGACGCTGGACAAAGACTTCTTACTCAAAAATGGTGGACGCTCGCATGGGATATTTGTGAGTCGTTACTGCTATAAATGCTTCTTTATGCGTCAGTGTTTGTGTACAATATTACAGTTTATTTCATAACGTCTATCAAGACAAGCTATACCATTATAATATATAATTCCTTCAACTAATCGCCCGTGTTTAAGTAGGTCAATCATAGCCAATGCCTCGCATCCATTCGTATGGCCACTTCATCATATTTGATGGATTTTTCAAGACGAAAAACTAGTAGATGTAAATAAAAAATATAAGAGGTGGAAAAGCGGAGCATTGATTTCAAAGACAATGTGTACGACTAATGACGTGATATTGCGGGCCAAGACATGGAAATATCAAAGACTCCAAGAACTCCTGCAATAGTCAGGAGTTGTAAGATACCTGGAGCATCTGAGGTGACACCACTGGTGGGTGGTCCAAAAAAAACAGTGTCTCCCAGTACAGGGCCAGGTGACGTAGGACGGAACTGCGAATATGGAGCTATTGAGGAGACTGAAGGAGAAGATCTTCCCATTCCAAAGAACTTGATTATGATTATAGTGTCTCTTTGGAGCGGTTCGTTCCTTTCTGCCGCCGATAGCACTATAGTTTCGACCACTGCGAACTCCATTGCATCATCGATGAACGATTCTCAGAAAGTGGCCTGGATTGCCACAAGTTATCTCCTTACGAACGCAATATTCCAGCCACTTGTTGGGAAAATAAGTGACATATATGGCCGTCGAACAACTCTGATTGTTGCACAGTTCTGGTTTGGACTGGGGTGTCTTTTATGTTCCTTATCTAGGTCAGTGCTAGAATTTGCCTTGTCCAGAGCTTTGGCTGGTATAGGAGGAGGAGGGCTCTCTGCTCTGAGCTCAATAATTGTCACCGATGTTGTCCCACTTCGAATGAGGGGTCTGTTTCAAGGTTATGCTAATCTGATGTTTGGGATGGGTCAATTTCTGGGGCCTGTCATTGGAGGTATGTGTTTGGCCCTTGACTCCCAAAACGGTTGGAGATGGATGTTTGCGGCACAAGTACCACTAGTTTTTGCTGCTAGTGTTTTGGTGTATAACAATGTACATGAGTTTGTGCATGACAGCGAGGAGAGAAGTAATAACAGATTCACATGGAACAACGCTAAAAAAGTTGATTTACCTGGAGCGCTCTCTCTGTCACTACTTATATCTTCTGTTTTGATGCTTTTTGCTTCCACTACTTCAAAACAGGTTCTCTTTTTCCTGGGTTCTGTGCTTGCATCTATGATCCTATTCTATGTAGTCGAATCCCGACTTGAGAATGATCACATAATTCCTCTTTTTGCTTTTCAAGGATTGCTAAGACTCGGCGCATTAACAGCAATGTTTGGAACTATGACACTCTATGCTACAAATTTCATTCTTCCTATATATTTGCAGATAATCCATGATATGAGTTCTTTTGAACTTGGTGTTTTCAATGGTTTTGGTGTTTTTTCTGTGTCAATAGGATCGCTTTTTGCTGGATGGCTCCTGAAGCATGACCGTTCTCTGGACGCCAAATATGTTGTTTCGGAAGCAATCAAAGTGTCAATTTTAGGCTTTCTGCTGATTTTCGTTGGCACCTCCCTAATCCTAAGCATCAGTCATTCAGTTAAACCGGTTCTGACCAGAGATCAGATAAACTACTCGAAAATTGGTCTATTGGCTTTCAGCTTTTCGTTAAATGGGCTTGGCTATGGAATGTTCCTAGTGAGCTTACTCATCCTGGTAGTTGCCAAGGTTGGCTTGAAACATCAAGCCACGGTGACTGGCATGAATTATCTGTTTCGGTCCATCGGGTCTGTTGCTGGTGTTGGAATTACATTGAATGTTTACAACAATCGACTGTTCTCAGAATTACATCATTATTTTGTCAAGAAGAAGAGGCCGAACGGAAAAATGATTTTAGACAAGTTGATGGAAAGTTCTTTCTATATCAGAGACGGTCTAGACGAGGTTTATGTTCACAAGGTGCTTAGAATATATCGTGAAGCAATAAGCGATTCCATAACGATGATTTTTATATTTGCTTCTATGGCACTGACTGCAAGTTTGTCGTTGAAATTGTACCTTTTAGATGATAAGCAGAGACGTTTAAGATAATGTATACCCTTTTTCTGATATCAGTAAAGCTTGTATAATGGGTCCTGCAACGGATCATACTTCCCATTGGCAGTGTTGATATTTGTCTTGATATTGTCATCACGAATCAGACGTTTGTAGTCTTCCCGCAGAAACTTGAGACAGTGAATAGATTTCTCTAGTCTCTCAAGGCCCTCATTGGTAAAGATTGTGATTGCAGATATCATGCATCGTGCGACAAGATCGATTGGAAGAGCGCCATATCCTGTTCCTATGCCAGTCAAAATGAGGGTATCTATATAACTATGTCTATCATCTTTCCATTTCAATGTCTTTACATTTGCCTTATTAATGGAGCTTAGAATCTCCCATGTACAATCAAAGACAAATCGTGCCATTTCCAGTCTTGAAGTACCATCATCCAGTGATCTTGGAACTCTCATTGTTGGTATGTGAACAATTGAGTTGGAATTGAGCAAATTCCACGCCTTGGAGTTCGCATAATACTCTGGAGAATTGAACTCTATCAAGTTAGCGTTCGTCGGAGTTAGGTAGCCTTTATATTGACTCAGTAGGTTATTTTGAATATGCTTCTCGGTCAACTTCCATCGACTTTCATCCAATTCGCAGTCACTATACCACTCTGCCAAAACTCTATCGAAACCTCCTCCCATGTATCCGATCGAGTTTCCTGGAGAAAGTATGGTTGTAGTGGATGTTGTTGATTTTATCAGCTTGTCATAGTTTTGCTGGCCATTGAACGCTATCTGCGGTTTCAGTTCAGGATTAGACTTTGCCAATGTCTCAAATGTTCCATTGTGGACACTTATTTCGACAGGAGTGTCGAGCCACTTCAAGCAGGAAGTGCTGTATTTGGATCGATTGAAGTCTTCTATGTTTATCTTCCAAAGGTCACATAGAGATTTATTTAAGTCCAGCAGTATTATTCGGAACTTAGGACCCTTCACACACATCCTAATGGTCAAGTTTTTTTGTCGGCAAGGGTCCTTGGAGTTCTTGAAAGGTGCTATCTTCTGATTTACTTGTTTTAACTAACGAATAAATCTCAATAAATTTTGGCAAAAAAGCTGATATCAAATCTGACTTATTCTACGTCTGAAAGTGATTTTAATGAGTAACGGTTCAATTCGAAGAGTCCTAAAACCAGCTAATTATCTAAAATAACAAAACACTTGAAAGCACGTAAATGCCCAAGAAAATTACATTAGGAAAGCAGCAGCACCAACAAGAGCAGCTAAGCCAGCAACGCCGACTTGGGCAGCAGCACCACTGTAGGTAGAAACATGTGCAGAGCTGCTAGCAGTGCACTTGGTGCAGACAGTGGACACCGTTGTATGGGTTTGAGTCTTTTTGCAGTCCCCGTCACAAACAGTGGTGGTAACTGTACCATTACCGTAGCTGACAGTGTTCACAGAGGCACCAGCTTTTGATGATGACTTGCTCTCGGATGTGGAACTCGTAGTGACACCTGGGGCAGCTGGAGTAGTTGGAGCAGCACCCGGAGTGGTTGGCTCAGCAGCTGGAGCAGTGGTTGGAGCAGCACCTGGAGTGGTTGGCTCAGCAGCTGGAGCAGTGGTTGGTTCGGCAGCTGGAGCAGTGGTTGGCTCAGCAGCTGGAGCAGTGGTTGGTTCGGCAGCTGGAGCAGTAGTTGGCTCGGCGGCTGGAGCAGTGGTTGGGGCAACAGTTGCTTCAGTAGTTGGAGCACAGGCGGTACCAGTTGGGGTTAGTGGCTGGCCACACTCGCCCAAAGCGCTGGTCAAGTACTTGAAGTAGTCAGTGTATAAGCACCATCCACAGTCTAAGCAGTCTGGAACGAGAGACAAGAATTGTCCGGAACCAGCACACAAACAAGATGCATCATAGTTTGCATCACCGCCATCTGGGGAACAGTCTCTGGCAGCAAGAATTGCGTAACCACAGGATGCGTGACACTCATAAGAAGCAGGGTCAGCAGCTTCAGCATAAGCCAAACCCTCAGCTTTGGCGAAAGCTAGAGGATCAGCGTAAGCAGCAACCTTAGAGCTCAATGCCAGAACAGTAGCGAGTAAGAACTTGGCGGACAACATATTTGATTTAAGTCAAGAAAACGAACGACTGATTAAAAGATATCCTGAAGAATCAACTTTCTATCAAACTGGGTTAATTTCCACAAGTTTTCAACAATTTTTCCGTTCCAGAAGAACCTCGCCACTACTTATAGTCAATTCATGGGCGGCAGCTCTACCAACCATGGCTCCTCACCAAGGACACCGTATATTCCCTTTTTGGATACGCAACAATAATAGCCATACGCCAAGTCATATAACCAAAAAGGTAGAACAAGAAGAGCCTACACGCTTGTTCACAATTCGTCTTCAAGTCGGCAGCGCGCTTTAACAATGAAACACCATGCTGTCCATCTTTTTAAATAGCTTATGTTACTCTCCCCGTTAACTCCAGGGTCTTTTCACAAGTCGGCCGGATCTTTTTTGATTTTTTTCACTATCTGCCAAAATTTTCTGTTGCGTCTCGGACATTTAAATGCACTTCGGAACAAAAGCAGCAGCATAGTTGGTTGTTTAACAAGTAGCTAATACACTGATTTCCTCATCATAAAGACGATACTAGTGATGTAAGACTTGTCGTATGGTTCCAAGTGGCTGTTTGTCCTTTCAAATTCTTCTCTATCCTCAGGATTTTTGTGTATGTATGGTGGAACTTTTTTTTAAAGCACTTGCCTGCTTATCTTACCCATCTATTAGTAAACCACTATGAAAACTCTGCCTTTTGCTCGTTTCAGGAAAAAGTACATTGATCAAAGTCTGCAGTAGCCCAGTTCGGTATTGTACAACGACTGATTTTTGCAAGAAGGGACCGGATTCAAATAGGAAAAAAAACAAAAAGTGCGTCTCTCGCAGATTGAACAATAGTCCCTTCCATAGAATGCGGCGCAATTAAAATAAATTTCATACTTCACAAGTGGAACTTCGGTTATAAAACCATCTGAGATAATCAACACCTGGTTCGATGAACAATATGAGCGGTACTCATAAATTGCCTGCGGATAATAGAGAAAAGTCTGAGAAACAAAAAAAACTTAGCAGCTTACAAGGATTGAACAAGGATTGTAGAGTGTGACAATAATTTGATTGTACGCTTTTCAACCTGCCCATGCAGATAGATTCCCGAGGATATTAAATGTTTCTGGTAGTAAAAGCTGATAAAAATAGAAATCGGTTAGGCAGTCACCTTTGAAAGCTTGAACCCAGGAATAGAAGGCATTTCCTCCACCGGCCGCTCTACCACAATGAGCTCGTCAGGTGACAGCGCCCCTGCTAAAAGTATACTTCGGTAATTACTAGTGAACCAAAAGCGCTTTTCTGCGATGGCCTTGTTCGAAACCTGTGTATCTGGAGTACCAACACTGCCATTGACAACACCGTTTCTGTTCCTTTTCTTTCCTTGAGGTCTCACACCAGAGGGACCGGGACTGACAGTTCGATCAAAAAATGCTAGCCAATTAGCACTGTAAAGCCAGACCCTGTTTTTGTTTTCAAAAATGCCGTATGGCTGCCCTGTCAGTGTAGAGAACTGCTGTGGAATATTTTCCGATAGCGACTCAGACCATGCCGTTTGCAGTTGGTTTCCATTATATATCAATTCAAGTAACTTGTGGTCTAAGGTGGCAACTAGTAATGTATCTGAGGATGTGAACCTCACAGCTGTTGGCACGTCATCCAGCTTGACTAAAATTCGATACTCATGGGATAATAAATCTAGTACACCAATGGTACCGTCGTTTTTGCAAAGAGCCGACATGGTACCTGTACTATTCACAGCCATAATACTAATATTCGACAGATGTTGTAGTCCACCAGATTCACTTTCTACATTATACTCCACTGGAGTTTGCTGATCATCGAACTCAGACATATTATCATTCGTCATATCATCATTGACAACAAATCTAACTCCATGCACATCGTTATGCATGTTCACCATTAAAAGTAAATTTTGCTCGTCAACAAACTGAATCAGTTTGGCACCCATTTCCTCCAAAAGAGCTGACCGAAGCTTAACAACTTGTAGTTTCGACGCTGACTCATCCTCTATAAGCTCAAACAGCTTTGTCGTTGATAATCGAGAAACCGCCAAATATCTACCATTTTCTGATATAGAGACAGATGAAATATTATCGGCGTCCGACAAGGTTAGCTTTGCAACTAACTTTTTGGAAGCTCCCTCAAAGGCCAATCGCCATATCTTGACTTGTTGATCTTGCCACATTATCAGTAGCCTCTTAGCCTCATTCAAAATAACATTATTGTTTGTATGGTTGATAGGAAACTTGAAAGCAACACTGTTTTGAAAATTGCTAACTGAAACGACCGCTAGCACCCGTTCGACTCCACCGCTCACCAACAAGTCTAAATTTTTAGATTCATATGAGGATATCGTTCTGACATCATTAGCATGTAAAAGTCTGTTTAGTGAGTTCACCCACTTTGTTGAATTTTTACTTGTTTTCACAAGGTCAAAATTGAATATTTTTCGATCCACTCCAGCACTAAATATTTTAGTGCCAGTAGCGTCCACGGTTAAGCACAATACATCAGCTTCATGTACATTGAATGACTGTTGTAAAACAAAGTGTTTTAAATCCCAAAACTTGATCGATCCGGTGGAATCACCTGAAACCAACTGGCGACTTCCAGGTACAGTGATCACAGACCACACAAGAGTGCTCTCAATCTTTGATTTGTCGACCCTCAAAGTTTGCACTATTCTTCCCTTATCCTCATCTTTGTATGACCAGCAGCGTATTCTGCCATCTGCACAGCCCCCAATGACTAAATCATCGCCAAGCCAGCACAAGCTAAGCACTCTTGCTCGCTGTCTTTGTAATATCATCTCATGTTCAATCACAGCAGGGCCACCTTCAATGTTTACTATCACTACTGATCCGTCATCGCAACCAAGTGCTATTCTGTTTTGGGATTTATTTACTGCACATGACCAGATCACACCGGCATTACAGTCGTGATTTTTCAATGGGCAGCCTGTCGAGATATCCCATTCAGTTAACAGTGTAGATCCTCCAGTGGAAAATAGTCTAGGAAGTGATTTTTGTGATTCCCCAGCCCAAACTAGCGCCTCGATGGATCTTCCGCGGCCTCCCAAAATTGTTGTTTCCTTGTGCCATTTTGTTTGAGAGTTTCTGGGATTCCAGATTTCGATTGATCCATCAAATCTTCCCACAGCCAATCGTAGACTTTTGGGGCTAAATTCAGCTTTATTGGACGTATGAGAAAAACATGTTGCTGTGATTGTATGTGGAGTGTAGTCCACAAAACGGCATCTATGAATATCCATCGCAGCACAACTCTTAAAACAAGAGAAATTTTCTATATTGATCCCTAGTCTAGATGGCCTGTAGCAGCTCGATTTTCGGGCAAAAAATTTTCGTCAAGTTGGGCAAATTATTCTTCTACTTTGAAGTACGTGAAGATTTCCTTTAGTTTTTCAATTCGACATGCAAATACCTATAAAATGTGCAATACAGAGAACAAGCCTACTAAAGGGCTAAATGAGATGAGAACAAGAGCAAAAAAAAAATTTTGTATGTGTTTCGTAATCAGAAAACTGACAGGTTACCCGGAGATCTTGAGATCTGGCAGACATGACATCTATCAGGGGTGGCATCTACTGAGGTGGTTAGTTCTCAGAACAACCACCAGTTAACCTGAACATAAGCGATGTATATGTAACTGGATCATTTGGTTCTATTTAATCTTTGTTCCGTTAGTTTTTCTCCCGTTAGTCTTTGTGCAGTTAGTATTTACCCCGTTCTTGCCACTAGTACTCGGTAGTCACTGGTAATCCAGCAAATTTTGACTATACTTGAACATACTTATCATTGGTTTCGAACCTCCGGCCGGTACTGTAGTGAATCGGTGGCTGCAAGACATATATCTGCAATAATCAATCTATTTATGCATTTCACTGTTCTTTTAGTATTGCGTATTGCCCATTTCCTGTAGTATGTCGTTCACTTCTTGTCTGTTCTTGTATTTTCCATTTCCTTGTCCTTATTGAATATATGGCCACTGCTTTTCTTTGAATGCTTCTCTCACTGTTTCGGATGTGCGCTACTGAGATCTGATTGCGGGGTAGGGAGTCAGTTATTCTTGGGTTTTCGGCCCTGGGAAATATCTGGTTGTGGCGCATGCCGTGGATGGGCGTGGAACGGTCGATGGCTTGTGTCATGGACCGTCGCGGCAGACCAATGTAGACCGAGCACATTGATTCCAGGCGACCCCTCAAGTTGGCCACATTTTGGTGGTCACATTTGTGGCTGGTGAGGCAAGACTGAGATATTAAGTAGTTTAAGTAATGTAAAGAAGCCGATTTGACGAGAACAGATGTATCTTGTTCGGTTGTGATGGCGAAGAAACAACGTCGAGCCAGGTATATGAACAAACAGACAAGAGAAAAGCACAAGAGTGTGCCCTTGCTGTAAAAAAAAGAACTTCGAGGAGATCTGCGTTGCGATGTTTGCGGTAGCAACTAGATCTGGCAGAGTGGTGATAAGAGGTATTGGCCTAAGGCTCCAAGGCACCGTACAGTCACCGCTGGCCAGATATAACGAGCTGGTCGAACAGGGAAAATTGAAAGATGACAAGTATCAGCGTGGAATATTGGCTGGGCTCGAAGGACTGCACGATCAGCTCAAGCAGTACCAACCGCCTGAGGTTAAAGAGCCCGAGATAAATGATTTGGCTCCAAAGTCTGGTCTTTCCAAAATATTTGGATCTCTGTTCTCATCTCATTCCAAATCTTCTGAAGATTTGAACCTAGATATTAGCTCAGTTCCCCATGGAGTATATCTCTATGGTGATGTCGGCTGTGGGAAGACTATGCTTATGGATCTGTTTTATGATACCCTTCCACCTCATTTGAGTAAAAGAAGACTTCATTTTCATCAGTTCATGCAGACTCTTCACAAGCGTTCTCACCAGTTGAAGATGGAGCACAGTTCGCAGGAGATCGATGTCATACCACTCCTCGCATGGGGGTTGTCCAAGCATGCTACTGTACTCTGTTTCGATGAGTTTCAAGTCACTGATGTGGCAGATGCAATGCTGCTGCGTAGACTGCTCAATCTGGTTCTCCGGCCTGATCATGGCTTGGTGTTGTTTGCGACCTCTAACAGAGCACCCGATGATCTATATATCAATGGTGTTCAAAGAGAGTCGTTTATTCCTTGTATTCAACTACTAAAACGAGCAACTAGTGTTGTCTACCTGAACTCTCCGACTGACTATAGGAAAGTTCCACGACCAATGTCTTCAGCATATTATACTCCGAAACCAGGGATTAAGTTTGATTCAAAAATATCTAGAAAACAGCAACATGATCATATTGAGAAATGGTACTCTTATTTCTCTCAAGGGCATCAGAAGGAAGAGAACATTCCCCTCAAAATCTGGGGAAGAGAACTTATTGTCCCTTTATGCTCACCTCCATATGTTGCACAATTCACATTTGACCAACTTTGTGGAAGTCCTTTAGCAGCTGGTGATTACCTCACGCTTGCCACTTCATTCAATGCGATTATCGTCACGGACATACCATATCTCAGTGTGAACGTTAGAGACAAAGTCAGAAGATTTATCACATTTCTGGATGCTGTCTACGACAATCATGGCAGAATAGCAGTGACTGCTGCTGCTCCATTCAACGATATTTTTGTGGAACCTGAGGATATTGGTGAAGATAACTTTGCTCTAGTGTCAAACCCTGACGCTGATATAGATAAAATCATGGAAACCGATGATTTGGTAGTCAATCATGGATTTGATGTAAAAATAGCAAAGAAAGCATCTATGTTTGGTACTCTCGATGAAGAAAGATTTGCATTTGCCAGAGCTTTAAGTCGATTAAGTCACATGAACACACAGGACTGGATTGATAATTCGGTACCTAGAAACTAAAGCTACAATTTAAACATTTAGCGTGTAAATTATGATTCAGGTTGTGCATACATGGGTATATGCATTTATTTATACTTCGATCATTCGATATCTGACATATTCAGCTCGATTTGATCCTTATTTATATTCTCGACATTAGGTGCGATAGAAATGGTGGAATTTTTTGGACCTTCTGATGAGGCCACAAATCCCATTGGATTCAATGAGATTTCGGCCGACTTGGCTTTGGGGAGCGGACGGTAGATGTCTTCAAGATGTCTTTTGTATCGAAGCATTTGCTTGTATGACTCCTCGTTGCCAAATTTGAGCTCGAATTGTTTCCAATGGCCCCATACTGATTCTCTGTCTTTTTCTAGTTTACCAAATCTCATAATCAATTCGGCACCATACTTCAAAATTTCCCTACACCGCTTGAACTCTCCGAGGTTGGCCTCTAGTTGAACAAAGCCCATTAGTAAATCATCAATGAATCCAGAGGTCTTGATAGAAATATTTTCTAGTGCCTCTTGATAAATCGGTCTGCAACTGTCCAAATCTTTGAAATCCATTGTTTTTGTAATCAAAACTTTGTAAAGTTCCATTTTGTCATCGTTTGACTCCACTTTCTCAATTGCGTCTCTGTATATTCTCAGTGACCGTAACTTAGACCCTTTAGTTTCCTCAAAATTAGCGTATAGAAACACAATAGATTTTAAAAAGCTCGACGGACAACCTTCAAGAGCCTGTTCAAATAAATCTCTGATCCGCTCCAGTTTAATATTCAAAGACGATTGAAGCCGAATTACAGAACTCAGATAGGCGTTCCAGATTTCAAACACAGTAGGATATCTGAACATATGGACTCCTCTTTCAAAGATTTTGAAAGAACGTTCATAAAACTTTGCCTCCTCCAAGAAAGAGCAATAGTTTAAGATTGTTAGGGGCGTTGCTAATTTCATGTCTAATGCTTGGTCATAGGCCTTACAGGTCTCTTCGAAATCTCCCGAACTTTCAACAAGATCCAGGTAAAAGCTCCACAGCTTTGTCGATCTGTGAACCCTCATTTGAGGACTCAATTCCGTATCTTTGTAATTTATCGCTCCTTCAAACTTAGGTTTTGCTAGTGCGCTTTCTATCACTATCATAGCCTGGTCAAAATTACCAGTGTTCAATTCCATTTCCGCCCAACTAAGATAAATATTGATCAAATCTTCAATATCCCTAAATGGAACATTCACTGCCGCACGATATATCGATCTGGAGACTTGCAAGTCATTATTTGATTCGTAAATGGAAGCATAATCTATCCAAAGCTTGGAAAAGAGACCAGTCTCAGAAACTTTTTGCGGATCGATTGAAGCTACAGCATTTGCGTAGCAATCTAGTATCTTATTGATATCTGATTCTTTGTCAAACAGTTGAATCCTGTTGAGCCATTCTGCAACATTACTCTTATTTTGCCTCAATAGGACATCATTGATCAAAAATTTTCTTCTCTCCAGTAGGTTTTCGAATCTTGCAAAAAGAATATTCAACTCAGAGTTCAAATTGTCACATCCATATCCTTCACTCTCAAGCTTATCAATCCTTGTAGCAAGTTCAGTAATTCTTGAATCTTCGAGCTCCACATAAGAGTCATAAATCAAAGTAACATCCTTCACAGTGACCGCTCTCTTCATACCACTTTCGAAAGCATCGATAGCCTTGAAATACTCTTCTCTGAGAACCCAAAATGAAGCTAACTTTACAACAAACTTACCCAACTGATCAGGAAACTTATTGGCGAGTTTACCAAAAACCATGGTTACTTTGTTATCGTGCCCCTGAAGGTCTATCATATCGAATTTTCTTGTCGCATCAAGCAAAATATCGAAATATTCAATGTAAAGATCAAGCTCAGATTTTGATAACTGCAAAAGAAAAGTGGCATCCTGGGCGACTTTCTCGTAGATTTGACTCAGCTTTTCGAGTTCAGTGGCACATGAGACATTGTTAGCCAGTTTGTATAAAACTTCTTCAAGCCCCACAGATTTATCGTCATTTTTGCTATTGATATCATCAAAATTATGTTCTTTCAGGGCAATCAACAACTGGATATAGCGATAGTAAACAAGAAACTGTGTTTTTCCACCCACCCGGTCTGCAAAACGCAAAAATAGTTTCCAGATCTCAAAGTGCTGCACTACTGTCAGGGCTTGTAATGCTGCATTAAACTGTAGGCGAACATAACGAACCTCAAAAATCTGAAGATTGTCCGTTAGAAATTGCAAAAGTGCGTGCCAAATACCTGGAAACTTGTTGAGTAGGATCAAGCATCGCTCAAATAACTTAGCAATAACTTTCCCGTCGCTCGCAACAGGATTCTTATTGAACATATCAATTCTCAATTTCAAATACTTCATCCAAAGTTTGTAAGAGCGTGGAACACAGTTTATAGACCTGTTAAGGAGTGCAATTTGCGACTCTAGTGCGCCATTTTTTTCCTTATGTCTAACATACTCTAACCAGTTATCTAAAGAGTATGGATCTTTCAGAAGAGCAACCTCAAACGGGATATCATCCTCCGTTATGTAATCTAAAACTCCTCTTTTCTCCATTTAGGAAAACCCTGGTACTCAACGATCTGCCTCTCTCCCCATACGTCTCCGTTCTATCATATGAATTTTGAGCTCGGGGCTCTCTCAAGCCTCTTGTTTGTCTTGCAACTTCTGAAATAAATTATCTTGCACTGCCATACATTAATTTTTAATGTTACCCGGACTTTGTTTTTGGTGATAAATTGTCTATAACTGAAGAGGAAGCAGCCACTCACTATATCGAACTCTCAATTTCTCGATTAAAGTCATGAACAGACGGGGCAAATAGTGATATATGGCCATCAATATACAACATTATGTCTAGTGCTGCTAACAGGTATGTTAATTTGAATTTTTTGGATAAAAGAGTGTCCAATTGACTGTGTTAAAAGAAGGTATATTCTAACGTTTGAGTGTGATGATTTAGAGAGCAGGTTTTCCCTACTCGTATGACCCTTGGTGTTATGAAGGGGAAGTTGAAGGGTGCTCAACAGGGTCATTCATTGCTGAAGAGAAAATCAGAGGCGCTGACAAAACGTTTCAGAGACATCACCAGAAGAATAGATGACGCCAAAAGAAAGATGGGAAGAGTGATGCAAACTGCCGCGTTTTCGCTTGCAGAAGTTTCGTATGCGACTGGTGGCAATATTGGATATCAGGTTCAGGAATCTGTGAGCCAAGCTCGATTCAAGGTGCGTGCACGGCAGGAGAATGTATCGGGGGTGTATTTGCCTCAGTTCGAGGCTGATATAAACGAGTCCATCAATGACTTCAAAATGACGGGTTTAGGAAGAGGTGGTCAGCAGATTCAAAAAGCAAGAGATGTTTATACTAAATCTGTACAAACGCTTGTGGATCTTGCGTCTCTACAGACAGCATTTGTCATATTGGATGAAGTCATCAAAGTGACAAATAGAAGGGTCAATGCTATTGAGCACGTCATTATTCCAAGAACAGAGAACACCATTTCCTACATAAACTCAGAGCTAGACGAGCTTGACAGAGAGGAATTTTATAGACTTAAGAAGGTGCAGGAAAAAAAACAGATTGAGATTGCTAGGGTCGATGCTGAAAATGCCGCCAAAAAGGCTAAGTTGGTTGAAGAAGGACTGTTAGCTGAAGCCGAGCAAGCTGAGAAATTGGCAGCAGTGGCCGAAGATAATGCCCCTGATTTAACTGCGCAGGTTGAAGAGGATGTTATTTTCTAAATAAAGGTTAGGCAAACCCAGGTATGTCCGTGCGCTGCGCTTCAACAATATTTCGGACTCTTAGTTGAGATAAACTGCTCATGTTTTTGATATGTTTGAGTGACATCTCCCCTTCGTTTAGCCTTTGACTATATAAGAGCAACTGATCAGGACGGGATATGATGTAAACGGTTTTGATTGTAAGACTAATATATTTTCGTCTTCAGGTAAATAAATATATTGTGTCGCAAAAAATCAAAATTTTGAAGTAACAAAGCTCGATTTATGATGCTAAAGAATTGAAACCGTGTTGCATATAGTGAATGTTACAGATGAAGATAGTGTATAAATACATCATCTATGCTTTGCTTTTGGCAATTCTCATTATACAAGCATGTGAGCTCAGATTTCTGAAGTATATGTCTCCAATCAAACTCCGAACATACCGATATCCAAAGAAAAGTGAATTTCGAAATACGATTACAAAGAACTTATTGACTCAAATCAATCAAACAAGGCTCATTAATACGATATCAGATTTGAGCATTTCATTTGAGTCACGATATTATAATTCAGTACAAGGCCTTGAAATTTCTCAATGGGTATATGATAAGTTATATGAGTTTCAGGAATCTAATGGTTTGGATTTCAATGTGACCATGCTCCAGCACAAGAAATGGATACAGCCCTCAGTAATATTTCGAATCAACTCGCGCTCTGGAAACCAAGATTCAACGAAAGTGGTCGTAGTGGGTTGCCATCTGGATTCTATCAACATGATACCGTTTCGCAGCTCTCCAGGGGTCGATGATAACTTATCAGGGGTTGTAACACTATTAGAGGCGATCGAGGTTCTTGTGCAAAACATGGGGGACCTTAATTTTGCGAATGCTGTTGAATTCCACTTCTACGCTGGAGAAGAGGCTGTCATGAAGGGCTCGCTCGATATCTTTGAGCAATATTCCCAAACAGATAAAGAGGTTGTAGCTATGCTTCAGCAGGATATGACAGGTTTTACAGCAAAAACCAAAGAAAAGGGTATTCCTGTCCACTTTGGTGTTATTGAAGATTACAAATCAGAAAGCTTGATGGAGTTCACAAAGAGCGTGATTGAGGAATACTGCGCAATTGGGTACCTTAGTACCGAGTGTGGACACTTCTGTTCTGACCACAGCGCCTCATTGATGTTTGGAAATCCTTCTGTCTATGTATTGGAATCTGTTTTGCCGCTGTCTAACCCCTTTATACATTCACAACATGATAAGCTCGATCTTATTGATTTTGATCATGTTGTGGAGCACACCAAGCTAGTCTTGAGCTTTGTCACGGAGCTGGCTCTGGCAGAGATTATTGCGACCAAGACTCATGAAACTATGAATCTGAAGTTTGTGGATCTCATACTACTAAGTTTTACTCACGACTCAATTCGATTCATTTTTCTCTGTACTCTTCTTCCTGTACTGGTGGTTTTAGGGTGCACTTCCTTTGAGAAAACGAGCAAACTCGCCACCACCTCAGATCTTGAAGTTTCAAAACCCCATCATTCCTGAATATACAAAAACAGGTATGATTACCATGTCCCACTCGATGGTTTGGAGTCCGTCCACACGTTAACCACTCCGTTGCTATCAATGAATTTTGGTGTAAGGAAGTATTCCCCCGCAAATGGGAAGCATTTTCGTGACCATAATTTTTCATGACGGTGTTACCATATTGAGTAGAATGTGGAGAAGAAGAAATAACTATTTAACTGGATAGTGAGCCATGAAAACACGCATCCTGTCTTTAAACAGTTCAGATAAATGAAAGTTAGGCAGTATATAAGTATATTATAATAATTTAATTCATTGATGTCTACATTTCTACAAAATATTGTGAGAAGACGTGCTGGGTAAGTAACAAGACAAGAAGTTGATCCCCACCACAGTACTAACCCAAACTGTCAGTGTGATTGGTTTAGTCGGCGGCTTAGTGACTCCAGTGGTACTACTGAAGTTGTGCATATTGAGAAACAGCGAACTGATTTACAGGCGCGAGGAAGAGCAGAACCTACGGACTTTACGGAGCCATCTAGAACACCTCAATTCACGACTCACTCGACTGGACCACAGCGTGAGGAGCACATTGACATGAAGTGGCAGGAAATGCAGTGGGTATTGAATTACTAGTAGAGGGTTCGATCTCTGCTTCTATGCCTAAGGCTTTTATTCTGCCGGATAACTCGACCTATTCAAGCGTTAAATAGTATATGATCGGTACGCGATACGATAACATGACATGACCTTTTTAGAGCTTTAAAAGTAGTAGCTTTTTCTTTCTCTGCTAGCAGCAGCTTGATATGTGTACGCTTAGTCTGTCCACATGCTGGAGCAAGTTTCCTAATCTCCAATGTCACGTACAAAAGCATTTTTTTCGGTGTCAACTGCCGTTTTAGTGTTTGAAGTTTGTTGCACAGCCAAAAGATCAAAGCTGTCAGTAAGGTCTGAAAACAGTATGGAAGACCGACGCCCTTCTCCACGCTTCGTGATTCTTGCCCTATGAGCAGCTTATGGCGATTTCGTCTCTTTAGGGGTTGTGAAAAGACGGATGGAAAATGATGGACGAGGTGCTCACGAGATAGTGAAGATACCTCAAAGTATAAGAAGGAACAGTTTTCTACCATTGATCTGGTGGAAATTTTTGTATTTTTCAACAGTACATCACTATAATCCTCATGTCGCCTGTTCCAGAGTTCAACTTATCATCGGCAAAAGCTACAGAATACGAGCATGAATATGCTGCTCATAACTACCACCCACTACCAGTGGTGTTCTCAAGGGCCTCAGGAGCAAAAGTGTGGGACCCAGAGGGACACGAGTACCTTGATTTTCTCTCCGCTTACTCTGCAGTCAACCAAGGCCACTGCCATCCAAGAATCATCAATGCATTGATTGAGCAGGCGCAGAGACTCACATTATCATCTAGAGCATTTTCGTCTGACATTTTTGGCTCTTATGCGAAGTACGTTACTGAATACTTTGGCTATGAGTGTGTTCTACCTATGAACACAGGTGCAGAGGCTGTCGAAACCGCGCTCAAGATCGCAAGAAGATGGGGGTATCTGAAGAAAGGCATCTCTCCAAATGAAGCGATAATTCTGAGTTGTGAAAACAATTTCCATGGAAGAAGTTTGGCCATAGTCAGTATGTCAACTGACCCTGAAGCCAGGACCAACTTTGGGCCTTACTTGGAAAATGTCGGGCCTTCTATCCCAGGTACTAACGGCCAGATACTTAGATACGGTGTTATAGAGGATGTTGAGTTGGCTTTCAAGAACGCAGGTGACAAAATTGCTGCTATTCTCATTGAGCCTATTCAAGGAGAGGCAGGTATTGTTGTTCCACCTGCAGATTACTTTCCAAAAGTCAAAGCCCTTTGTAACAAGTACAACGTCTTGCTAATTGCAGATGAAATCCAAACTGGAATTGCAAGAACCGGCAAGTTACTTTGCTGGGAGCATTACCTCCCAAGAGAGGATAAACCAGATATGATTCTGTTGGGGAAGGCTATTTCAGGGGGAGTGCTGCCTGTTTCTGCGGTTTTATCATCAAAAGAAATTATGTACACTCTAGAGCCAGGATCTCACGGCTCCACCTACGGTGGAAATCCACTGGCTTCAAGAGTTGCTATTGAGGCTCTCGAGGTAGTCAAAGATGAGAAGCTCGTTGAGAGAGCTCAAGAGTTGGGAGAATTCTTCCAACAAGAGTTACGAAAACTCATGAAAGAATCTAATGGAGTCATCAAAGAAGTGAGAGGTAAAGGTCTTTTGTGTGCGATAGTGGTTGATGATTCAAAGACTGATGGAAAGACGGCTTGGGATTTATGTTTGCTTATGAAAGATCACGGCGTTCTGGCTAAGCCAACACATGAACATATAATTAGACTTGCGCCTCCTCTGGTTATTGAGAAAGAGGATCTTTTGAAAGCTGTTGACAGTATCCGGGAGTCACTGACTGAGCTTTCAGGTGTGTCAAAGTCACAGCATTAGGCGTATTGGCGCTCGGATATCATTTTTTCCAACTAAAATAATTCTATGACAAAATGTGTAAATTATGTAGCGTTACTACTGCGAAGGTTCATCCTTCAGCACCATCAGAAGGAACTCCAGTCCCTTTTTGGCAAAAAGCTGCATGTTCTCCGCGCGGTCTGTAGAACCTGTATTGATCACACAAGACTTGTCACCGTTGGGTCCCGTAATTCCAAGATACACAATGCCCTGTTTCACCTCACCTGCTATGCTGCCGTCATCCCTCTGCTCAGAATCTGTAAATGGTCCTGCAAAACCAGATTCTGAAAGCACGTATGTTGAGCCAAACTCGATTCTTAAGTTCCTAGCAAGCCGCAAAACGACTGTTTCACTAGGGCCGGTATAGTTACGTATTTGCTCCAAATCCCAGCCGCTCGACTTCAACCGTGATTTTAAACTGTATATTAAACGTCCACCATCAAAAAACTTCGATGCGCCGGGAAGCGAAATCAGATATGCGCTCAACAAACCCCCACAGGCACCTTCGCTCACCGAGATGGTCTGCTTTTTGTGGATCAGAATGTCTGCGATCTCTTGAACCAGTGTTTGAATTTCCTTCGGAGGAAATTCCATTGTTGGTCTCACACTATCAGTTTCTAGTCGTTCTCTGTTCTCAATGACCTTTCCCAAGTCCTTCAGCAGTTTCCTCCTCATTGTATGCTCCGGTACCAGCTTTGCTCAATGTTGACGGAGTCTTTCTACAATATTATATGTGTACGGATGTTACTTCTGTCAGAATAAATTCGTGTATAATATTTAATTCAGCTCAACGTCTAAGAAGCGTTTTGCCACTGTAAGAGACAAGACCTATACTGATAGCAGGAGTATACAGCGGAACAAAGGGAAAAGCGGCATAGTTCTATATACCAGAGATGGTTCTGAGTACACCTTTGCGATTCAATGCAGGAAAGGTTGATTTCGACGAAGATACAAACGTATACACTCCGAATCCTATCAAAGGTGAGATTGTGATCAAGCAGAGCGAGGAGGGTGATGGATTTTACTCATTTACGTGGAGTCCACGTGAGAATTCTGTTGCAGGTGTGGATAATGAAGAGCTGCTTGTGATTGCTGGTGACGTGACGTGGAAGAGAGTGAAGTCTTGCAACACAGGACGGGTATATATGTTGACATTTCTGAGCTCGGGCGCCAAGAACCTGTTCTGGATGCAGGATGTGAATGATGACGATGATGATCTATCGAAGGAGACCGAGAAGGATAAGACAATTTTCAAGCAGATCAACGATTTGTTACAAGAATTCCCCGAGGAAGAATAGAGTTCATCTTGCCGCAACTCAAGCTGATTCAGTTCTGTGTACCCAGGAGGTGGTTGTGGTGTAATGATTGAGCGTTGCAATAGCTTATTTTGTATGTCTGTACATATCTTCACAACAGTTAATCCCATAAAATCTTTGATACAAAAAAAAGGAAAGGATGTTTAATGTTAGTGACAGAACTACGTGTGACCCTTGTTGAAATCTTTCCATCCTTGATTGCCCTGTCAATCTTGTTTTATCACCTCGTAAGCATCGTTGAGCAATTCTTGATGGGATTTGAATTGCCCATCAACGCTAACGCTTTTAACTCGACGTAGTCTCTGACCCTGATAACCGCCATTTGATGTTGGATTCACAGCCTTGTTTTGTGCTCTAGCAAGTTATGTTTTTCCTTAAATTAGATAAACAGAAACTATTGAGGAAGTACGGATAAACTTGATAGGGTATCATGGAATCGAAGAAGGAAGATCTAATAGTACCCAAAGTATACTTTTGGGGGTTTTGAACAACAGTTGACAAGTACATGGCGGACGGAGCTGAACTTGCGGCTGGAAGAAGGTTTTTGCGAGGCTCGGCCCCTGGCAATTTGTCATACTATCGGGACCATGAATCTTTGAACGCCCATAGGATGGCCGGGTCCCCTCTTGGTGGTAACTTTCGACACAACACCATTTATTTTAGTCAAAGTACTTCTGAACAACATGAATCCGAATCTTCTGAATCTCTGGCAGGGTCGATCGAGTTTTCTCCAAAGGAAACAGGTCCTAATTCGGAGCCACATACCCCCGTGGGAAATCCCGACATAATTGTATGCCCTTATGGGTGCTGCAAAAGTGAGAGCGCTTCGGAATATGTTTTCAAGAGAGGGTTTTTGGAGGGCGCTTATTCCGATGTTACCATAAAGGCGTTTGGCTCGGAATACAGGCTCCACAAGTTGTTTCTCGATAAGAGCAAATATTTCAGATCGTTGTTCGAATGGTCAGCTGCGGAGCGCGAACTAGACAATTTGAGCGATCAGGAATACTCAGAAGGAGATAGTCGTAGAGCACGACACTCTGGAAACGTTTTCGAGCTAGAGTTTGATGACACAAAAATAATTCAGGCCGCCTTCGAGCTGGCTATTGCCAGACTGTATGGTGCCGTCAATATCAAAGAAGAAAATAAGATTTCCTACAGTATGATCGCAGTCGGACAGTATCTTGCGATTCCTGATGTTGTCTGCACGGCGACTGATTTTATTGTCAGAAGCATGGACATGTCGAATATCTCGCAGAATATGGTGTTTGCACTCTCTCATAATTATGGGTCTGCAAGCGAGCGGATTATCCAAAATGGAAAGGGAATACTATGTACAGATGGATGGGAAGTTGGGGTGGAGAAGTGGGATGGGATACCAGCTTCTGTGATTGCTGAGGCTGTAGGAGAGGATTATTTTTTTACCCCTACGGAGTGGGACCGCTGTATCTTTATTATTAAATTGATTGAAAGAAGGCTAGAAAAACAGGTCAGCATGGACAGCGAGAGCATATCCAGTGATATGGGGCTCAATGATATGGAACAGGTCGGCCTTCTGAAAAAAGTATTGAATGAGAAAATTCTCTACTGTCACATGTCTCCAGAACAATTGCAAGAATTAGAGAGCTTCTATGATATTAACGGAGAGTCATACATTGATCCTCAAGTTTTACACAAAGCTCTATGGCAGGCTGTCTATTTACAGCGTATGGTCTTGACTTCAGGCTCTCTTCCTAACCTTGGAAATGTCCTCAACAGTTCAGGACCACCAGCTCCGGGTGCGAAGTGGTTTAGAATACCAATCAAAGATGCTACACTAGCTGGTTTACCGACAGAGATAGACAAGAAAATGCTGGACACTCTAAGCACATCGTCTCAGCCGGTGAATAACCTTGAAAATGGGAAGTCGACTCAAGACGATGTTCCGGAAAAGTCAGAAAGATTATACAGTTGGACAAAGATACCGCCATTCCGGTTCTCAGTTGCTTTTGCAAATGTTTCTGACCTTATGACTGAAAAAAGAGTGTACGGCAAAACATTCTGGTATGCTGGCTCTTATTGGAACTTGTACTTACAGAAGAATCACATACACTCCAAAAATACATTTCAAATCGGGGTTTACTTGCATAGAGCTAACAGTGGTTCGTCCAACCCTTCTTCAAAGCATGGACTCACCAATCCAGATATCTTTTTAAATAATGTTAACTACCGGTCGATGCCAAAGAAGTATTCGCAGATACCAAGTGCGCAGGCTTCTACCGGTATATCAACGCAAAATACTGCTTCCAGCCATTTACAGGGAGCAGAAGAAAAGGAGTATGTTCAGGATGATACCCCGTTAAGTCTCAGTGAGCTCTCTATCAATGATGGCTCCTCTGACTATTGTGTTCCTGGTATGAGTGAGCTACTTCAAGATGGTACTACAAATCGCAAAACGGATACAAGGTCATTTCTTACGTATGAGGACCAGAGAAATGCCATTCGTGTTTATTTTATAATTTTTACACCTTCGAGAAGAGAAAAGCCTACTATAACGTCATTTTTGTCTGTTCCAAATGACTTTCACAAGTCACAAAGTTGGGGCTGGAAGAGCAACAGTATGTGTGTTTTCAACGAAGATGGATCATTTCCAGAAGGGCACGAACCTCATCTTAAGTTCATGATTGTTCTAGGCAATGTTTAAAGCGATATGGGTGTCAATCAAAAGTCTTGATTTCTTTATAATAAATATTTACCTAATGGGGACTTTTTTATTAGATCTTACCTCCATTCCACGGACCAAGTGAGCTTCTTTCCTGGGTTGAATGGTGCAATTTGAATCTCTTCTGTTGATAAAATCTCAGGAACTGTTATGTCTTTTTTAATTAGCCAACACTTGTCGTTAGACTTTAGCGTATTCAAGTCGATTTCGTAAAACGAATTGCCAAAGGTCGAAACAAAATCCTTCAGCATGTCAAGTTTTCCATATCCCTCAAAGACTTCAGCTAGATATGACATCACAAAAGGCTGTGTATAAACTCCAGCACAGACACCCACATGAACAGATTTTTTGGAAAGTTCATGTGGAGCAGAATCTGAACCAAAGATAAAGTAAGGTTTACCAGACATAGCAGCCTCCACTAACGCACGTCTATCTTTTGGTAGTTTGGCTACAGGTTTGCAGTAATTTATGGGATTTCCTGCCCAATCGTCAATAATCAAGTAAAGATGGTGAGCTGTAATTGAAGCAATAACCTTTGGTTTTTCATTAGCTTTGAGTGAGGAATTCAACTCATGAATGGCCTCGATAGCGGCCTCAGTAGTACAATGCTCCAAGACTATTTTCAAGTCAGGAAAGTCCTCGTGGAGTTTAAAAAGCGCTGGCAAGAATTCTGGCTCAGCGTTAAGTATGTGAATGTCCTCTCCATCTGAATTTGAGCTTGACGGCTTCTCACCGTGTAGGTTCAACACTAAGCCATATTTTTGCATCACCTCAAATATGGGGTAAAATCTAGAAAAGTCATTAGGATCCACACCTGCACTCGAATTTGTAGTAACACCTGCAGGATAGCACTTGACTCCACGTATGACTTTCATTTGTGCGGCCCTTTCAACGATATCGGGAGTTAAGCTGCTTGAAAGGTAAAAGGTCATGAGGAAAGTAGTTGCCGGGGCCAAGTCCTCGAGTTGCGACTTATAATCCATGACTGCCTCAAGAGTGGTTATTGGTGGGGTTATATTTGGCATGACATAAGCGATAGAGACTCCTCCTTTTCTAACAGCTGGAGTTACTGCTTTCATCATGCTGCCTTGTCTGAGATGGACATGATAGTCTCCAGTAATACCCAGTTCGATGCTTTCTAGCTGTGAGTTCATCGTTTTTCCTTGATACAGTGGTTTGGTATTTCTGACGTTTATAACTTTTCCAGGAACTTTACCAGCATTCAGTATAGCGTAATCTAGATCAATCAACTTCTTGAAAATGATCCATTGACGCTTCATTAGAAGTGTGGCAGATCTTTAGGATAATCGATGCGTCAATTGACGTCGACTGGGTTCTCGATTTTTTTTTTGAATCTTTTCAATATGCTTGAAAATCAGATCATTTCTAGGAACGCCAGTAGCTCTAGTTGTTGATGCTAAGAGTGTAGTGCAACTAATGAACATGTCTGAAGTTGTTACTGCTCCGGCGCTTTCAACGGCTCAGGATGAAAATACTTTTGAATTTGAACCCGTGAACATCGACCGAAGTCGAAAAAAGAGACCTTATTTTGTTCCGGAAATATCGAATACACCTTCAGATGAGGTTTCCATGAGCGATTTACGATCAGCTATTGCCGAATACTATAGTACAGAAAAACTAATAAAGTATCTGGGACAGCGAAATGATGATGGGACTCCGAAGTATCGTAAGATCACTCTCCAGTTCCCTGACGACCTCATATGTGATTCATCAATTGTGCTCCAGCAGCTGCAGGACGGACTCAAGAGGCTAGCTGAAGACTATAAACACCAGCACCACGACAGTGATTTGCATGATCATAAATCACACTTGGGTGTATCGGATAAAGAAATAGATTTTACCAGTTCTTCATGCTCGTCGCAAAATGCACAAGACATCGAATCGATAAAGCCCTGTACAGGCAGTTGTGGTGGAGATTGCAAAAATCCAGACAAGAAACAGGAGGTATGGATATTAGCTGATACATCATATTCGGCGTGCTGTATAGATGAAGTCGCTGCTGAACATGTTTCCGCTGATATTGTTATCCATTTTGGTGACGCATGTTTGAATTCAGTTGACAAGCTCACTGCTGGCTACATTTTTGGCAAACCTTATCTTGACTTTGCAAACGCTGTTTCACAATTTGAGAACATATACACTGATAAAGACCAGTTTGTCGTGCTGATGGCAGACACGCCTCTAAGTTATCACTTAAGGCAGCTGTACGAGCTTTTGAAACCTAGATATAAAAATTTGGCCTTCGCAGAAATAGATTTCGATAAATGTGGCAAGAAGGCCACCATACTTGATCGAAATTCGCCAATACATGATGCTAAATCATTAAAGGTGGCATCGCGGGTAATTTACGGTTTAAATGGAGAAGAGATCAGTTTAATAGATTCAGACAACTGCGATAGCATAACACAGCAATATAGCCTTTTCCATATCAGTAGGCCTGCTGATCCAAGGTTACTATTGCTTTCCACGAAATTTAAAGAAGTGACTGTTTTTGATCCTATTGTAAATGAGATCATTGAAGGCCCTTTTCCGTCATTGGCGAGGCGGTATCGTTTAATGCATGTGGCAAGGAGTGCGGGAACAGTTGGAATTCTTGTCAATACTTTGTCGCTTTCCAATACGAAGAAATTGTTGAATAAAGTAGTCAAATGGATCAAGAACGCTGGGAAGAAGCATTACATGTTTGTCGTGGGAAAGCCTA
The DNA here is from genome assembly GCA_030579375.1 of Ogataea populi-albae. NCBI lineage: Eukaryota > Fungi > Ascomycota > Pichiomycetes > Pichiales > Pichiaceae > Ogataea > Ogataea populi-albae. The sequence continues at coordinate 645,213 of JAKTQY010000005.1, forward strand.
ATGTTGCGAAGTTGGCAAACTTCGAAAGTATCGACGTATGGTGTGTACTGGGTTGCGATCAGTCTGGAACCATAGTCGATACTTTTAATGAGTATTACAAATCAATAATAACGCCATATGAGCTTCAGCTTGCTCTCAACTATGAGGTTACGTGGACCGGTAAGTGGGTCACTGATTTCAATGAAGTCATGACTCAGGAAGGGTATGAGTCCGAAGATGAGGATACGATGGCCCAAAACGAACAAAACATTCCAGAAGATTACCCTGAATTTAATCCTGTGACTGGCAAGCTCGCATCCTCACGACCATTACGGCAAATCAAGCATTTGGAAATAGAGCTCGCAGGGTTTGAGTCTCAAAGTGAGCACGATGGGGTTGTAGCCGATATTACGAAACCCCTTGTAAGCAAATTTTCAGGTGCTCTCAGTATTGGAAGTACTGTAAGTACATCTGCCAGTTATCTTCAAGGAAGGGCTTGGACTGGTTTAGGAAGTGACTTCAAACAGCAGGAAGCAGAAGAGGATTACTCGAAAGGCGCTACTGTTGAAGAAGGGCAGTCTGGTATCGCGAGAGGATACGAATTCGATCGCAGTTCTGGCTCATAGGTAGTATATTCTAACTAGCGAACATAGTTCTAACGTAGGTATATATAAGTTACATCCCCGTTCAATGAGTCCGCATGCGATTTTGATCTTGCGAGGAACATCAGCATGAAACATTTAGAAATGCACCGCCGCCGCTTTTGTGGCTGAGTACGTTAAAGTGGCGCAGTTTCTTTTGCTCGACTTTTCCAATAATTTTTGATACGCTGCGTAACAGCTTTCAACAAGTGTGTTGTTCTCTTTGAAGGAGGAATGTGTAGAGTCTAAAGACAATTTACAATAATAGGTTGTACAAAGAGATCACTATTTTGGAAGAGCATAGTTTCTGGCCTTTTAAATAAATAGATACACATAAGTGCTGGAACAAAGGAAAGGTTTATTATATACCATTTAGTGTCTTGCAAAAGGTACTAACGATAAAAGTCTTTGTTTCGTCTACAGGTTGAGTATTCGTCTGTGCTACTGTTACCGTTGTTGAGCAATTAGCTTTTGTTTCCAGGAGCTGTGATCACTTTGACGAAAAGACAAAACTTTGTACGATGGATGAAGGGTTAATCCAAACAATCAACAAGCTACAAGATGCATTAGCGCCCCTCGGTAGCGGTTCAACGTCACCGGTTGATCTACCTCAGATAACAGTGGTGGGTTCTCAGTCATCAGGAAAGTCATCAGTCCTGGAGAATATTGTCGGAAGAGAGTTTTTGCCAAGAGGTACTGGTATTGTCACTAGAAGACCGTTGATTCTGCAGCTGATAAATAGAAGACCAAACAGGGCTGCCGCTAATGGTGAAGACTTGATTGACATTCAGACCACGGACTCAAAGGGCAATAAGACGGAGAATAATGCCGATGAATGGGGTGAGTTTTTACATCTTCCAGGAAGAAAAATCTTCAACTTTGATGACATTCGAAAGGAAATTATCAGAGAAACGGAAGCAAAAACTGGTACCAACGCTGGTATCTCATCTGTCCCAATCAATTTGAGAATATATTCGCCCCATGTTTTAACACTTACCCTTGTCGACTTACCGGGTTTGACCAAGGTGCCTGTTGGCGATCAACCTAAAGACATTGAGAGACAAATTAGAGATATGATAATGAAGTTCATTTCGAAACCAAATGCTATCATACTTGCAGTGAATGCTGCAAATCAGGATTTAGCTAATTCTGATGGGTTGAAGCTAGCAAGAGAGGTTGATCCTGAAGGGTTGAGAACTATTGGTGTTCTTACGAAGGTTGATCTAATGGACCAAGGCACTGACGTTATTGATATCCTTGCGGGCAGAGTCATTCCTCTAAGATCTGGATATGTACCTGTTATCAACAGAGGTCAAAAGGATATTGAGAATCACAAAACTATCAGGGAGGCCCTCAATGATGAGAGAAGATTTTTTGAAAATCATCCATCCTACAGCTCAAAGGCGCACTACTGCGGTACACCGTACTTAGCTAAAAAGTTGAATGCCATTTTGCTCAATCACATTAGAACTACTTTGCCGGACATCAAGGCCAGAATAGAAACTGCGCTAAAGAAATATCAACAAGAGCTCAATGCGCTTGGACCCGAGATGGCAGAATCTCCAAGCTCGGTTGTACTTAGTGTAATCACAGACTTCTGTAATGATTACACTGGAATACTCGATGGGCAAACTAAAGATATCTCATCTAATGAACTAAGTGGTGGTGCGAGAATCAGCTTTGTATTTCACGAGATATTCAAGAATGGTGTGTACGCGTTGGATCCGTTTGATCAAATTAAGGATGCCGATATAAGAACGGTCATGTACAACTCCTCGGGATCTGCTCCTTCGCTCTTTGTTGGAACCCAGGCATTTGAGGTTTTAGTCAAACAGCAGATCCAGAGGTTTTTGGAACCATCGCTCAGATGTATTACTCTGGTGTTTGATGAGTTGGTCAGAATTCTCTCTCAAATCCTGGCACAAACAGAGTTTTCAAGATACCCGGGTTTGAAAGAGCAGATGTCTCAGATATTTATACAGTATCTGAGGGAGTCTGTTATTCCTGCGAATGAGTTCGTCTCTGATATCATTCGTTCTGAACAAACATACATAAACACAGCACATCCTGATTTGTTGAAAGGTTCTCAGGCTCTGGCTATTGTGCAAGAGAAACTACACCCAACAGCTGTGCAGGTAGACTCTAAAACTGGTAAAACGGTGCCACATCAGCAACACCAAAGCGCTCAATCCGCTACTGATGATGACAAGGGGTCATTTTTCGGCGGTTTCTTTGCCTCAAAAAACAAGAAGCGCCTTGCTGCGATGGAGGCCCCTCCTAATGTTTTGAAGGCCAGTGGACAGATGACTGACAAGGAAACTCAAGAGACAGAGGTTATCAAGCTCCTAATTTTGTCGTACTTCAACATTGTGAAGAGAACCGTGGCAGACTTGGTGCCGAAAGCAATCATGCTAAAGTTGATTGAACACTCGAAACTCGAGATCCAGAAGGTTCTCCTTGAAAAATTGTATGGTAACAAAGATCTTGACTCTCTTGTCAGGGAAAACGAAATAACGATTTCCAGAAGAAAAGAGTGCAAGAAGATGGTTGAGGTTCTCAAGCATGCTTCCGAGATTGTTTCTACTGTCTAGTAGCATTTGTCCATAATCTTTTGACCCCTCTTAGATCTTTATTTACGGTGATTTTTTGGCTCTTGTCTTTTATTCTCCTTTTTTCGTACTTATATCTTTGAATATCTCATTAGTCTACTTCGAGTGTTGCTAAGTAGGTCTTTACTCCAGAAGCTTCTCTTCAAACGTTACTCAATCGACTCAACAAGCTAATATATTGGCAGTGCTGAGCTTTTAGATTTCGCGAAGCCACGACAATTTATCTTGTCTGAATTTGCGAGGATTGGACAATTAAATATAGTGGCGAACCGAAGAGCAGATTTGAGGATATTAATGTACTTTGATCCTGTCAGAAAGAGGTCAACTGTCGTATAAGACGACTTTTGGTGTGTATTTTGATAGTTTTATCTTTGGACGAAGCTCCACACGCGGAACGGAGTTTTTGAGCTTCAAAAATGACATCATTTTGTAGAAGACCTCTGTTGGGCTCTCACAGTCGTCTGCTATTGCAGAATTGTGGGTCCAAACCGAGATTCACCGGTCGTTGTATCATACAAATGGCTCGTGGGTTTTCTGGAAAGCCTGATATGAAGAATGAGGTCTCCAGGAAAAGGGTGAAGGGTTTGTTTCCTTCTGCATGGCTTGGTACGTCTTCGATGAAAGGTACTACTTTTGTGAGATTCAACTCATCTTCTTCTCCAAATGACCCTAAGAAAAGAAACTACAATGATAAAGGAGAAAGAGAGCTTTCAGATGAGGAAGCTCAGCAGTTGCTTTTGGAACTTAAAAAAATATGGAGCGACACATCACTTTCAGAATTAGATTCAAGGACAAAGTTAAGGAAATTACTCGACGAATACCAGATCGGAGGCCTCATATCACCATCGTCAACGAAAATGATCAATGTTATTCTCACAGATGAATCAGCCACGAAGGCTGGAGAGAAAATGGAGAATGTTCAGAAGTTTCACAAAGCATTGATGGATTACCATCTAGGCAAGCAACTTGATGCAAATGGTATTTTTGACACCAAATTCAACCCTCCTAAGGACGACAAGGAAAAGTCATCTCCCACCAGTGAAGATAATAAAATTTCTGCCACTGGAACTATTAGATTGGACATGTTGCTTTTGTGGCTGTCTACAGCAGCATTGACATACTTTGTGTTCAGCCTGGAATCACATGAAAAGGAAATTACTTGGCAAGATTTTAGAACATCTCTTCTTGACAAAGGATATGTTGAAAAATTGGTTGTGCTCAACAATAATTTGGTGAAAGTAGTTTTGAATGATTTAGGCAAAAACCAGCCAATTCATGACTCAAGAGTCGAGTATTTTTTTACTATTGGATCTGTGATGAATTTCGAAGAAAAGCTGAAACAGGCTTTGGAGGAGAATCATGTCCCAGAGGAGTTAAGAACACCTGTTGTTTATGTTCAGACTTCGTCTGTTGCCAAAACCATCTATAACTTACTCCCAACACTTTTGTTGTTTGGCTTTATTTTTTGGTCCACAAGAAAGATGTTGAAGAGCAGTAGTGGGATCGGAGGTGGCTTATTTGGCAATACTAAAGATAGGTTTAAGAAATTCAATGCTGAAAAGAATGTTAATATAAAATTCGAAGATGTTGCCGGTTGTGACGAAGCCAAAGAGGAAATCATGGAATTTGTGAAGTTCTTGAAGCATCCTGAAAAGTATGAGAAATTAGGAGCGAAGATTCCGCGAGGTGCTGTTCTAACTGGACCTCCTGGTACTGGTAAAACCATGCTCGCCAAAGCTACTGCTGGAGAGGCTGGTGTGCCTTTCTATTCTGTATCAGGCTCTGAATTTGTGGAGATGTTTGTTGGTGTTGGTGCGTCACGTGTTCGTGAATTATTCAAGACCGCAAGGGAAAATGCACCTTCCATTATTTTTGTTGACGAAATAGATGCAATCGGTAAATCGAGATCTAAAGGAAGAGCATCTGGAAGCAATGATGAAAGAGAAAATACTTTGAATCAACTACTTGTAGAAATGGACGGATTTTCAACAAGTGACTATGTCGTTGTGTTGGCTGGTACTAATAGGGGTGATGTATTGGATCCTGCTCTACTAAGACCAGGTAGATTTGATCGGAAAATATACCTCGATAACCCGGAGTTAGAAGGCCGGAAGGCCATTTTTGCAGTTCATTTGAAAAAAGTTAAGCTAGCAGATGACTGTGATTTGGATGATTTGAAAGGACGACTTGCCACTCTCACACCTGGTTTTTCTGGCGCTGATATTGCCAATTGTTGTAATGAAGCTGCTTTGATTGCTGCGAGACATAATGAAGATTCTGTGAAACTGCATGATTTTGAGCAAGCTATTGAGAGAGTCATTGCTGGCTTAGAAAAGAAGTCCAAGTTATTATCTCCTGATGAGAAGAAAGTAGTTGCTTACCATGAGGCTGGACATGCTATCTGTGGTTGGTTCTTAGAGTTCGCAGATCCTTTACTGAAAGTGTCGATTGTACCAAGAGGCCAAGGTGCTTTGGGTTATGCGCAGTACTTGCCTCCTGACATTTACTTATATAGCACTCAAAAGTTGTTGGACAGAATGACGATGACTTTAGGTGGCAGAGTTTCAGAAGAGTTACATTTCCCTTCGGTTACAAGTGGGGGTTCTGATGATTTTGAGAAGGTCACCAACCTTGCCCAGAAAATGGTTCTTGAGTGCGGTATGTCACCAAAAATTGGGCTTATCAATTATAATCTCGATAGAGGAAATGATATGACAAAGCCCTTCAGTGATAAGACATCTGCAACCATTGATTCTGAAATACATAGACTGGTTCAAGAGTGCTATGACCGATGCAAGAAGTTATTGGTAGAAAAGAAAGAAGAACTAAGGCTTGTTGCTGAAGAGCTCTTGAGTAAGGAGGTTATCACAAGAGAAGACATGATACGAATTTTGGGTAAAAGACCATTCCCAAATAGAAATGATGCGTTTGATATGTACCTTGCTGATAAGAAGGAGAAATCTGATGATCACTCTGAAAAGGCTGACAAACCAGCTACCGAGTGACCGAGTGAAATAATAGACGCACACATCCAATTACGCACTATTTATGCCATACTATATTCTTGTATATAGCTAGAAACCACGTACTTTGTATGTATGTCTACAATGTAAATGATACGTTTACTTTGTGCGCCTGATTTGTATTATATCTGTCTAATAATCGCCTTGAATGGAGACGCTAAATCCAAAGCCAGCATCCCCGACACCGCCTGCACCAGTTACGGGGAAGTTGTAATGCAAGTCACAGTCAGCAGCACTCCCCACCTTATACAATAATCCTACACCACAACCAGTTTTAACAGCCTTGCTGTTTTTGCCTATGTCAATCAAACCTTTGAAAAAGCCATCTGAAGAGCTCAATAGCTGGCCACCATTCCATCTTAAATACATTCGGAGGGGATTTTCAGCACTTACAAACAATACTCTTGAAAGCAAGCTAAAACCAAAAGAAGCATACGAGAGTCCTCCAATTTTTGCATCTGCAGTAGCCACATTACCAGGATGCTGATTCTCGGAAACAAGACCAAGAGTTTTAAAACCCGGAACATCAACATAGAACTTGTCCTGATAATGGACAGTTTTTGATGGCAATGAGGATAAATTAGTTAGATGTCCTAAGCCAAAGTTACCAGCAAAGGTCAAGTTGTCGTTGAAGATAGACTTCACACACTTCAAGTGAGTCTCAAACTTATAGAATTTCTCATCATTGAGTTTCCTTTCATTGATGTTTGAAAGCCCTGTGAACTCGTTGTTTAGTTTGAGTTGAATTCCCTGTACAGGAAGTTTCCCTTGAGATTTCGGAAGGTAAGAGAGTGAGTCAACAGTTGCATTTAGAAGAAAGGACTCTTTGACATGATCTCCGGCGTATGTTTTTATTTCGTCGCTAGCAGAATCGCTGACTTGCAGCGTTGATCGTTTAGCTAGACAGATTCCAGAAACATAAGTTGCTCTGAACTGGGAACCAAGCTTGGATTCTTTCTCAATTCCGATTGTTCCTGAAAGCACCGACTGTTTTTCAGACTGGTACTGAATATCATTTTTGCTGGAAGCCAAGCCCTCAGCAAACAATCTCAAAGATGTATTAATCATTGGTGCTTTATAGATGGCTGATATAGTTCTTGATTTGGAGCCTGGAATAAGGCCAGCGGTAGCACTAGCCTTGAATAGCTCTGAGTTCCCAAAGGTGTTCAAGTTTGAGTAGTTGAACAGTAACACGTTCCCACCATTGCAGTGAGTGGAACCAATGGTAAAATGATTCAGCTCTTTGGGTGTTAGTCTGATTTTAGTTGTAAGGCCAATAGGAGGGGATAGCAGGGACGAAGACGCGACATTCTTTGTATCTTCGGCCATTTCAACAGCAAATGAAACGTCGTCGAAGCACCCAGTGTAGGTCAGGTTGGTCATTGAAGCGTTGCATCGCTGTACCAATTGGTCCACTGTAAGATCTGCTGTAGAAAGCAGTGGGTTTAGTAGCTTGGTAAAGAAGTTGTCACTGAACTGGTCACCTCCCAGCACCTCAACACTGGTCAAATTGACCGCCTTTGTTTTGTTGGCGTTAATAACCTCTGCGTTCGAAAGATTCGACAGGTCAGGTAACATATTTGTCCGGTGATCAGTTTCCATTTCCCAGTGAGCTCCTATTGGCAACTTCAAGGTGTTTGAGATGTCAATTATAACGTCTTTGAGGACGACTTCATCCAATCAACCGAGTTCTTTTTGAACTTCAACGATTTTTTCAGGCTGTGCTTTTTAGTATTTATCAAAACGCTAATAAGGCCGCTACTAATGACTAATGACGCCATTCAAGAACTACTGATTTTTATAGTACAACAGAGTTGATCATTTGATTCGCAGGACATAACACTGGTTGTGACTGCATAAAAGAGCACAACGAGACGTAATAAATAGTTAAAGTGATGACATATAAAAAATATCGAAAAGAAAACGACACAGCTTGTCACCAAAAGACAAGAGCAGCGTTCAATAGTTTTACTCAGAAACAAGTTTCTCCTTCTTGCTGTACATGGCCTTTCTTCCCTTCTGAAGAACGTCCTCCTTAATAAGTCTGATATTGTATTCAAGGAAAACCTCAACATCCTTGGCCTTGAGCTCGTCGATGCTCTTGACACCCACAACCTTGGACAAGTCAAGCTCATCGATTGGGACAAAGTTTACAATGATGTCTTCCTTGACAGCAAATACAGAGTCGTCTTTGGTGTAAGGGCAGTCAGCATCATAAATCTGAGTAATGAGGGAGTGGTATGCTGGTTCAGAAACTCTCCAGTGAATATGGGAAGGTCTGTTTGGATGTCTGTCCATGAATGTTAGAAGATCACCGGCAGGGCCATCGAATGGGATTGGGTAGGAGGTTGGCTTGAGACAGAGAGCGCTGAAGAAACCGTCTTTGTTGGCATGGAAAGTTCCCCTGAGATTGTAGTCAGGTTGGTCTGGATCTTGCTGCTCGTAGAGACCGTTTGGAGCACAGTGCCAGATCTCCACCTTGGCGTTTGGTAGAGGAGTACCGTCAACGTCGGTGACTCTACCGTAAAGATAGCACTTCACTCCTCCAACTTCTTTTTGAATAATGGATTCGCCGTTTTTGTACTCAGGAGAGTTAGGTCTGTAGAAAGGACCAATGATAGCGGAAGAGGTGTGGTTTGATTCGTCGAGCGAGTGGGTCTGTGTGTCAACGAGGGCCTCAAGGCCAAGCACGTCCGACACAAGAATACCCTCGTTTCTCATGTCGTTACTCATTTGACCGATTCTGTTGACAAAGTCAACACCCCATAGCCACTCCTCGGTCGTGATGAGATTTTCTCTTGCAAAGTCGTGCAAATGTTGTATGAGCGACCCCACCAGCTTTCTTGCTCTAGGGGTGGATTTTGGGCCAAAAGAGTTGATAACGTGGTCGGTGAATTCTTGGGACATTTTGATGTATTGCTGTTATATGATGTTTCTATGCTTTTTCGCTGTTGTTCTTGGCTTTCTTTCCAACTCCACCAACTGTAATGATGCACTTGCCCAACTTATATACCTTTTTCCAGTCACCACCTGCTCCCGCAACCAGCCGCACACCTCCTCCAATCGCACCATTCGTGATTCCAACCCCGACTGTCATCCCCAACACCGGTCCCGCGCTCTGCCCATTTACCCACCGGATTTTCACTCTCGCCAACCTTTTTTACCCCACAGTTTATCTGTGCCCCGCGACCCTTCGGATGTCTGCCACGGGCGACTGGGGTAATTTGCGGGGCAAACGGAAATCTGGTACTTTTGACTTTCAGGGCAGTGCAGGTAGATACAGCTTGTTAGCGATAGTCAGCAGGATCCGGTGGGGAACAAAAGTGGTTCGATCCGGACTCCTGAAAAGACATCTCCGCGTGGTATCTCCGAACGGACATGGAAATGGATGAAAACCAGTTTTGGGCTGGCTTCCAGCTGTCTTCGAACTGGCTTCAAGCTGGCTTCAAGCTGGCTTGCAACCAACACCAAGCCCGTGTCCCCGCACACTCAGAACCGTCGCATTCCTTCCAAAATGGTTCCACATTCTTCCATATCATCCCCTCCTCCAATTACCCAGCTCCACCTTCGCTACCTGAAACCTCGGACATATACCTGGACAGAGATCTCGGACAATCTTATTAAACTATAGTAAAGTAGTGCAGACATGTATTACCTAATCATCTACCCAAATCAGAACCATCCAACGGCTTCTGGTGAAAACGGCTTGCTCTAAGTCACTCTATCGCTACTTGGAAATACTCTTATTAACTTGATCCATCCTGACTCAAAACTCATCAGCTTCTTCATAGAGGGATCTAAATAAATGTTTCAACAAAATCAACCATATATCTACTCACTCCCACCAGCTAGGAGCATCATAACCGTTCGGTCTGCTGGTGCAATTGAAAGCGTTCCGAGTCTTCTCCATCACAACTACAGGCTTCAGCACCCGAATCTTGCCCTTGAATCCTTCACTGTCCCACTCATCCATGTACTTTAGATCTCCATCAAACAACTCGGGCTTGAACAACTTCATTGATTGCAAACACGTTCTGGAAATCTTGTCGACGGAGTCATAGTAACGCAGCTTGAAAACATCAGGAGTCTGTCTAGACAGCACATCCTGCCAGATTTTGTCTGGGTAAAGTCCCTGTCTTAGCAAGAGCAGATCATACTGGGCAAGTGACGATTTGCACCAGTAAGAGCCACCCTTTTCCGCACGCTTCTGCACAGCAAGCAACACTGCAATTGCAACCATACACCCAGTTCCATAGTCGCTCATAGGGAATGGAGGAACCATTGGCTCATTGTTTTGCGGACACAAGTTTGTTCCGTGAGTCCACGCTACTCCAGTGTAGCAGTCGGCGATTTGCTGCCAGCCTGCACGACCCGCGTATGGACCCTCAAACCCAAAGCAGTCTTCAGAGGCATAAATGTATCCCCTTCCTCTCTTGATTCCTAGCTCCTTTAGATTTTCCGGACCGTATCCCAACTTGGCGATGGCATCCTTACGGTACCCGTCTAGCACAATGTCAGCATCCGCCAAAAGAGTTTCGAAAGTAGCTCTGTCCTTTGGATCCTTCAAGTTCAAATCACAGCAGTGCTTTCCGATGTTACCATCAACTTGGAAGAAAGGAACGTCAGGAAGGTGGGCGGAGTCTGTCACTTTGAGAACCTCTGCACCATATTCGGCCAAAATTCTGCCTACAGTTGGACCCGCAATGATTCTACAAAGCTCAAGCACCTTTAAACCTTTGAGGACCTGTGGCTTCTCAGTTGACTTTGGCAAAGAAGGATAAGGAACTGGAGGACTTTGCGACTCAAGAGTGTCGAACTGCCAGTAAGGCAGCTCACTGGTGATCTTTCCCTGTTCAGTCTGCAAGAACTGATCGTAGGTAATAGCCTCGACACCTGCCTGGCGATTCTTGACATTTAATTCCTCAAGCTCGTCGCAAGTGAACTTGGACACAGCATCTTGGATGGTTTTCACTACGTCATCGTATTCTGTAAGATCATCTCTGTAAGGTTCGAGACCAATCATTTTCAAAGTAGTTGAAGCTTCTAGTGACCCATGAATGTGGTAGTAGCGGCCATCTTTGGTTTTGTAAAGGTTGGCACTCATTCTTCTGTATGTGATGGACTGTGCGCTGTTTAGGTCAGTTGGCTTCAACTTGGTCACCACCTTCTTGTCCAGCTTGGTCATGCCGTCAACAGAAGCAAGGTATGCCATGAACAGAAACATCAGAGCGTGTTGCAGGTCGATAGTGATCTTATTGTCCTCAATTCCAAACCGCTGCTTCGCAATCATCTGTGCACTCATTCCCTCCAGCGACTTCAACGCAGTTACAACCTCGCATTCCTTTAATCTGCATGGAAGGATCAACTGGTCTGGCTGGTCGTTGAAGTAGTGAATCGTATCTTTCAACGTCTCAAACTCCTTAGGAAGCCCTAATTTGCTGTCTTGCAACAGAGTCTCCAAAATCCGCTTTGACTCCTTAATCTGAGAATACTCGCCTACCGTCATCTCTAAATCGTACACTTGCTATCAGCCTCAGTTTTCTTTCTCTTTGTCACAACGATAGTATGTGTTAACCTATCTGAAAATCTACACCACACCTTCTGCAAATATCGTCTAATGAGTAATCAGCTTGACCTTCTGTTGGAATCTGGTCTTGTTTCTTTCACCCCTCGTCTACTTGTTTGTGCTCTTACCCCGGCAGTGACCTGGCTCCTTATCCGACACATCCCCATAGTAAAGCGAACAAACCTCCGATCTGGTGCCCGTGCCACATTTCCGAAGTCCGGGTGGATGTTTCGTCCTCATCGTCTGTCGCCTTGTCTGTCCCTGGTGCACCAGCAGGCGTTAGCAGGCGACCGACGACATGGAAATCTGCCACCGGTGCAAAAGGTATTGAGATGGCCGCTTTTCCGACGCCTGTACACCCTTGTCCGCTTTTCCGAGACTTTTTTCCCTGCTGTCCGTGCAGTTTTCCGCTACAATCTCGGAATTTTGGTCCACAACGGCTTTTTATACCATTTCAGAATTATTAAGGCTGTCCTTCGGGACATTTGGTCAATCGAAAAAATACAGAGAAGATTAGCATGGCCCCTGCATAAGGATGACACGCTATACAAAGAGATCTTACATGTTTTTTTGGCTGTTAGACTACCACAGACTGTCTGGTAACGTCGCTATGATGTGCTCCTGGTGGTGTTCCCTGTTGACGACATCTACTGACACACAAGGTCTAATTTTGTTTGTTCTTGGGTCCACTTTGCCTCTGGGGTTCGATTCTAATGTCAAGAGCCATAAAGTTTTTTCTGTGGTAAAATATTCTTGATCTGTTGTCATGTGATTTGAATCACGATATTGTAGTCACATGCTTTTTATTATTTGTCCATCACCGATTCCAATGTACACTACCTCGCTGCAGCAACCGAGTAACTAACCGCCTGAAATTTACCACTGCGTATACTAGCATACGGCTCAAACATTTCGAGATCCTCACCCTGCCTGTCTACACCCTTAGTGTCTACACCCTCATATCAGCCAACAGCATTAGGTCTTATTGCGAGCACAATACCGTCACTCACTCAATGGAAGAGTATCTTACTCGCAGTAACGTTCCTGATTTCCTACGGCCTTTAAAAGGGTTTCCCAGTTATACCCGAGCAGGCGTGGAGCACCCTGAAGTGCCGTCTCAAAAGACTCCCGAGTCTCTTCACCATCGATATCGCCAATATTTTAACACGCTCGACACAGATGGGTTGGTTTTTCAAGGCCATATAAACTCCTCCACAGCGAACTACTACAGAACTCATAATGTCTATATGCCTGATCTTAAGCTGCTCAAAGACCCGACCAATTCGCCAGAAGTCAAATATGAAGAATCCAATGTGCTGGTTGATATTCCTCCCATATTGTGTGGCTTTGATCTGCCTAATCTCGCTTACCATTGCTCCGTCAACCTCCACGATAAGATCTATATATATGGTGGACTCACTTCTTGTTCAGATGAAGAATACGAAGCGATCTTGAGGGATATTACGGCTGACTTCACAATTCCACCTGAAAACATTTCTATCAATTTTGACTATAATCTTCCCTTACCATTGAGCAAAGCAAAACTTATATCCATGAGCACAAAGACAAATACCGGACTTTTCAGATACTCGTCGGAAACTAGCACTGTTCTGAAAATTCTGGATCTAGCCTGCCCTGATAGAAGCCCTCCTGACTCAGCCCGCCCTCGCCCCCCAGCATTAATTTCCGCTACAGTAGAGAGTATCAGTCGTCATTGTTGGATTTTACATGGTGGTTTCAGTTTGACCACGGAGATTATGAAAAGTGATAATCATGTCGTAATAGAAAAAAAGATCGTCCCTAGCAGCCAGACATGGCTATTTGATGCCCGTAATGTTTCATTTACGGAAATGAAGGTCAATCTTCACCCGAGTTATTCTTTTATCTTTCCCCAAGCAACGGCCAGGTTTGGTCATTCGTCAGCCGCAGTCACTATTGAGGACAATAATATCGATATTGGATCTGATTTCAAGGCTGATATAGAATCAAACGATTCCTCTTCCTCTGTTGGCGTCAAAAGTAACTCCCAGCAAAGTCTATCAGATAAAAGAATCATGTCCAAGCCTGCAGTATTTTTTGTTATGGGTGGTTATAAAATGGATGAAAAAGGACAGTTTGTTGCTCTTAACGATATTTGGAAATGTGAAGTGCTCATGAACAAAAAGTCGAAGTCGCGAATCGAATTCTCAGAGGAGATCGTGTGCTATCTCATGGGTGACTTTGCTTTGGTGTTAGATAAGTACAGTCATGTTCTGGACCATAAGGGGAGACCAACAGAGGTAGCAGGGGATTTTTCAGAATTCAGTTCTATATTCAAACACGGCAAAGATATCAGCTGGCCTAAACCACGGGGATATTTTACCATGTCTGTTGTTGCCAAAGATGAGCTTTACCAAGCGTTCGATGTTCAAGAAGAACTTACTCTCAATTCTACAGACTCTCTATTTCCAACAACTTTATTTCATCCTCAACCTCAGTCTCATGTTTCGGGCTTAACACACACACGAGATGACAAGATGGGTACCGTGAAATCGATCACACCTCCGCTAGCCAAAACCTCTCCGCCCTTAGTTCATTCTCAACAGCGCAAAGGCACATCTCCTTTATTGACCTCATTTGGTCCGTTTTCTTCTGCCAGTCGACAGATGGCCTCGCTATCTCCAAACGAGCGCTCTTCTAAAAAATACCCTAGTTATGATTCTTCCTCAACTGTATCAAATCAAACCTCTAACAGTGGTACGCCATATTCATCTCCTATTATCCCTGGGGCAGTTGGAGCCACATCAGACCGCTCATCAATTTTGAACCAAATGGCTTTGGTAGTATTTGGCGGATCTAGTTTGGTATATGTGAAAGTTGTTGATGAAAGTGGTGAGGAGCTGGGTTTCTATCAAAACCAAATACTGGGAGACATGTGGTGGTTCAATTTCCAAACTGAAAAATGGATTCAAGTTGAAACCTTCTGGGGAGATAGCAGAAGTGTTCTTAAACTTTGCGGCCATTCTGCAATTGTAAATGGCAAGTATTTTGTGGTGATTGGAGGGGTTGGAGACTCCCAATACGATCCTTCTGTCTTCCATATAATGCATGAGCCTGGCGTGATTCTTGACAATGAGAGAAGCATATATCTGAAGAGTTTGCTGGCTGAAGCTGTCCAGAACCTAGACTATTCGGAGAAACAAGAAGGCAAAGATAGAGATTCAATAGTCTCAAGCTTTCATATGCTTAACCTGAGGACGCAGCATTGGAGAAATGCAAAATTTCATCTAGCCAATCACTACACTTTGGGCTTTGATGATATTGAAATTGTAACTTGCTGCTCTCGAGCACTAAAAATGGACTCTAAGTTGGTCATTTATGGCGGTGATTTGAAACTGATTGACATACAGTCAAAAAAAATGATCGAAGAAGTTAACCAAAATCTATTTGGAAAAGGTGTATTTGAAATATTCACTTCTCTACTCAAATTGTGACTGGTCACTATAACGCTCATTGAAACGCTAATATTAAGTAGAGATTATATATTACACATAAAGCAAATACCACTTATCGAATATTTTTCCCCTTGATATTCAACCTTTCTAGCTCATCAATTATTAGTTTATTAACAGTGATGTCGTAACACTGTTGAAATTGAAGTTTCGCACTCCTGTCCTCCTCCTCCAGCTCGTCGATGAATCTCCTTTGTTGTCCTCCACCTATGTTTGACCTTTCCATAAGTTCGGATAATTTGTTAAGCCAGCTGACAAACTCAACTCGAGACTGAATCAAACGATACAAAATCCTCGATATGCGTTTGTTCATCTCAGTGTAATGTGAAAACGATACATTAAGCTTTTTCAATTTTGACTTCAGCAGCAACAGTTGTATCAAAGACTTCTGCTGGTAGCCCAGATTTGGAACGCTGTTAGAAGATGCATTGTTGGGTGAAGGCGAATTTTGCAACTCCAGTGAGTCATGTCGTTTCAAAGACTCTACCGTTAGACGTGCTTCTGAAGTGATAGGGATCAAAGAATTTACCGAAGAGGGCAATGAAGTCTCAGCACTACTGCATAAGTACGGCTGATCTCGTGAAGTCCCGATATCCATTGGCTGGCCAAAAGAATTTCTCCTGAGATTTGAAGCTCGCTTTGGTCGCTTAAACTTTTTAACTTCTCCAGATACAGTTTGTGACCCAGTTTCCAAGCCTCTATCATTATCCTTCCCTTTCTCAAGATGATCCAGCATTTTCCAAGCAATAGTTTCATCTGATTTGAGTAACCCACCAGTTAACAAAATTCTTGAGTTTCGCTGCTCCTCGAGTTTCTTATTTCTATCAACTATTGCAACATAGTCAGTAGTATCATCATCCATCAATGCTTGTATTGCGGTAGGAGTCAATGAATTTCTGTTAGAATTTCTTGCCCTTGAAACTCTTCCGCTTGTAGAAGGATCTGAGGTCCTATTTGCAATAGTCCTTCGTACAGGTATTTCAATCCCTAATTGACTAACTCTATCAGTCCTAATCTGTGATCTGAGAGCCTCCATATATGTGACAGTACTATGATTTCTTTGCCTTGATTGGTTACCACGCGCAGTCCTTCTTGAAGAGCCTGTGGATATTATAGAGTCTTTATCTTGCATGGAATCACACATAGGACAATGGTAACTGCTATAATCAATGATGCCAAGACAAGAAAGATGAAAACCACTTGAGCAATCCCTGCATATTGCAAAAGAAGAAGACCTAGTACTATCACAAAGACAACATAACTGGTTGCTTAAATGATGATGTCTAAGCTCAGGTGTCTGATAACTCTGATTCGCATCTTCCGCAGGTATCAAGTCTGTTGGATCGTATTCAACAGGAAATGATTTCGATTCTATTGGTATGGTTTTTATTACACAATCTCTGGCCAGCAGTTCAATTGTGTTATAGCTGGATCGACATTGAGGGCATGTATTAGCTTTCTTTGACCACTCAGTGATACAAAAATCATGGTAGTAGTGATTGCAGGGCACCGTTCTAGCAAGGTACTGGATTGATCTGGTTTGTCGTACAATATCTTGATTCATTTCCGGTAAGATATCCAAGCAGATAGAGCAGCAGTCTTCATTATTCTCTTGAATGCCACTTTGTGCACTATCATTGTAAATCTCTTCTTCTTCTTCTAAATGTTTATCATCAGAGGGAAAGCTGGTCTCTAGGAAACCATTTTCCAACGGCATTCTGAGATACAAAGCTCAGATTAGTGTATATCCTCATTCAGTTTGGACCGCACTAAAGGATGGAACTATATAGACGCCCTGTAGTCCCAAGCTGCTATCTACTGGAGGAAAACCTAGATGGCAAACTGTTGACTCTGCGCCGATTGACCCACTCCTCTTAAGACTATCGGCGCGACATTTCGACGTCTATCGTCCTTATCTTCAAAACTGCGATGAAACGCTACCGCAACCGTGAACAAAATTTGTCAGACGGTTGATCTTCCTCTAATATCATTCCTGATTTAGAAGGCTTCGTACAAGTTGGTGGTTGCCCTCCCTTCTAGGATATAAAATGGTCGATTACTGCATTCTCTATGCAGTATACACTACTGGAGTCCTTGTTGCTCAGTGTTTTCTTTTACCATATTACTCAGAGATGTGTGACCATTTTCATACCATGCAACGAATCGTTATTAGAGTCGACAATTCCGAAAACAGCGAAAACAGGACAGGACTATGTTTAATGTGGATCGATTTTATGGCTGCCAAGGCTGAATTTCGTCATGCTATCTGACCTGTTTAGTTCTTTTTTTAGGCGAAAACCTCATAATTTTAACACTTTGTACTTCAAATGTTTCCTGCATCCTTCTTACATTTCTTCACTATTTGCCTACCACTATTTCTGAAAAGCCGCTGGCTGCCAGCTCTCTTTCTCTTCTACTTCATTCCGTAATCTCGTACAATCGTTTACTATCGCACTCCTCCTGTTTTTGAAGGTTATAGTTGCGTGCGTTATAGAGCTCTATTGTTTCGACGAGGGCATAAAGCCTGCTGTTCAAGAGTTCCCTGCTTCACCAAGCGTGCAACGTGGGGTCGTAAATTTATTACCATCTGTCCAGCCGCACACAGGCGGTGTAGTCGCAACTAGTAATAGATAAAATCTACAATAGCAAGGTAGCAAACAGGAGGTATCTTAAACAAAGCATTCTGCTCAAAAAAACAAATGAATAACCCAAATTTTCAAATATATTATATTATACAATTAATGTGAACAAGTGAAAGAAGTTTTCGAACGCGAAGTTAAGCAAAACGTTGAAGTTAACATAGAACATCTGTACAGGAAAGTTCTGTTGCTGACAGGCAAGCATTCGACTATATATGAGAGTCGGTACAAGTGTATGCATGGATAAGTATAGCTGTGTCAGCAGGATGCTAAAGTCATCTGATTGTATATCTTTTTTGAGAGGAGGTTTTTGTCTATCTCCCAGTCTAGTGCTTGCTTTTTTGGCGGCGGACTATTCAAGCTAATAGCCACACTGGTTAGGGAACCATCTAGAATTGAGCGGCTGAGGAATTATTTGAAGACCTGCAAGACGCTGGAAGTCCCACTCGATTAGGTTTTCTGTTTTCCAACACCAGAACACCCAGCCTCCCATTTTTCCAAGAGTAAACGCGTCCATCTGGGCTTCAACATATCTTCGGTATGTTGAAATCACATCAGAGGTGAAATAGTCGTAATCAGCAAGGTACAGAGAATCACAAGAACCCACGTAAGCACCATCCTGATAGGTTGAGTCATATCTTGCACCCCTGTTGGCACCATTTAGCCACTTAGCACAGTCTGTAAGAGCAGCGGAGAACTCACCACACAGTGTCCAATGATATTCATTGCTTTCTGAAGCACCCCACTCACAAGCAACAGAAATATGAGTGTCAATATCCCTTTGGAGCTCACCGGTAGAAAACACTTGATAGTGGTGGTGGTCAACGATGACATCCCAGACGGTAGGATCGTACTCAGTATTGAGAAAGTTATCCCAGTAGTAATCTTGCTCAAAGGCATCGTGAATAATCACTGGAACATCCCCGTTCTGTCTCACAATGTCGTACCCTTTCGAGTAGAAGTCTTTGAGCGCATCCATCGAAAGTGATGATCCTAAGGGCTCATTCAACAGCTGAATACCAATAATGACGTCACTGTACTCATCTGCTGAGTATTTCTCAGCAATTATCTCAAGGACACTTAAAGTAAGGTCTACATAGCCCGGAGTTGACTGCCAAAGGACTTGGTCTCTAAGGCCAGAGTTGTCAAAACCATTTTGAGAACCAGGTGCACCATGAACATCAATCCATGCCTTCAGACCATATTGTGCGCACCATGCCAGAGCTTTATCCAAATATTCAACCTGACCCTGAACATATGGGTCCCCGTCTGCTAATTGGAAGGCCCAGTATCCAATTGGAATTCTAACAAAATTGAGGCCGTAGTCTGGCATCTGCTTGAAATCATCCTCTGTGTACCATGTGGACCAATGTTCTTGCAGTCTACTTGACGCCTCCTCTTTTCCCAGCTGCTCGCAGTAATGGTACTCGTCGTTAGGTACATTACCGCCACACTGCTCAAAGAGAGAAGGGGTGATATAAGGTTCTAATACCAGCCATCCTCCGAGATTCACACCATACAGTTTGTCATTAGCGTAGTCCCATCTGGAGCTTCTCTTCTGCAGAGTTAGTGGTGCTGCCAGCGAGGTCGCGCACAAGGCCGTAAATGCCCATGAAACAGCCGATATCTTCATTTTATTTCAAAAGCAGCCAATCAAAGATAGAGCACCACACAGTGTGCCCACAAGATCTGCTGGATAGATGATCCAGTAGCTAGAGTTTACCGACAGCAAGCCGCTCCTTCTTTAACAGCAGCCTTAGCATGTTTGTCTACCAACAGCAGATATTTCAAGGGCAATGATGCCTTATTTATATACACCCCTTTGCAAGCACGATCCGTTCGATTTCATAAAAGGCTGAGGTGCAGGTACTGGGTCCCGTTTCTAAGGGTTTATGCATTTATCATTTCCTGATAACACAGTATGATTTCGAAACCACTGAGCTTAGTTTTCTTCCGATGCAGGTTCCTCCACCGCAATGGAACGACCGTGTTTTGGTTGATGAGCGTTTCTAAAAATATCCTGTCTTGCATGGTTTTACTGGAAGATTATGAGGGCAGTCGTTAAAGTAAACAACAGTGACTTCAAGCTGCGAACTGGAAAAGACTTGAGCGTAGGCACGTAGGCGTCATATTTGCATATAAATCAAAGCGAGAACACGCGCGCCCCTATTATCAGCCGCTCCACAACACCAAAGGGATGCGGCGGTGCACTCCGTGATTTTAATGCGCCATCGTCTTGGCAGACAAAGTTTCTATTAGCTGCGCCACATGAACACGATGCAGCAGATGTTTAGATACACAAAACCAGCCCCTTATTCCTGATACAGGAGACCTTTATGGAGCGAAAACAAAAAAAGCTTTAGAGTGGTAGAAAAGACTAGCATCCTTTCGTATCATTTCAGCTTATTAGCTAGATGCCAAGAATGCTCTCCCTTCAAGTGGTCATAACAGTAATCTTTGAAAACAATTCCCTTTCGATTCTACACAGGCTCGCAAAGTTACTATTTCTGTGAAACCCTCAAAACTTGGAGAAGAGTTAACTACTTGTTTGTTTTACTTTTTCTTATTGTGGTAATTTTTTCTGTTCCGCAATTACAGTTCTGTTTTAGGCAAGTTATATTTAGAGCTGGTCGAAATCCAATACATTGATCTGGAAGGGTAGAAGATAGCGAACACTAGTATTGAATTAAAAGTAAATATTTGCAAAGTATGACGCTGTGACAACTAGTCAAAGTGAAATCGGCTACTGCTCTCTGTCACAAAACCCTCAAAACTCACAAAATGGAACCTGTGCCTCTCTCCACCCTTTCTAATTTAAGAAACAAAATGCAGACTCACCTATTCTGTCTCTTAAGGCAGGGATTGAAATGCACTGCCACAAACTCAAGTTATTCTTAGACCGTCCAGCATATACAGACTTCAATCGTAGTACAACTCTGCCTACATTCGCTTAGAGTTCTGAACCCTGCATTTGCCCACATGTGTTCTGGAATCGTTTAAACTTGATCTATAGGATTAAGCTGTGTGAACTCACCTTCCGCCGCGCGTAACTTCTCGGTGCTGATTTGTTTGCTTGCGTAATAATAAACCCTAAAGCGAAAGATTACTTCCCTCTTTATTGTTTTGCTTAATCCTTGTCTCCTCCACCAAACACCAATATTTTAGGTTTCTTTCTAGAAATTGAGTCTTGACTATTTCGTAATGTTGCCTTTACACTCCATGAAATCCTCAAAACTTAAGTTCTAAAATATATACTATAAAACAAGTCTGCGGTTTTGAGTTTGTAATTCACTTAAGCTAGTATTGTGTTTGACACATCGTCACTTCCCTCAACCATATACAAGCAGCCGACCTATCTGTTGACCTGAAGCTACTTTGATCTTCTTGCTACTCTCTAGGATCATTTCAAAGTCCGGGTAACACAACATCAGCAATGTGGGCTGTCAAATTAATTACGTGTAAAGAGCGTTTTCAAATTTGCTTCATTACATTGGCTAATTTTGTTGAAGCAAATAAATTTAAAGAAGGGACATAGATATTACCAAAGGCAAGGAATTCAGAGGAACAGCAAATCAGAAGAACAGAACCAGATTGTTTGCCGCCCTTATTCATACATTGGATTAGATAGCAGACGTTACATAGTGTATCTTAGCACAGAGGTGGGAATTGAAAGACTCCAAATCAGGTACCATCGTACGAGAGACAATTCCAAAAAACCCAGAGCTACCTAGTTGATACCTTCATTGCCAAATCATAATTTTGTGCTCCAAGTGAAATAAACCGGTTATAAGCTGAGTCATTATCTAACTACAATGTTTTTCTCTTTGGTGAGCAGAAGAGCTGCTGTTGTCGGTTCATCTTTGCATGTGAACTATGCCGCAACTAGATCGCTCATAGCTTCTCAACAAAATCGATTCATCTCAGTGACGCCCAAAAAGAACTCCCAGTTAGAACCTAACACATTAGAGATTGACAGACCGGTTCTTACAGATCTCCCACTATCGAACACCTTGGACTATGCTTTTACATCGATAGATAAGTTGAAAAATTGGGCTAGAAAGTCTTCATTTTGGCCTGCAACCTTCGGATTGGCATGCTGTGCTGTTGAGATGATGCATGTGTCGGCCCCAAGATATGATCAGGATAGACTTGGTATCATTTTCAGAGCTTCTCCTAGACAAGCAGATATTATTATAGTGGCGGGAACCGTCACCAACAAAATGGCACCAGCCTTGCGGCAGGTATATGACCAAATGCCATATCCAAGATGGGTTATTTCTATGGGAAGTTGTGCAAACGGTGGTGGTTATTATCACTATAGTTACTCTGTTGTGAGAGGTGTTGACCGTATCATCCCAGTTGATATCTATGTTCCAGGATGCCCTCCTACCTCTGAGGCGCTCATGTACGGCATCTTTAGGCTACAAAAGAAGATGATGGCTCATCAGACTCATAGAATGTGGTACCGAGCATACTGATGAGACAGGTTGGTCAACTTATAATTAGTTACAAAGACCTCTTTATTTATCTATTTATCTGATTATTTATTCATTCCGTATGGGTTATCATGATGTAGCGTATCAATATTTGGAAGCATTCTTAAGAATTGCATCTTTCAGAGAATTAAATGGGTTATTCAAAAACGCTTGGTCCTTCAATACTGCTCCAAACCTTTTGATCTCAGTTTTCTCGACAGCTTTAGCTCCTCGCTGGGTGCCATGCGGATTTGGTAAATGATCAAGTTTTTTTTGAGCCGTTTCATGGGTATCATCCAGCGACGGTGAAGTAGTTTCTGTGGTTGCTAGAACATCAATCAAATCTGTAAGTTTCGGTTTGAGTTGATCTCTGAGCTTCCTTTTTCGTCTTCTAAGTGCAGATTTCGATATTCCAGGTTGACTCACATCCAAAAATGAATGAAGTCTGTCGGGCAGTTTGTCCCTGCTCTTTTTATCAGCCAGTTTGGAGAGTAGCGAGCCGTTACTACTGCTTTGCCTCGTTGTAGTAGTGATGATTTTCTTGGACTTTTTGCTGTCCACCTTCGATCTCAAAGTAGTTCTCTTTTGTACAGCACCCATAATAGTATACTTATTTAGTTATATAGTCACCTTTCATACTAATCACCCCTTGTGAACAACACGAAGCAGGGCCTTACATGCTCCTTCAATAGCTGTATCTTCTATGATAAAATTACGTAATTTACTACTTCACCAATTAGCTGAAAATTTTTTTCCTTTTGCTGAGGATGAAGAAAGTCCTTAGATAGTCTTTGACAAGAGATTGAAACGAGATCACTGGCAGCGGCATTGAGGTAACGATACTTTTTGGATCATAGTTAACAAGTATAGCTTTTTCTGGAGCTGAGTAAATAAGACCAAAACAGGAACAGGATGTCGAGAGCAATTGGAGTCTCACTCATGGTGGTGGCTACTGCCACTCTGGGATATGCTGCTTACTTTGATTATCAGAGAAGACACAACACAGAATTTAGAAAAAAACTGCTCAAGAATAAGAAGAGAGCGCTAAAGAAAGCGAAAATTGAGGCTGAAGCAGAGAAGACCGGCAAATTAGAGGTACTTAAGGAACGATTGAACAAGTCCCTCATCGATGAACCACTACCTACTGCCATCGAGGAAAAGGAGCAATTTTTCATGAACCAGGTCACAATTGGAGAAAAGCTAAGTTCTATGAAGGGGAAGGAAATAGAGGCTGCTATCTATTTTTACAAGGGTCTCGCTGTTTACCCTAACCCAACAGGTATCTTAGATGTCTATCAGCGAACAATACCTTCTCACGTATACGAGTTGATTATGATGTTAACTGCCATTCAACCTCCACAAAGCGTTGTGAATGTTTTACAGGACTCTGTGCCATCTTTGGAGCAGGATTGAGAACGGTCGATTTGTCTGAGTTTTGTTAATGGTAAAATTTCGAGCGCGACTTTGACTAACTGTACATATTCTTGGCTCAAATAGTTCTTTGCTTTCTATCTATACGTACATGAATGTTATATATCAGAAAGGGTTTGATTGAACAGGAGATCCCTGCAACCAAAATCAATACTCAGTAGCTCTAGAGCGTTGGTACTCTTTGATCACGGTAATCAATTTTGCCTTGAAAGGATCACTTAACCTGCTAATTTCTTTGCTTGCAAAATTTCCAAACTCATCATTTCTCTTGAACTCGTTTATTGACTCTACCACTCCTCTCTCGTAGTCATAATCAACCCTCCTTATAAAATCTGCTGGTGAAAGTTTGTTTATCAAATTTCCTGGGCTACTCACATTGCTGTCTTCATCTTCAGAAAGCTCAGTCAACTCTATGTTCATTTCTAATAGATCACCCTCACTTATTCCCAATAGCTTAGTTAGATCCGCCGTTTTTCCATCGTTCCCTAACGATGTACCAGCTGAAGCTGCCAGTTGGAAGAACTTGGAATTAATCTTTTCCCAGTTTTGATTTAGTTTCTCACTTCTGATAGTTTTCAAAAAGTCCTTCTCTTCAACATCTGCAGACTCTAGGGCATCGTATTTTTCTTTCTTTCTTTCAATTCCCCGTATCAGTTGATTTAATTCCTCTTTCAGGCGTACTGAGTTGCCTTTCTCGTTCACCAGATCGTTCATGTCAAGTTTTAAGTCGGGGCGTAAATCTTTGACAAACCTTAGGAATGCTACAAATCTATTGAACCACTCCAAAAATCCAACAAACACACCTTCACCTTTTTCTCCCGAATTTAGGTCATTCAAGTACAGGTTATGCATGAAATTGTAAAAATGTTCTTGGTACTTATACTGTAGTCCAACAAAGCTGGCAACAACATTAGAGCTGCTGAAATTGTTAAAGTCCTTATGGTAAAACTCTATCATTGCAATAAGCTCTGTGACATATTTTTGAATGATGGGAATGTATAAGTAGAGTTCTGCTTTTCTGAATAACTTAATCAACGGTTGAAAAAGAATTGTAAGTAGTTCTTTTATGAGATCCAATAACTCGGGCTCCTCCCATAAATCCTTCAAGGAAATTTTGTCTAGCCTTCGCAAATTGATGCGGAAATATGATTTGACAAGATAATATAGCGTACCTTCCTTATTATTGTCTTCTTTGAAAGAACTAATAAATTCAACAAGCACTTTATGAGGAGTTAATGTTTTAAGAGAGTTGTTATTGAGGACAACGCCAACGAGTAAATCCAGCTTGTAGAAATGACAGTTTTTTTTGATCTCAAGGATTATTTCATCAGAGCTATTGAAATATTCGTCGATTTTGTCCATTAACACTCGGTAGTTAGAATTCATATCCAAGATTTTTTCTCTGAGAGGTATCAGCTCTCTTTCATAATTTTTCAGGTCATCGGTCAATGCACCTGCAAAGACAACCTGCAACAACGACTTTGCTCTTTTGTTAAATCCAAGAGGCATCTGGAAGGTAAAAACATCTATGAGACCCTTCGCTATTTGAAGAGGGTTAGTGAACCTCAAAATAGTACCAACAACAGTGTAGGGAAATAACCTGTGTAGCCGTTTCACCATAGAAAGTGTCTCTCTGGCGTTGTCACTACCCACAAATAGCTCGTAAAGAGTAGCTGCCACTTCAATTTGAACTAACTTGATTAGTGATTGAAGCGGTAGGGGAAGTTCTTTAACGGAATTTTTTGTCTCTAATTGTTTGAAAACATATCCAAATCCTTGCTTATAGGTTTCATCCTTCAATTCTGCCATTGAATGTTCAATAGCTTTTACAGCTTTCAACGTTTCCTGTTGGAACTTGAAATGCTGAAGAACCATGAGATAGTCTAATTTCATTCTCATATTTATGTCTTGCATCTCTTCAGCTGTTGGAAGTATCGAGGAGTCAGATAAAAACCGTTGAAACTCGGGAGACTCACTAATAATCTTTATTGCCATTAGATTTTTTAGGTATCCCCTGAGAGCAACTCTGAGGTTCTCCCTCGGGAATCTTAACTGCTGGACTTCAGTTTCGTTTTTCAAATCAGATGGCCTGAGATCATTATTGGAGCTATTGGATGAAATATTAGAGGAATTATTGGAAAGTTTGAGTGAATTCAAAAAAGTCTTTTCTAGGTGTGAAACATTAGGTGTTTCTGCAGCTTCAAAGGAATCACTATCAGATTCATCCGCGAGATCCACATCTACCTCGCTCTTGATTTTGGACGGTAAAAACGGAACACCATTTCCAGGATATAGTCTATGCAGGTCTTTGTCCAAACTTTTGAAACTGGAGTATCTTCTTTTAGTGTACCAGGTTTTTCCTGTCTTTTCTTCTTTCACCCTCACAATGAAAAGATAGTATTGAGATTCTGAACTCCCCAACAAAAATCGGCTTTTTGTCTCTTTTGCGGAAGATACTCCGACCACATTCACATCAAACCCATTTATAAACTTTCCATCCTCAACCGACATCTCATTTAAATCCACGTCACTTGATCCGTCTTCAGAGTCCACCATCAGCTTGCTCATTTTTTTGTAAGTATTTCTCTCTTGACTTGTTAAGAAATAGCTGTCATCTCCTTTACAATAAATTGCAGAGTTCAAGAACATCAAAATAAACGCCTGCAACTTGAATACTGCAAGCTTTCTTTTGGATAACTCTCCTCGATCATTACTATTGCTGATTTTCTTGGTTCTCCAAATTTCCCAGAATATCTGGATTTTTGTCCAGAATTCATCTTTATTCTTTAGGGTCTCAAGATGATATTTAATGAACGGAAAATTAACGAAGAATTCCTGAAAAATAAACCGCAATAGTGGGAACTCTTGATCAAAGTGGTCTCCATAGGAGTCCGTTATGGTTTTAAGTTCTGAGGCCTTGACGTTAGCAGGTAACCTCTTGGGGTCATACATCTTGAAAGGAGGTCCAAATCTCCTTAAACCAGACACATCGTTATATGTGGGAGAGAGCTTGTTTATTTCTCTGGTTAATTCAAGGTTGATTAGTTCTTTCTTTAAATAATGCTCTTGTATTGGTGACAGTACTATCCTCTCCGTTGTAAAGCTTTCATCATCCGACAAAATTTGACCTAGGTTAGCCATTCCTGAATATCTTAGATTATTCTTCACGGTCGCCAGTCTCTTTAAGAGCTTTCCAGTTTCAATTGCGGTAGACCGTTTCTCCGGAATTATTCGCTTGCTAAGGAAGAGGCAGATCCATGTTTAAATTAAATTTGTGATGTGTGTGACACAGCCAGAAATTTAAATGGGACCTTTTAAAAAGGAGAAATATGCAAGGTATCGGTCTATTAAGTAGTTAACTGCACTAGTGCAAATTAGAGTACTTCAAACAGGCAATAATCTTTTGTATCTTATAGAACTGTGCGCACACCAAGATCACATATGATTACCACCAGTAAAGAATTTTAGGCGCTAACTGGGGCATGAAATTTCAACTGACAACACGTCACTCAAGCAGACAGAATCTAGGTAATAGGTAGCAAAATCAGATTGAAACTGTCCATGATAAGCTCAAATAACACTCAAAATGAAGAAAAGCATACTCTCAAAACAGAGGAGAGTGAAAATAAGATACAATTTGTTCCTATTTCGCCTGTCAGCATAACTGAGAGTTCTCGCTCAGGTACCTGGAAGAGCTCCCTGAAGTCAAAGATTAGGCCATTACACAAAAGCAACTTATACCCTTTAACAAGATCTAAATCAAAGGACGGCTTGTCATCATGGCGTTTACCCAAGGGCTTGGTTTTGTCTTCCAATGGTCCTAAATCTTTGAGTACCCATGATCAATCGCATTTTATGGAAGAGCCCAAGTCTGCCTCAACAAATTCGATCCCACTGCAAAGCCGCGCTTCCAGCAAAGAAACACTGGAGGAACCCATTGCCTTTTGTTGCGGATCTCAAAGCAGTGCAGTATCTGAAAGAAGTACCATGTCAAAATCTCTTGCTACTATGTCAAAGCGAACCAAATCGTTTTTTCTGGATTCTCAGAGCAACTTGGTGGCACCAAATATGGACAACAATTTAGGGCAATCAGAATGTATTTCAAATGGAAACAACACGGTTCTTCCTTCCATAGAATCTGTTGCGCCTTCCGGTGTTGATGAACCTTCCCTCCTCGACCACGCAGAAACATCCCCTCCCGCTCGCAGTAGCACAGATGGTATGGAAATGTTCCCCTTATCTTCAGAAAGACCCGATTACAAAAGGTCATTATCATATAATGATCAGGAAGATAATTCAGCTCCGGAGAGTGTAGGCGGCAGTTCGACGAATCGTAGCGTGGCTCATTCAGAATGGACCTCAACAATAGTCACGAGGCAAAGGTCAAAGACATTGAATTCACTAGATAGTAATCCCTTCAAGAAGGATAGCAGCTACGGGTCAGGTGTTCTCAGCTCGATCTCAAACTTCATGAAGGTTCGGAGATCATCCACGACTTATTCACGCTCCCCTAGTAACACACGCTCACCAAGCAATACGCGCTCATCAAGCAATACACGCTCACCAAGCAACACACGCCCAGAGGATTCTGAAGCTAGGATGTTGCATTTACTTGATCATGAAGAAAATGAGAGTCCAGGCAAATATCTTGATAGACTTCTAGACAAGCATCCAGTTACAACACTTCTTGCTCAATTATCTCAGAGGGATGATGAGTTCATGAGGCTCACTATGAGAGAGTTTTTGAAGCGCTTCCTCGATTTCAGGACTGAGCCAATTGACATTTCTCTTAGAAAATTTTTGATGATCAATGAGCTGCCGAAGGAGACCCAGCAAATAGACAGAGTGTTATATGAATTTGGAAAGCACTACAGCGAACAGCATAAAAGTATAGGCTATTCCACAGACTTTTGCTATATTTTAACTTACTCTTTAATAATGCTGCATACTGATCGATTCAACCAGAACAATAAACGGAAAATGACGAAGCTCGAGTTTATGAATAACATGATGGACACACTAGAAAGTAACGGTGATAACGATGAATTGAATGAGTTCTCCAGATTGATGTCCAAAGATATGCTCGAATATTATTTTGATAATATCACGCATGCCCCTTTCGTTAACATACGAACTGATCAAAGCCAGGAAATTCTGGAAGGGCTCTTGAATTCTAACAAGATGTTGCCCTATCCTACAGGAGCACTTCTGAACAATACTGGAGGACAAACCGGAATATTTCCGGTTGTGACACCAGCTCGAAGAAAAAGCAGCACTTTTCTTTGGAACTCACTTCCTTTAGATCCTTACGAATACATAACCAAACACAGTGTTGACAGATTGAAACTGGATTGTCAGTTCAAATACGATAACCCTTTCATCGTTTCTGAATTTGCAACTCTGAAAGATGAGGACTCTCAAACACAAGAGTATGACTCATCTTCTTTGTCAAACGACTGGATATTGCGACAGGTTGCGATTTCAGAAGAGGATTTGAACATAAAGCTACTGAGTAGCATTATTGACACTTTAACCAAACCTCACTCTCCTATGGTTTTAAAAGTATCTAAGTCAAAGGCTGGATTCATGGTCAACAATAAGACAGAAATTTTAAGCTATGATTGCTCAGATAAGACTGGAGAAGAGTACCTCGTAACAAGGGTTTTTAAAGTGGGTATGATTTTCAAACAAGAGTCCAAGATGATATCTGGAAATAAGCAATGGAAGCAGTATTTTTGTGTCCTGACATCGGTAGGGATGTTTTTTTACAAGAGCTTATCATTGTTCAAAATAAGCTCTATGGCTAATCCGAATAATGAAAAGACTGTGGTCTTAGAGGAGAAAAACTTTGGACTATCAACCTCTTCTTTACTTGACAGCTTCGAGCCAAACTTTGTGATTTCAAATGGATCATTCGCTACAAGAATGAAGAGAAACCTCGAAGTGGACCAAATTATTCATGAGTCCAGTAATCACTCTCCTGTGCCGTCCAATCTTCAGGGAACTCTAACAGCTGATCCCAACTTACGAAGCTGTACTTTTTATATTTATGGGAAGAACTCCAAGAGTTTGTACATGGTCGACAATAAACATGAATTGAACTTATGGATTGATTCTATTAACTATCTTTCTTCATTGGATCCTATCACTCTCCCTGTGAGAAAACTAGATCTATTCCATAACTCCAATGAACTTGTTAGAGAAATAATCAATCTACGTACTGTCGCCATAGATGAAAGGCTAGCCAAATTGGATTATTTGATAGCAAATTCAAGTACTACGTTGTGTCAGTATTTAAAAGTGGTGAAAAGACTCTCTTTACTCACACCGTTCAACCCAAAGACGAAAGAAATGCTAATATCATCTTCCAAAATACTTGGAGTCAAAGTTGAATGGGCCTGGTTTGAATTGACAAAAAACAGTGTTTTCAATAAAGTGCTTGAGCTACTGCATACACAACAGCAGATTCAAAAAGACAATGCACGGAACACAAATGATAGACAATTCACAGGCAAATTTGAGAATGAAATTAGTCAAGGTAGTGATGATTTTTCGACTCATTCGTATTCAGAGTCAGAGTCGGAGTCAGATGGATACCTTAGTGCTTTGGAGTTTACCTTGAATGGTTCAGAAACTCATATTTCATAGCCTCAAAGGAATAAACATTTATGGGCAATATGTACAAAACTTAAGAGAGAGTATGATGGTGAAATCTCTCACCTCAGCATATTGGCTCCCGTAGTCTTCTTTCTTTCGTAAAACAGATCTGATCTAGCAGACCCAATATTGATTACTTTGGGACAGCCATCTCTATCTCGCTCAAGTAGAACACATTCTCGGCAATAATATGCATCGCTCACCCCTTTTTTTCCACATATAATACATTTGTCATGAAATGATCCGAACGAACAATCATCACATATCCTTGCCTGTTTATAGGGATTGACATATGAATCGCAGGTGGGACATTTGCCATCACATTTTTCACATAGCTTCCCAATATGCGCTCCAGGTTGTTTCAAGCACTGGATAAGGTCCATCTGATGTCGAGACATCGTGTAAAATAGTTATTGACGAGATATACACAGATCGGATGCTCTTCTGAGATATTTTGCTCTCAAGTGCTAAGATGAGTATGAGGGTTGACTTCACTGTAGCTTTTTCCAAAGTGAGATTTATTTTCAAATGTAAATATAAAACTTTTCTACAGCTATCTATCTACAGATAAATCGCTTATACAAAAAACTAAATCTTATTCCCAAAGTTGAGAAAAATACTTTTGCTTTGGGTATAGAGATTAATAGCCTCTTCACCAAGTTCTCGCCCGATACCCGACATCTTGAAGCCTCCAAATGGAACTTTACAATCCTCGTCATTCGAAGAGTTAATGTAAACAGATCCTGCATCCAATGAGTCACTTACAAAATGTGCTCTTTCAAAGTCTTTGGTAAAAACCATAGCTGCAAGACCATAAATGGTGTCATTGGCCATTTCTATCGCTTCCTCATCAGTTCTGAACTTGGACACGGTGACTACTGGTCCAAAAATTTCCTCTTGAACTATTTTCATGGACTGTGTACAGTCCGCAAATATTGTTGGACGTATGAAATAGCCCGACTTCTGACTGATGGGTTCGTCACCAAGAACTAATCTTGCATTCTCTTTCTTTCCAATCTCAATATAGCCCTTCACCTTGTCGTACTGGACTTTGGAAACTACAGGCCCCAAAGTAACTTTCTCATCGAAAGGATCTCCAACAATCCAATCCTCAGTGACTTGCAGCTTTAACAGCTGCAAGAACTTGTCATATATAGAATCCTGTACATAGATTCGGGAGTTAGCAGTACAATTCTGGCCAGTGTTATACATGACGCCGAAAGATGCCCACTTTGCAGCCTGCTCAAGGTCAGCGTCCTCAAATACTAGAAGAGGAGACTTGCCACCACATTCAAGAGAAATATTCTTCAAAGTTGGAGCTGCGCTCTGCATGACCTTAGAGCCTGTGACGGTAGAACCTGTGAAGGCTATTTTATCCAACCCAGGATGAGTCGTCAGATGTTGACCTGCAACAGAGCCTAGTCCGCTGATAACATTGAAGACTCCAGGAGGAAAGCCAGCCTTCTTGACATATTCAGCAAAAAGCAACAATGACAAAGGAGTCACCTCACTTGATTTAATGACAATTGTGCAACCGCAAGCGAAGGCTGGACAAAATTTCCAGCTTGCCATCGATAGCGGATAGTTCCATGGAACTATCTGGCCCACAACTAAAGGGTATCTTTTTGTAATCGCAAATCTATTGTGAGTAAGAGGGATACTCTTGCCTCCGATTTTGTCTGCCCATCCAGCACAGTGTCTCAAGTACTGAATGACAGCGCCGATGTCTGCCTTAGAATTGCTCTCCAATGGCTTTCCCGAATCCATCGCTTCAACAGCAGCAAAAAGCTCGGTATCTTTCTCAAGCAAGTCGGCGAGCTTTAGCATCTTGAGGCCTTTCTCTTCACCTGTAACCTTGAGCCAGTCTTTGTAGACATTTCTTGCTGCAGCTACAGCCTGATCCACTTCTTTCTCGCCGGCAGCGTAAACGGAAGTTATCGGAGACTCTGTAGCGGGATTGAGTGTTTCAATGGTGGAATCGGATCTTACCCATTCGTTGTTGATGAACAGACCGATTGGTTGAGTATATTTCTTACCATTCGGTAGCAGAATTTCCTGAAACAAGCCAGAAGACATTATGCCACTTAAATCGATTGCGATTGAAAGATCAAGAGCTTACAGAAAAATAGTAGATATATTTGTTTCGAATGGAGTGGATATCGGACTCTGATAGCATCTTCAAGTTAGTGAGAACTACTTATAATTGAAGACTCACTCCTCCGTCGATGATTACCGCATTCTTTCCCCAACTTAGGTAATTTATGAGCCACAAAGTTGGAGAATTATCGAGTTTGCGTCGACAAGTCGACGAATTTTTTAGGATTAAATATCACGTTGAATCGACTTAACTTCTTCTATTAGTGCCGTATGGAAGCATCTCACCAGGAATTTAAGCTAGTAGCAGTCTTGCAGCTTGATAATGAAACGATAAAAGCTGTGCTCTCTATTGCTTTTGAAAAGCCAAGGAGAGTATTTTCTTATACAGAAAGCTGCGATTTGCTGTTTTAGTGATGGGACGATTCTACTTCTCAAAAATTGGTACATGTAGAGAAGATGATTAAAAATGGTTCTAAATAAGACACTTGTTTCTGAAAAACAGAACGGACCTATCTGAGGCCATCCCTGGTCTCAATATAGGAAATGTAAAACTTCTTCGTCCACTTTCTCATTCTTTTGCCGTAAATTAAAAAAGGCACAATAAACATGAAAGTGCCAAAATCGATGACGGCCAACATGATATACGTCCTCGTTGTACCGAGAGCTTCGATCAAAAGAGAGCATGTGAACGTGAAGATGCATCCGATCATGTTGTTTATGAACGCTACACCAACCATGCCTTCCAACACCATCTCAGGATAAGAATCCATCAGATAACCCATTGCAATATCACCAGCGGTAGCAAAGCCAAATCCAATGAATCCCAAGCCAACGGTATAAGTCACTTTCCAACTCCATAGTTTATCCGTCCCAATACCAAATATTAGCAGCCCTATCGGTGATATTATTGCCGCTGCAAATAAGAACCAAAGTCTGTATTCCGCCTCTTGAATTCCACCATTACGCTTCGCCATCCAAAGAACAAAAAAGTCTGAAAAGTAACCTGCATAAAAACAGCCAATGAGTGCCCCGATGACACAGGGTAAGTTCATCAAAGCTACACCAGTATTTGAGTAGTTCCAAGGAGGGTCGTAGTAAAGATCATCTTCCGTTGTAAGGTAGAATGTTAAGAATGCATCCTGTAGTCCCCAAAGTAAGCCTGACAGAAGGACAGGAGGAAACCAAAAAACTCTAAGCATCAAAAAGAGACGCTGGATGTATTGCTTAAAACCAAACCCTACAAGTGTACTTGAGGGAGTGACCATTCTAACTTTTTGCCAGTAGGATTTCCTGCCCTTACTGGAGCCAGTCTCATATATCACATTATTGTTGTCCGAATTCTGCGAAATTGACTCACGGGGACCAGAAACAGCTACAACACCATCATCACTTGTATTTTTCATCTTCTCTGACTGGAGTTCAACATCTTCAATTGCCACATTTCTAGCATCTACCTTTCCCATGTAAAGAGATCTGTCGAAGTAAGTTTCATACTGGGTGAAAAACAAAACAGCCACCAGAACGCCAGATATTATGACTGCACACCACCCGACCCACCTAAATCCTGCGTATTGAACGATGAATCCTGCAATCAATGGACCCAAGTATGTTCCAACCGAAGTTGCCATAATGTAAACAGTCAGTACCCCACCAAGCTGGTGAGAGAAGTACATATCAGACAAAGATAGTTGGACTTGAGCCTCAGCACACCCTTCTGAGGCTCCCACAAAAAGTTGAGACCATATAGTATCTGAGGTGCTTTTTGCAGAAGCAAACCAGGCCGCTCCAATGAGACCTAAAAGTATGCAAATGGTGTAGGTGATTTTTCTTCCAAACAACGAGGACGCAGGACTGAGAAAGAAAGTTGTGAGACCTATAGAGGCAAATAGAACACCAGCTCCAGTATTCATTGAATCGTAGGAGATGTCGTAGATCTCATTCATGGAATCTTGGACAGAACCCGCGTCATTTGACGTGGCTGCCGTGAAGCCTGTGATGAATGCAAGAAGTAAGAATTGGTAGGCTTTCGTCCAAACACCCCAGTTAAGTGGGTCATTTGGAGAGTCTGTTGGTTGTGGATGGAGGATGATACCTGATTGGGTTGTTTTCAGCGATGAACGGCGGTCAGCGTCTTGAGCTTTTTCTTGGTCAATCTGATGCAGGAGGATGTTGATGGTTCCTGGAATGAAATCTTCGTGATATATATCAGTGTACTTTGCATCTGACATGATAATGAAATAGCGACGAGCCGGAGGTAGGAAGGATCAAGGCTGTAGATGCCATTAACTACGCAGACGAAGTGAGAGCTTAGTAGCGAGCACAGCAGACGAAGCAACGACAAACTAGGCTATACCGTGCAGCGCGCTCGCTAAGCCTACCACAGAAAAAGCAATCACACTTCCTGAGCCAGGGCTCTCGTACACCCCGTGGTCACTTTTTTGTCTTCTTGGCTCCTTGGCTCCTTGGACGCTTCTGGCCTGGCTGTTAGATCTGCTGCCTTTCGTTTCACCACCAAATGCAACTAAAATTTGTTCCTGATAACGAAAAAAAAGAAATAATTCTTGGCTTATTCCGCACGACTTGGTGTTTTTTTGACGGGCTTGTCGAAAGGAGGATATAGATAGCGTAATACAGCGGTGAGGCGGGCGATAATTTTGCGGCAAGCCGCATCAGGCTCTTACCAGCTTAAATCCAAGTTTTTTCTCAAGATGTCAGTTATCGCAGATAAAGCCAATGTGCAGCACCAAGAAGCTGGTTCTTTAAACACTTAGTGCCTTGAGCGGCATCTGCGCTTGGAAACGTTAATAATAACTACTGCTCAAGCTTGATATCCGGGTAACCTTTATTTCGCAGTCTGCCGTTTGGCTGATTAAAAATTCTATGGGTTGTAGAGGAATTCTGATATGATCCAGCACTGAGTTGAAAGACAAAACTGGGCGGTGTTTAAAAGAACGATTGGGGCAACAGCTTAGGTAGTTAGGGATGGGATGCAGAGTCGGACACAATTAACGATAGAAATATCAGAGGATATCATATAGTATATCGAAAAACCACAATCTAGTCTCCTGGTCGCTTCGGTAAATGTCAAAAATGCGTTTGAGGAACATAAAACAGCTACATTAAACACAACAAATCAGAGGACTAACAGCAAAAACGGGGCTGTGCTAATTACAGAAGTATACTCTGCTATCTACTACACCGTGTGCTTCAACTGCTATAGTAAGAAAAAAGCAGTGCTTGTTGAGTTTCTTGCACATCTAGCTGAACCATCCGGGGGCATCAGTGGTAACGTATGTTCGAAAACTTACCCCAGAGTACGGTTCCCATATGATAATCGCGCAATTTCAGGTTTTTAGTGTTAATTTAGACGTAGATGACGCTTACCCTTTTTTCAGCCATAGAGAGGCTGAAATTCCACGATGGCAAACCGGTGCAGAGGTGAGTAGACTTGAATATAAAGATTCAAGAGTCAGGCCCATTTGGCAATAATGAGTAGATACAACCTTTATTTTGTCTTAGTAATTACATTAACCATGGTCAATTTACCACGAAAGTTCAGAAAATCGCATGTTTACCTTGGAGACGGTACGGACGTATCGTCTACCGTTGATAAGGTCACAGTAGAGCTGTTTGTGGACTACAATTGTCCGTTTTCTGCTAAGCTGTATAAAAAGCTCAACGAGGAGGTGATCCCTTTGTTGTCCAAGAAAGGGATTTTGGGCCAATTTGAGTTCGTGCTAATTAATGTCATTCAGCCATGGCATTACCTTAACTCAGGTCCCATGCATGAGGTGGCTCTTGCTGTGGCAAATGAGTACCCAGCGCAGTTTTGGAAGTTTTCAGGAATCCTGTTCGAGAACATTGCAAGCTTTTACGATTCGGAAACCTACGAGTTATCACGCAAACAGGTACTCGAAAAGCTGGTCGAGCTTGCGCAAAAGAACTTGGAGGGAGTAGACTCACAGACTCTCTGGAAGTGGGTAGAGATTTTACCGAGTGCAGATGGCAAGCCTTCGAATGCTGGCAACAAACTGGCTGCGGATGTCAAGTACTTTACCCGCTACCACCGCACAGTGGGAGTGCATGTAACTCCTACTGTGTTTGTGAACGGTGTTATTTCTGGTGGTATTGAATCGTCTACCGCGGCTGATCAGATCGTGAAGACCCTCGAGGGTCAACTGTAATTCGGCAAGTGACACCGTACAAGCCGACGTGAGATGGTGAATTTCATACTTACAACCGACTTTTGCGGCAAACTGGGCTTGGTTCGAGTATTCAAGTTGGTGTAAGAGCTTATACCAAGGAAATTACATGTTCTGTTCGTTTGTAGTTACCTAATAAGAAAACCCTCTTTATTGCTGGTCTCCAGTCATAATTGTAGCTACGAAAAACCGATGGATAAGATTATGTCTTGATAACTAAGACCCGAGAGATTGCCAGCCAGTTTCACTAAGGCAACGTTGCACTAAAAGTCGATCGGCGCAACTACTCTTACTGTACTGATCGACTCATTTTCCCCGACGTGAAACAGTCGACTCCTCAAACCGTGTTGGCGTGTTGTTTTTGTATTCCTAAATAGGAATGTGAACGAACGCGTTGGAAAAAAAAAGCTTCATCAGGTTTCCCTATGTGAATCTTAGAACAAGAAGCTTCTTTCTTATATTAAAGAAGATAGCGTCAAAAGTACAGATCGAAAACAGCAAATTGAGAGCAAGAACTTGTATTGAATCAATCGAGACAAAGTACATCAATATATAGTGAAAGCGTTAGCGTACAGACGCGGAAAGCAAGAAATAAAGAACAAGAAACGCCACCAACGCCGAAAAAAGCTGCCCAGAGCACGAAATAGGACGGTTCGGGAGCTATTCGTCTACAGAAAGCTGAAGACGAGTTCCACATAATTTTTTGAACCTTACGGACGCCACTTATCGTTCTCAGGAACTACACTTTAAAGCGCGCTGTGCTGTTCCTGAGGTAGCCGAAGAACTCACGCTGACACAATATCTGTTGCATCCGCCCTATCCATCAATCGAATGCACAGCGACTCGAAGCCGGGCTTATTGCCCGCACCAAATATGATCAGTCCTACGAACAGGTCATTCGAGCTCAAGACACCTCCTCACTCTGTGCTTAGAAACGCGCCGCAGAAGGATAATGACTCAAAGACTTCTCTCAAGGCTAACGGCCTTCTTTCGCCAGATTTCTCTTCCCCTCAAATTACACGTGATGATGATAAACTTTCAAGTACCTCCAAAGATCCTGCGACTGGAGAAAGTGAGGACGACGCAGATTCTCGTGACGTAGACGCCGATTATGAAGATGGAGATTTCAGAGCCTCAAGAAGACGCGGTACAAAGAGAAGCAAGCTTCAACTACAATCGTCACCGCCTCCACCGCCAAGATTTGCAGAACCAAGATCGACTGTGTTACCACCCTCTTCAAGATTGAAACCTACTTCTAAGCCCAGAAGAACAAAGGGACCACAGAACGTTTATATTCCGGAGCCAGAAGACATGCCTACTATTTTGTTTGAATCGAGTGACAAGCCACCGTTTTCTTATGCGAGTCTTATTGGCATGGCAATTTTGAGAGCACCTGGTAGAAAACTAACTTTATCTCAAATTTACATGTGGATTTCAGATAATTTCAAGTACTACAGAAAGGGGGAAGTCGGCTGGCAGAACTCGATTAGACATAATTTGTCACTTAACAAGTCTTTTACGAAAACAGAGAAGTCCAAAGACGGCAAAGGCCACTTTTGGAAGATTGTGGAAGGCTATGAATATCAATTTTGCAACGTCAAGAATGCTGACAAGGTTTTATCTGGTGATGTACGAAATTCCAATTCAAGACAAAAGCAAAAGGATATGTTAGTGCCTCATCAGAATAACTTGGTAAGATCAGCAAACCATCACAGCGGGGAGGAACATGATAATATCTTCACAATTTCTCGCGTGAAAGCTGCCTCACTGTCATACTCCTCAGGTTTACCGAACGATGGTGGTTCAAGCGATGAGGGTGATGAGTTGGATGATTATCCAACAGAAGTAGGACATGCCAATCAACCACAATCACAACTTGGTGATCGATACTTGCAGTCGGGCGCATCTCCAAGTCGAAACCGCAATAGTTCTAGCTCCCTACCTAGCGCATTGTTGGGAGCTGTACCAGAACTTGGAGCTCCCCTATCTTCTTGGTCGGCCTCAATTGCAAACGATAGTATTCTCTTCAAGACGCTGCAAAACTCACCAGAGAATTCTTTTGCCCATGAATCACCGGGTGGTCCAATTTTTGCGAGCAAGAATGTTCCTTTCACTTCCTCATTCAGCAGTAAATCAACACTAGATCTATCTCCGGTGAAATCTGGGGAGACTGGGCCACTGCTTGAGCCTCTAACGCCAAATCAGTGCAATCAACATCTTGCTCATCAACTACAACTTTTACAAAAGTCCCAACCGTATAAAGATGAACAAGACTCTCGCCATCGTTTCTTTCATGTTGGTCAAACCCCTCATGAGCACACACTATCTCAAATACAAAATCAACAGCAACAACATCAATTTCAGATTGATAGCCTTGCTGTTACTAGGTTCAAATCTCCTTCCAGTGCTTTGAGGACTCCAGTCGCAACAGCAGGAACAGGCTCTTCCATCATTAAAAAATTATGGTATTCGCCGTCATATCTTGATGACTTCTATACTTCTCCTACGGCGAATAGGGGCTATGAGGACGATGATACTGCCTACAGATCAATATACGGATCACCAATCGCTCCAATAAAGAAGCGGAAACTAGGTAAGGAGCTATCAAGCGCTGCATTTAATGCAGGCTCATCAACATCCAACGGTTACTCTACAAACGAGATTTTTGGTATTGACATTTGCAGAATTAACAGTCACTATGATGACCATTGAGCTAAGACACATACGACGAAGTTCGGGCGATCGATCGCTGTTATTGTTTACGCATCTATCACTTGTATGATTATTACCTAGACCGATGCCAGTTAATTATAATCAAGTTCGAAACTTCCATTTTTCCATTTTCGATATCCTTTTTTCTCAACTATATGGATCAAATGTCATTTTTAATTCTTCTGGGTGTTTTCACTATTTCTGGGTTATATTAAAGCTTTAAATAGATTTTCTTTTGGTTCGAAGATCAGATTTAAATGTAATTTTTAAAAGTACTTTTTATGAATAATGTTTGGATCCTCGTGATATTCGCTTTTCGAGACCCACAAGTTTTTGAATGTACTAAGACTGGCGAGAATCGAACCACCAACAAAGCAACTAATCTTTCTATCAGGTGAGGCGTAGATCTTCAGCTTAAGTTCCCTGTCGTCAGCTCTTAGTTCCGTCAGTAGGCGAGACGCGAAATTTCTGAACATAGAAGAACCACCAGCAAGAATGATGTTTTGATATAATTGCTGCCTCAAGTCTAAATCCGTCTTCATCACAGCATTTTTTAGTATTTTATCCACAGAAATAGACTCCAACCCAAATCGCTCTGGTTGAAAGAATATTTCGGCCGGAACGCCAAGAGATTCTTCGCTGACCTTAATCAATTTTCCGTCCGGTAGACGAAACTCCTTAGTAATTTCATCCGTAAAATGTTGACTCTGCTGTTGTTCTGCAGTCAATGGATTCACGTAGCAAAGTCGTTCTTTTAAGCTTCTTACAAGTTCAAACTCAGAAGATGAACTCAAAAAATATCCTGCCTTCATCAGCATGAGTTGCGCTTCTTGGGTCACCTCCCGACCTGCAAAATTCAATCGCTTAATGGAACCTGGAACAGAGAAGCCTTCATAAACAGGAACAACTGTAGTGACTCCGTCTCCACAATCTAAAACAACTCCCGTAGTGCGTCCAGTGGAATATAGAGATAAAACTGACGGCATACTTATGAACAAAGTTGGAAAGTTGAACGCTTCAAAAAGTACTTCCGCTAACTTATCACGATTCTTATTTGGATTGAGAGGTGGCTCCGTTATAAGAAGAGGATGTTGTTCACAGTTTGCACTAAGCTCTAGCACTGTTCGGTTCCACACTATTTCCATGTCGGACCAATATTCTATTACACCATTTTGAAGAGGATACCTCAATTTCAATAGTCCTCTCAAGCTTTGTGCGCGGGAGCCTACAAATGTATCAGTCTCTGATATGGACGAGGGCATCAGCTTTTTGTATTTGGGTCGTCCTACGATATTCGAGTAGTTGATCTTTGGTTTTTCATCCCCAGCAAACCCCGCTCGTATAGTCCCAGACCCATTATCTATCACAATCGGTTGATTGTAGATGCCCTCAGATGTCATCTTTTCGCCGCCTGAGCTGCGTCACTTGGCTAAAGGTCTTCTATAGATTAGAGTTCAAGTGTTTACAAGTGAGATTCACGTAAACGCACCCAACATAAACTTCGGAGTGTAAGGATGTTTACTTAGTTGATAGTACTGCATTTTGCTTCACTAGTGACGAGTAATGCTATGGACTTTAGAGATCGCTTGAGAGAACTAGTAACGTAGTTCGCTACTTGTACGAGTTATCAAGTGGAAAAATGTCAATTAATTGATAGAATCACTAGAGAATTAAAAACATATTCGAGTAGCTCCAGATATAGCTCAAATGCAGTAGTATCTGTCACCAAAATCACCTAGTCCGGGAACCACAAACTTCTTCTCGTCTAATCCTTCATCAATCATTCCAGTTATCACCCTTATCTTTGGGAACTTGTCTTTGAAAACTTGAATACCTTCAGGACTTGCTAAGACATTGAGGAAAAAAATACGTTCTTCTTTGACGCCCTTTTCTAAAAGTACTTCGACTGCCATACATGCTGATCCACCTGTCGCAAGAAGTGGATCTAACAGAAAAACATATCTATCCTGAATATCAGTAGGAAGTTTAACATAAAACAGCTTAGGAATTGCTGTTTCTTCATCTCTTTGAATCAAAATCTTACCCAGTCTTACAGAGCGACAACAGTCCCTCAAACCCTGCTCCATTGATTCACCTGCTCGAATGATCGAGACACCGCATATTTTACCTAAAAAACGGTGACCGGAATAGGTTATACCCAAAGGTGTTTGGATGCTGCAAGATTCCACTGGAAGCTGGTTCAGTCCCTCTTCTACCAATAGTCTGATGATTCGATCGGAGTAAAAGATGAAATCTCCTCGTTTCGTATTCTTATCACGGATTATCCTTCAACACAAGTTAGTTAGCAAAAGTTATTGATATTGGCTACACAATCATAAATTTCACATACGTGTACAAGCACTTCAATTGGTTTGTTTGCTTGAGTAAAATGACATTTTCGTACTCAGTGGGTTCAGACATAATGAAGATAGAGGATAAAAGCAAGAAGAAATCAAGACTTCTGTGAGACTGTTGTACTCAGTCGCTCAATAAATAACACGAAAGTAAAAGACTGACGGCGATAGAACCATTCCTCCAATTCATGACAAATTCATGTCGTTACAGCAAATATCAAGATTACGTGATATTTAAGACACCCTAAAATTATTGACGCTTGAAATAGTTCTGACAGCTTTTCACATAGTAAACACCGCAACTAATCGAAAGATGACTGTACTTATTATATCTATATATCATGTAGAAAACTATCAAGCTTCCAAGGAGGCTTCCTTCAAAAAATTATAGCTTACTTCCAAGCCTATTTCTTTACGCATACTTGAAATCAATAATCGAACGTCTCCAGGTAAAGACTTCAAATCACATTTCCATGCACTGCTTCCATCCTTCTTCGCTGTACAAAATAGCTCATAGAGCAGTTCGGACTTTTGGAGAACATCCTTATCAGTCTCTAATTCTTTATCAAAACCATTGAGCGACTTAATCAGCAAAACAAGCTCACTAACACTGAGCAACTTTTCCTTCAACAACTGCCTCACAAGAAGAATCAAAATCGTTTTATAGTGCTTCGGAATGTACCTGAAATTAAGCAGTTTGAAAATACTACTATAATTGGCAACTGCATTGAAATGCGCGCTAGTTGAAAACTCGTAGAGAAGCACAAAAGGACTAAGTGACTGTCTCAGTACTGGATCACTTATCTCATTGGCCTCAATCTTCGATATCAAAAGCTCATCCTCAAACTTGCCATACACCAGAAGATTCTCGAATATATTCCACACAAGATTGATCAACTTTGCATAATCGGAACACTCGGCAAAACAGTACAAAGCCTCGTACAAGTAGCCTTGAGCGGCGAGTTTTGATCCTTGTATTCTGAAAATTTTAAGTGCTGTCTGGTTTAATTTAAGCTTTGAACAAATGGCCAGACACCATTCAAAGTCATCATTAGTTTGAATTTCGTAATTTGGAAGCAGTTCTGAGACTATCTCTCTTGTTGTCGAGTTATTCAGAGAAATTAAGATTCCAATACCGATGGAAAATAAACGTTGATTGGTTAAGTATGATAATGCCAGTTCTTCTAGCATCTGGTCA
The DNA here is from genome assembly GCA_030579375.1 of Ogataea populi-albae. Taxonomy (NCBI): domain Eukaryota; kingdom Fungi; phylum Ascomycota; class Pichiomycetes; order Pichiales; family Pichiaceae; genus Ogataea; species Ogataea populi-albae. The sequence goes on from JAKTQY010000005.1 coordinate 688,287, forward strand.
ATAATGGAAGCCAAACTATTTCCAGAAGAAGAAAGAACCGATGAATAGTCTTTCAATAATCCGTTTGCTTCAACTAATATTGCAACAAATGTTGCCACACTTTTGTCTAACATTTCCAAAGATGACACCATGGCTAGAAACTTTCCCTCCAAAAGCTTAAGACATATTGCTTCCCATGAATTGATCTCTTCCAATGGTTTTTTCCCCACAGAAACTTTAACGTAATCAGGAATCAATTCTGAGGAGGGTAGCTCATATAAGTAATGAGCCACAAATGATTCATACCAGCTTGTAGTATTATCTGATATTGAACTTGATAATCCACTCATTATTGAAATCAACTCGCATAGCTCCGTTGCTATTCCCATATTTTGGAACTCTAGAGTTAACGAACGTTCTCTCAAACTGACCACTACTTGCTTCCATTTTAGAAACTCTTTCGCATCCTCAGAAAACTTCACAATGTCGTATCCTTGAAGAAGATTTTCAAAGTCTTGAATCATATGGAACAAATTGACATCCTTAGAGCTCAACTCTTCAAAACCACTTGCATTCAAGGCCTCTACAGCCTCTTCAAAGTAGCCTCGTATGACCAACTTTTTCAAGTAGGTCGACCAAAACAGAAAATTACAATAAGGCTTCTCACCAGATTTCATGGCTTCGTCGACCAAATCTTGCTCTGGTTGTAAATCCGCTCGGTTTATCCAAACCAAGAGCAAAGCAATTCTTTCGTCATCTTGAGCAAAATAGAGGGCGTTAAATAAGTTCAGTACGTTCAATACTTCTTCGTAATTGAAGATGAAGATCTCTTCAAAATTGGGATCGCTCTTTGTTTTTGCTGTGATAAGACTCTTGAGGTCTTCAATGACAGCGTTCATCAATTTCTGCAGAAAAAACTTCTTCTTCTGTTCATGCTCTTTTATAACGATAGGAACACCTATTTGATACTCTTCCATATCCTCCAAATGCTGAGAATACTCGCTGTACAACCTGTCTTTCAAAAGAGGTTCAAATTCTTTGTAAACTGATGTCAAAAACTCTGCATACTCATCGGATTTGTCCAAGTTGGTCGGCAAGCTGAACGGAAATACCTCTCCTTCAGCTTTAGATCTAACTGTATCTAGTTCCATTTGCTTTTCGTCGCCCTCTTGTCCCTTCAAGGATGATGTCAGATACATCGCTGCGGAATCGCTTGCTTTGTCAACAGAGAAACTGAGTTTTCTTCCACTCTTAAGCCAGCTAAGATCATTCTTGGGAATTGGACCTTCGTCGTAGGGAAGGCGTATTATTGGTAATTGTGTTTTCTCATCGATCTCAAAATTGTACAATCCTCCATTTTGTTTATCTACAGAGTAGTTGTCGTATTTTGATGGAATATTCACTTCCTCCATTTCCTCGTCATTATTATACGATTGTGCCATGTTTGATGGTCCATAAGTTCCCACTTTCAAAAAACAACCGCAGCTTCTTTATTTGCTTTTCATTTGCTCTGTTTATCTGTTGTGGGACAGTTCCTATCTATTTTCCTTTTTGTGTTTTTACAAACATCGCACTCTTAGTTTGAGATCTCTTCACCTAACACCAACTTGAAGAGCTTTCTGTCACAATAAGATCGTGCAATCTTGAGAATGTGTATTACACGCCGAAAGTTTTTTATTGCTTCAGTGCTAGTGTAGTAGATTCAGTAGAAGAATGCCCAAGTTAGACTACTGTGGTACATTCCTCGCTTGAATCGAACGATCAAGAGCAAGCTGAATTGTGCGATGGAGAAAAAAGAATACATCAGTGCTTTTGAATCGTAGAAAACTACCGGAAAAAATTTAATAGAGTGTGAAATGACAGCAGATCTCAGTTTTGCTACAACTGAGGCTATAACGAGGTTTTTGAGAAGCAAGACAACTAGCATCGAGGATATCTATACAACATCCCAGAACTTGCTTGATAAGAAATATAGCTTGAATTTTCCACATGTAGAAAAGTTTATTTTCGAATTGCTTTGTGACAGACTCTCAAAACAACAGACACTGTCATTTAGAACCCATAAGCTAGTGTGGGATTTGTTATCTGATGTCTGGCTACGGTTGGGAGGCACCAAAAATGGAGTACAAATTAGAAACAGCATAATAAACGGTGTAAGTTTGAGCGATGTATTTATTTCTACATTAGAAAACATAGAAAGAAATGCTAAAGAAGGTGATACCAAGTTGATGAGTGCGTTCGCCAAATGTATACAGTTAGGGCTTAATGAGTCGAAGATGATTTTTACAAGCGACCAGAACTTGACAGCTATATCTAAATTGCTGGGGCTATTATCTCGTGAGATTGAGCACTATCCTAGAGAACTGATTCACGAGCTGATTTTCCTAACGCAACAGATATTCAATCTATCCAATACTACTATCCAGAAATACAATAGGAAAAGTATAAATTTGTTCTGCGCCAATTGCCTGCCATATCTGTTGTATTTGATTAGCAGGACTGCTAGAGATAATTTATTGGAAGAGAAAGGAATACTGGAAGGTATTATCCAACGAAGTATCCTTAGAAAGGAAAACATTTCAACATTAAAGGAAAGCGTTGAGTGCTTTTGTACTGCTGCATCACATTTATCCGTTGACATCTCATCAGCCACTTATTTGTTTAAACAAATAACACACAGAGCTGATGTCAATGCAATCGAATCAATATATAACATCATTATATCAGCCTTCCCTGAAGTGCGGGAGACCTTACTAGAAGAAGTGTTTGCGGTCAATAGACCACTGTCTTCTAGCTTTCTTTCTGCGATAGCTACCGCCGAAATAGAAAGATCGCCGCCCAATCATCGGATTATCATGATGTCACTAGAGAGAAACCCAGAAATGGGGATCAACCTTGCTGATACGATTTTTCGCATTGCCTTGGAAGCAGATAAAAAATATCAGCTTGATATCCTTATAACTTTGCTAAGATCGTATTCAAGGTCAAGAGAGCTCCCTCAGTTTTTTGATATATGGAAAAGAAAGATAGTTGATGAACAGGGCAATGAATTATTGGCGTCTTACGATTTTTTGCGTGAGGTTGCAAAACAAATTGTTACTCTTTCAAATGTTCAAATAATACGACTGGTGGAGCAAATCATCCCGGGACTCGATGAGTCACTTGATGCGAGTTCCATAATGCTCAGCGGAGTTGCATTTGGACTGCTATCGTCTGTCACAGGGTCTGTTGACCCAACTGTGAATAAGACTTTAACTACATGCATTCAAGAACTGGAGTCAGCGTTTATTTCAATTTTAGGATTGAAAAAAGAGTCAAAAAGTGATCATTATTGGAGATTGAAGTTGCTTATATTTATGCTCTACGAAAAAAATAACATTATCTCCGAGCTGGACTGTACTTTGCTGGTGAATGAAAAAATCAGAACAGACCACCAGTGCCTAGCTTTACTACGAATATTAGAACAAAAGCCATCTTTATCCAATGAATCGCTCGTTCGATTTTTTTTGAAGTACTACAACCACTCATCGCAAATGTTCAAGCATCTTATTTTTACTAGATGGTTTGCATTGCTGGACTTTATATTGAGTGAGCCAGAGTTAGAAGAAACTTTTCAGTCTTTCATGGTTGATGCAACGGATGAACAAATACATCAAGTGTTGTCATGTACATTGATGCATGAAAGGGTTAAACTAATGAAGCAAGTGGTTTCCGTTTTGATTGATTATCTGAAGAAGAATGGTTCAAGATATGGACAATTTATAGCTCTCATTCCTGTCCAGTGTTACACAAAGCCACAGCGAGTGGAGATGCTCAATATCTTGACAGAGCTTACCTTGAAAGGTACAAATGATTCCCGTATTTACTCTCGAAAATGTATTTTGGAGCTACTAGAGAGGCCGACATTCAAATCTACTGTGGAAACTGACTTATGGACATTTGTGCGCATTGTAGGATCACCGAATTGTGATGAAGTTATGACTCTCACATGTGAAATAATAGAGACAATTTTCAAGTTGTACCTGCAAAGCTCGTTTGTTGATGCTAACTCTGAGTACATTGAGACTTTATCGTGTGATTTAATCAAACAAATCGAAAAGAAAGGTTCTGAATTTGCGATTTTGAATATTTCATTATGCCTTATTGAAAGTCAAAAAAAACTCAGCAAATCGACTGACGAAAAGTTAGTCAGTATTGTGATTCATTCCTGTTTTCAACTGCTTTCAAAAGCTTCTAATCTATCCATATTTGAATCATGCTGGCTGCTGGAAAAACTGGGTGATATTCAGATGTTGGACAATTTATTTTTGTCTAGCAAGCAATGTAAGAAGGTAATTGTAAAGTTAGGTCAAAGGTTTAAAGATGATCCCAAGGTGAAAAATTCACTTTTTCGTATGGTATGCAGGATTGGTACTGCTTATGACCCACACTACGTTCTGGCACTTTTCATGTGCTTGCCATTGACTACCGCAACTATAGAAAATCTGAACTACTACCTTAAAGAAGTTTGCGATGAAAACACGTACCATAGCTTATGGAGATGGGTTTTGAGCTCTTTGGAAACTGAAGACTCTCAAGTTGAAAAACATGCCACGTTGATTTCAATTTTCTTAGAGAATATTGTGAAGCCCACAGGTGACTTGGAGGAGACTCAACACTATACGCTGAAATCAATTTCCGCAGTTTTAACTAAAAAACGTGCTGTGACAGCAGAGAATTTAAGTAGTTTTGTGTTACTTATCGAATCAATGAAAGCTGCTATAGCAAATAAAGGTTGGTCATTGAGTCAGTACACAATTGAACTGATTCTTACTGTGGTGAATGAATTTGCATGTGATCTTTTGAAGCCTGATTGGGCCAGTTCCACAGCTAATGAAATAAAAGTTGAGCTCTATATACAACTTACTGAGACAGTTTCCAACATCCTTTTATACCAGCGTCACCGACTCTCCAACAGGTATCACTTAATGATTACTACCTTAGTACCCCTGATGGAGTGCTTATTCCAGAAGAGAGGTACAGAAGATGAGGTAATAGCAACATCAGAGCCATGCGGTATGGCGTTTCAAAGATTACTAGGCAATTTGTGCGAGCCTCCGTCAAGTTCATTTATGAGAGTATCCAAAACGACCACTTCAAGGGAGGTCGGAGCTGCGTCTGGAACTGGAATGGATGTTTCAGTGACATCCGTTATATCTCAACTGAAATCGCAGCTGCGGAGATCAACCCCTATTTTAGTTCTGAACTATCTGAGATTTTACTTAATTTACCAATTATCACCTGTGATGAAGAAACTTGTTGAAAGCTCACTTTTTGTTGTTTTCGATGTTATGACTGCTAATGAACTTAGCTACATCAATTCCAGCATAGATTCGCAGAGTAGACACATATTTAGAGCATTATATGGCGATTATCAGAGATTTGGAAAATGGAAGCAAGAGTGAGAGTAAGAGTGAGAGTGAGAGTGACTGATTGTCATAATCTTTGGCGAAACTTAATGAACTACCAGGATGCTTTACAATCAAAAAAGTAAAGAACTGGTTTTTGAAGTTGAGGCTAAGATTTATGATTCATTGGGATTGCTGAGGGAACCGATATCTCGCTCGCCTATGCATATTTGAATTCGAAACTGATTCAATCTAGTTATCCTTTTTGATGCAGCATTATCTACGATTGTATTTTATGATAAAGCAATATAAAACTATAGTTTATAATAACATGGAATGAGGGAGAAGATCTCAGCTCGAGTTGATAACTACAGTATTAAAGCCTTCCTTCTTTTGTCGAACTTTTAGCCAGGGGTCTTAGAAGTAACAGAATAAAAAAATCTGGTGAATACCCCATATTTTTCCGGACGAACTTTACTCCGAATTTTTCACTCAACTTCGGGTTCTTTAGCCTTCATTTACCAAAGTGAGTGATACTTTCTCACAATTTTCACAAGATCCCGATAGAGTGGATAATCAAGACTGAAAGTAATCTCAGTAGCCATCCCAACGACACTGTCGAGATCAACATCATAGTCTAAGAATCTTGGGTTCTAGGGAACTTCATCTTGGTTGTCAGCAGCTTGAAGCAGATTCAAATCGTTATTGACACATCTCCCTCTTAGAACAAGTGCACAACTGTTTGTGAACTGTACTTCTTTGTTAACAAGAACTTATGAACTTTCTCAAGGGTCATTTGTGCATTTGTGTGACTTTGACGAGCTTCTGAAGAGGTCAAGAATTTAGGGCTTACAGTTCAGAGGCATCCAATTGGTCAAAATGCTGATTTCAAAAATCTCCTATAGACATTTCACTAGAATCAGTCCGCGTTTCCAACGTTCTTCAAGATGGTTATCCACCTCCTCCCCGAGTGCTAACTCTAGAAAGAGCCTAATATGGCCGTACGCCGTTGGACTTGTTTCGGTTATTGGATTTGGTTCGTGGTCTACTGCTACACTTTCAAACGATGCACCTGCAACTGACAATGAAGGCATTGTTTCTGTTGAGGAGTTTGTCAAACACAACAAGCCAGATGATTGCTGGATAGCAATCAATGGTCAAGTGTATGATATGACTGAATTTATCCCCAACCATCCCGGAGGTAAACACCCTCTTATCCGAGCAGCGGGACATGATGCAACGAAAATTTACGAGCCATTGCATCCTAAAGGTACCATTGAGAGCTTTCTGCCAAAGGAAAAACATCTGGGACAACTCGATGGTGAGCCTCCTATTGCTGAACCACCTACAGATGATGAAGAGTTTGAAGAAGAGAGACAGGAGTACATTGAGAATAAACCTTCATTGGCTGAGATCCAAAACTTACATGACTTTGAATATGTTGCAAAGAAGATTTTACCAAAAGGTGCTTGGGCATACTACTCTAGTGGCTCAGATGATGAGATCTCACTGAGAGAGAATCATTATGCTTACCAGCGTATATACTTTAGACCACGCATCTTGGTTGATGTTAGTGAGGTAGATACCTCTTCCACGATGCTGGGTACAAACACCTCTGTACCTTTTTATATATCGGCAACAGCGTTAGCAAAATTAGGACATCCAGATGGAGAATGCTCTATTGCTAGAGGTGCAGGAAAGGAGGGAGTAGTTCAGATGATATCCACACTGGCTTCCAGTTCGTTAGAAGAAATTGCTGCAGCCCGTATTCCAGGTGCTACTCAGTGGTTCCAGCTATATGTTAACGAAGATAAAGCTGTTACACAAAAAATGGTTGAGAGAGCCGAAAATTTGGGAATGAAAGCTATTTTCGTTACTGTTGATGCTCCATCACTAGGAAACAGAGAAAAGGACAGACGACACGCGTTCGAGGGAAAACGTGCAAACGTTCAAACAGATTCTGAAAATGAAGGAGATTCAAGTGGAGAAGGCGGGGCTTCCAAGATGTTGTCTTCGTTTATTGATCCCCATCTTAGTTGGGCTGGGCTGGACGAAATCAAAAATATGACCAAGCTACCCATTATCGTAAAGGGTGTTCAGAGAGTAGAAGATGTCATTTCGGCAGTTGACCATGGGTGCAATGGTATTGTTCTTTCCAACCATGGTGGAAGACAACTGGACACAGCCCCTCCACCTGTGGAACTTTTGGCCGAAATAGTACCTGAACTCAAGAGACAGAATAAGCTCAGACCTGATTTTGAAATTTTTGTTGATGGTGGTGTTAGACGAGCGACCGATATTTTGAAGGCCGTTGCAATTGGTGGAAATGACGTAAGAGTCAGTGTCGGTATTGGAAGACCATTTCTGTACGCTAATTCTGGTTATGGAGAAGCTGGTGTTCGTAAGGCCATTCAAATCTTGAAAGATGAGCTACAGATGGATATGAGATTGTTAGGAGTCCGCAATATGTCAGAGTTGGACCGGTCATTTGTCGACACAAGACGCTTGATAGGTCGGAATGCTCCTGATGAGCTCTACGATAAGATATACTCTCCTCTTCAGACTGTTCAGTTTGGAAATGAAAGATAGATTTCAAATAACTAGAAAAAAGCTTTGGTAAACTCTTTTCGATATAACACTTCCAAAAAAGTCTTCAGGTTTTAATTTATACTAATTTACATACTTGTCACCTCTACTACTTGTTCATGCTCTCCATGTCCCTGTAGCCTGTGACATCATCTATCTTGCTAACTTTCAAGATTCCATCAAGAAGAGCCTGATTCTTGAGCCAGTAAAATCGTTTCAGCTTCGTAGATCTTGCCAGTTCGAGATCCAAAGATTGTTTTAGCTTCGCCAGTTTTTTACTATATTGCTCCAATTCGGACTCATACTTGACGAGTGCTTCCAGCGACAAATCTTCGAAAGAGTTCATGTCGGCAATTGTCAAACTCTTAGTCTGTGACTCTACTATAGCACTTGATTTCCTGAGAATGCTAGCCGACAATGCGGGGCTGACATTTGTATTTTCTATCTGAAAAAACCTTGGAAGCTGAGCGGGATCTCCGCACAAGACCTTATTGTAGGTATCAACGTCTTTCGCGGTATTCTGGACTAACAACGCGACGTCCACATTTCCATCTGTACTTTTAAAATCTCTTAGGTTTTCGAGCTGTAATAGCTGCTCCACCTGGGATCTCATAAGCGACTCATATGCATCGGCCAGATTGTTAGACTCGATATCATGGACAGCCTTCAGATGTTTCAGCAACGCATCAGACCTGGTGAAGGCCTTTAGGCACTCTGGAAGAAGACAATAAAACGGCTTTTCACCAGTGTGAGTTCTGATGTGCGATATCAAAGCAAACCTGCTATGCTGGGGTACACCTTTGCGCGAACAGTCGTCCCATAAACAAACATAGTCTATGTTGGAACTTTCTTTTTTGGACACTATGTGATCTCTGTTGATGTGTTGCACCAGGTCGTCAGTCTCAGTAAAATATTGGCCACATCCGAGCCATTTACATTGGGTGCCACCAGAAGCATCTGTTTCGTCTGTCAGACTTGCTAGGTCGTGATTACCGGAAGCCATCTCTTGTCGCATCTGAAGAAACTCCTGCTCGATCTCGTCGTCAGTGATTTTCGTGTGTCCTGGAGACGCGCTAAGCGCAGTCTCCATCTGGTCTGCCACTATGTCCATTCAGGATCGATGTAGTATTGTTATAGCTTTTGCGAGTTGCTGAAAGCGTAAGGCCAACGTAATAATTCCAATTCTATCAGTAGCAGTGTTGAGCTGCTTTTGATTCTATCGCCGCTGGTCCAATGTGAAACGATATCTAGTGTCTTCAAATGATTTAACCCAATTTCGAAATTTGTTCCGTACTCCTGTCGTGCCCTTGCCTGTTCACTTTGACCGAAACTACAACCCTTTATACACTCTCTTCCGTCATCTGTAGCACCATCGACTTCTCTTCTTTCTAATTCACCTTTAAAGAACCTTCCGTTTTGGGAAATCGGAAAATTTGTGTCGGTGACAAATTCGACTATTAAATATTCAAAGATGAGAAAGGGAAGAGGAAAGAGCGGAGAAAAGGGTAACAGAGAGTTGATCTGAACCAAGAAAAAAGACTGGAGGAAGGCTGAATAAGTCCGAAAGAAGACTTAAAGAGACTTTGGAGCCATAGAAAGCAAACGGGGCCAGATTACTTCAAGCTTGGATAACCTGCTACCGATCAGGAAAGAAGAACACTCTCAATGTCAGATCTGCAACTAGACATCCTAAAGTGCTTGGGAGATAATGGAACGATTGCCGATACGTCGGTGACGTTCCCAGGAGTGCCAGCGCTTACAGTTCAGGCAGCGCTCAACTCACTGGCTTCGCGGTCGATGGTTAAGTACACCACACACGAATCTGACGAATGGCAGCTTACACAGGAAGCAGAAGATATTGTGGCTAATGGATCACATGAGTATAGGCTACTGGACAGCGTGCTAAAAAGTTTGGAAGGTCTCAAAATATCCGATGTCGATGCTATCATGGGTGCCAACGCAAAAGTGGCACAGGGCAGAGCGTTTAAGAACGGTTGGATCGGCAAGGATGGTGACAAACTGGTCGCCAAAGTTTCTGGAACTGCAGAAGTAGAGGACAAAACAGCCCAGCAACTCAAAACTATAGTTCAGACAGGCACACTGGCAAATAAGAAGGATTTGGCAGAGCTTAAGAAGCGGAAGCTGATTACTCAGACCAAGGTTTTCACTTTTAGTGTATCGAAAGGCGACCAGTTCGCTTTGGAAGTGAAGCATATGGAGACTGACATCACAAGTGACATGATTGCATCTGGGTCTTGGTCAAAGTCTTCTTTTAAACCTTATAACTTCGATTCACAAGGATTAATGCCGCCTGCTGGCGCCCTTCATCCGCTCAATAAGGTAAGAGAGGAGTTCAGACAGATATTCTTCAGTATGGGGTTCTCGGAAATGCCAACCAATCAATATGTTGAGAGTGGATTCTGGAACTTCGACGCCCTATTCGTACCTCAACAGCATCCTGCCAGGGACTTGCAGGACACCTTCTATTTGAAAGATCCTGCTTTCGCTAAACCTCCCGAAGACAAGGAGTATTGGAACAATGTGAAGAAGATCCACGAAGGGGGAGCATACGACTCTATCGGGTACAGATACCCTTGGAAGGGAGAGGAATCGTTGAGGACCGTCTTGAGAACCCATACGACAGCAATCTCGGCATATATGCTCAAAAAGCTGTCGGCGGACCCAAAGCCGACCCGACTCTTCTCAATTGACCGAGTGTTCAGAAACGAGGCTGTCGATGCGACCCATCTTGCTGAATTCCACCAGGTTGAAGGTGTTTTTGCTGACTACGATCTGACTTTGGGCGATTTGATTGGATTTATGCAGGAATTTTTCAATAAGATGGGTGTTCACGATTGCAGATTTAAGCCTACATACAATCCATACACCGAGCCATCGCTTGAAATATACGCATGGCATAGCGGTCTTAATACTTGGGTCGAGATCGGGAACTCAGGAATGTTTAGACCTGAGATGCTCGAGGCAATGGGTCTTCCAAAGGGAATGAGAGTACTTGGATGGGGTTTGTCACTTGAACGACCAACCATGATCAAGTATGGTGTGAGCAACATAAGAGAATTGTTGGGCCATAAAGTTGATCTTTCGTTCATAGAGTCCAATCCTGCTGCTAGGCTAGATGAGGACATATTCTAGATGGTTTTACAAAGTTTGCTTGGGCTTTGACTGGTATAAAAACTAATGTAGATTATAATCCTACTCTATCGCTAAGCTGGAACTTTTTGATAACAAACTCTTTAATCTTGAAAAAATTATATACTAAAATCATTATACTTAATCAACTCCTCCATACAGCGAGGGAGCCATTGAAAAGGGGCTTTCGATCAAGAATGAGATATACTGTGACCCTAGAAGAATGCAACTCTGTGACTGAACACGAAATAGACCTTCCAACACCGGTGTTCACCTCGATGGAGATGTTTATTATCGACGAGATACACTGGCCTCATCAGTCGCTGTACAATATACTGGGAGGAGGTGGCTCCTTTGCAGTTGTATCGTCACGAATGATCTTGGGAAAATCTCACTCAAAAAGCTGCAGTTGGGTGGTTGATATAGGTAATGACTGTCCTACAGACTTACTGAACGAATTGCAGTCTTGGGACACAGGAGCAATAATGCGATACGATAGCACTCGACAATGCACCAGAGGATGGAACAATTACGGCCCCAACGAGTTTCGAGAATTTCGTTATATGACCCCAAAGAAACGTATAGCTATTCCGGATTTACTGAAATATAAGCATATGCTTCATTCGAAGTCGTACCATTTGATATGTTCTCCTGAACGCTGTTTTGAGAGGCTTTCTAAGCTAAGGCAGCTGCGCTCCGATGAGCCTATGATTATCTGGGAACCAATTCCTGATGCCTGTACTCCGGAAAATCTAGACAGATGTCTAAAAATACTGAAATGGATTGATGTGCTATCACCCAATGCTGCAGAATGTGCAGCATTTCTTGGAGAGAGTGAACCCATGGATCGTGTTAATTGTGAGCGAATGGCAATGAAGTTTACTGATTATATGACTAAAACGGCTGAGTCAGCAGTTGTATTGCGATGCGGTGCTCTAGGTTGCTTGGTGATGACACGATCACGAAGGCAGTGGTATCTTCCCTATCATTCAGATCCAAAACAACGAGACTACAAGGTGGTAGATCCTACAGGTTGCGGAAACTCTTTTGTAGGTGCATTTGCCACCGGGTATGTTTTGAGTGGGGGAATTCTCGATATCGCCTGTATCTGTGGTACTATTGCTAGTGGTGTTTGCATAGAACAACATGGAACTCCAAAATTACAAAATCAGGATGGGTCGGCGGAACTTTGGAACTCTTTGTCCATCAAGCAAAGGCTTCAAATATACCTGGAGAGAAATAAAGATTCAGGCTACACACCCGATGAGATCATAGAAAAACTCTCGATGTATTGGACTGATTAACTTTGCATACATATAGATAATGAAAAAGGTCGTAAAATCAAGCGAGAACCTCCTTCTCTAACTCTAAGCAAGATTCGGTGAGCACTTTCACAATGAAGTCAGCATCAGACTTTGTGAAACTGAATGCCGGTGCAACAGTAATGTGGTCTCCAAGGGAGATAACATTTCCGTTCTCCTCAAGCGTGGAGCCAATAGTTCCAGAAGCACCCATCGAAGTCATGCCTCTGGCTAAACATTTCTCACCGAGAGTAGGACCAGCCTTGAGTTCCGGACTCAATGGTTCCTTAGTCTCTCTGTCCGCAACAATCTCAATGGAGATGAAGTTTCCTGCACCACGAACATCCCCGACAATCTTGCAGTCTTTTAGGGAGGACTTCAACTGCTCTTTGAGGTACTGACCGTTGATTCTGACGTTCTCAATGAGGTTGTCCCTGTGAATTTTTTGTTGAACAGCTAGTCCAACTCTGCAGTTGAAATCGTGAGAGTGATAAGTCTGACCTCCGAGAATGTAACCAGAACCTTCTTCGTAGACCTTCTTGACCTTCTGTGAGATCAACACACCAGCAAGAGTGACATAGCCTGAGCCGATAGTCTTACCCACAGAGCAGAGATCTGGACCTTCCTTAGATAAGCCGAAATCAGGATCCATGTAGGTGAAAGGATAACCGCAACGGCCAAGACCACACATAACCTCATCAAGCATGAAAAGAGCACCATACTTATGTGCAATTGCCATTGCACCATCAAGATAACCCTTTGTTGGAACTGGGGTGCCAAAAGTAGAACCACCAACGGTCTCGAAAATAACACCCGCAATAGTACTAGGGTCGTTGTCGATAAAAGTCTGTTCAAGTTCATCTAGCAGTTGCTTGGTGTATTGCTCCTCTGTAACACCCTCCTTGATACCTCTGTAAGGATAACATGGGGACACTTTTGGGGTGATAGACTCTGGGAGCATGATATCGTTGAAAGCGTACTTTCTGGAACCATCCCCAATGGAAAGAGCAGCGATTGTGAACCCATGGTAAGACTGCTTTCTGCTAATGAACTTACTTCTTTTAAGATCGCCGAGTTCATTGTGGTACTGCTTCATGATCTTGAGAGCGTTCTCGTTAGACTCTGAGCCAGAAGCGGTCCACAACGCAGAGGTGAAGTGACCATTGGATCTCTCGCACATAAATTTACCAAGCTCTTCAGCAGCATTGTTCGAAAAGTACGCACCATATGTATAGACTGCCTCCTTGGCGAACTTTCCCATCAACTCTGTGATCTCGGGATCTTGGTGTCCAAGAGAGAGAACGGCTGCGCCAGAAACGGCATCAAATACCACTTTTCTTTCACCGGTCTTAGAGTCCTCCAAAATCAGGTGCATGCCATCAGGCTTGGCACCCACACATAGTAGACCCTTGTCCGACACCTTCTTCTGAAAAACATACGACGTTTCCTGGTCGCAATCGATGGTCATTTTTGTTATAATGAAGCAGATAAAAGATTAAATCAAGGCAGTGCAAACAACTAAGAACTCACAGTTTATAGCCGAGGCGCCGCAAAATTTCGAGAATCAATGATAGTACCGTAAGATCTATGGAAACCTGCCCAGAATAGCTGATGGTTGGTTTATAAGTTTCTCTCAAATACTCAAGTGTCTCTATAGTATCGGATGACAAAAAACGGTTCTGGCGCAAGGTTGGCTTTCAGCTATTTATATGCGACCGCCCGACCCGCTTTTTCTTGATAAGCCCAGTATTTGTTAATCGGGACTTTCCTTCTTGGGAAGCTGAAATAGGCGCAACAACTATGTATCCGATAATTTTGAGAGGTATTGGCGCCAAATGCTGTGTACAGAATTACAGCCTAAAAAAGTAGCAGTTTACAGCGGTTTTCGAAACGGACCAGCGGCTGTACTAGTACCGCAAGTTGAAGTGACTTTGTGTGAGTAATATTGCACTATAGACCATCTAGTCGGAAACTTCAAAAAAAAAAAAACACAAACGTGGACAAGTTGGGAATTGAACCCAAGACCTTTCGCATGCTAAGCGAACGCGCTACCAACTACGCCACATGCCCAGAGACGATGTCATTCTTCACCATCTGGACTCTTCACACCTTTTTGGCTGTGCATCTAAGTTCGCGTTCGTTCGTGGCTAATCGGTTGAAACTAAAAAAGACAACGAACGAGTGTAGTACAAAAAAAAAGTTGGTCAAACGGCGGGCTCACAAATAAGTGTTACCCGTCTTTGACATTATTTCCCACTCTGGGATCAATTGGTTTTGGTTGATTCGAACCATCTTTACTCAGAAAGAGTTTTAAGGGCTCAGACAAGTAATTCGACGCGTCGTGCGACGTTGCAAGCCGTACCCTATATTATGATTATAGGTCTTGAAGACTTCTTACAGACTTCCTACAGGATTTGCTCTACACAGAATGAAGTGAGCTGCTGTACTTGTCGATCATACTGCTCGCATGTTTCACCAGAGACCTTTCGCTACACTTGTGGTATAGATCTACTGTAATTCGGACCAGTAGACCGCGACCTATGTTTTTTTACACGAAAAAACTCAATCCTTGTCATGGGCCTATTAATTTGTAATTTTTCTGTTAATTCGTTGCTTTGTATTCCCCCAGTTCTCAAGACCCTTTACAGGCCTTTCAGAATATCACTTAGAAGTCCAAAAGCCCATGCATGATAAACTTGGCCTTAATTTTGAATTGTCAGGTTGACCAATCACCGGCCGCTCCAATCTAATCATAGTTGAGTTCACAGTAACTTTGGGCACGGGATAGACATTTATGCGCCAATATTTGAAAACCTGAAGGGTAATTACCAGACCGCTATTAAGTGCGAAAGTGTGCGGTTTATGGTCGTGCGGCGACAGACTCTGGACTCGATGTATTGAAAATTTTTTTTACGTAATGAAAATAGTGAAGATTCAGACAGCAATTGCTTAGAGAACTGGGTAAAGATATCGATTAAAGGACTCTTTAGCGCTAACAAAGGTCGCAAACAGCTCCTGACGAGGAGAGATAGCAGGTTTTCTGGGGAGAAGAATTAGAGAAACATCTTAGTACGAATTAAGGAGAACAAGCCATCTACGACGCGAGAGACAGCGAGACAGCTATAACGAAAGTAAAGACAAAACTAGTGAGATCCAAAAATTAGCGACCAGCTTTCAAAATGAGTAGCAAGAACACACGTATTGCCATAGTATCAGATGATAAATGCAAGCCAAAAAAATGCAGACAGGAATGCAGGAAATCATGTCCAGTAGTGAAAACAGGCAAGCTTTGTATTGAGGTGACGCCCAGTGCAAAGATTGCATTCATTTCCGAAAACTTGTGCATTGGGTGTGGTATTTGTGTTAAAAAATGTCCATTTGGGGCCATCAATATCATCAATTTACCCACAAACCTTGAAAAAGAGGTCACTCACAGATACTCAGCCAACTCTTTCAAGCTTCATAGGCTACCTACGCCAAGACCAGGACAAGTGCTTGGTCTCGTAGGGACAAATGGTATCGGAAAATCGACTGCGCTAAAGATTTTGGCTGGTAAAGAAAGACCAAATTTAGGTAGATATGATGATCCACCTGATTGGGAAGAGATCCTGCGTTATTTCAGAGGTTCTGAGCTTCAAAACTATTTCACAAAACTTCTAGAAGAGAACATAAGGGCAATCATCAAACCTCAGTATGTGGACAATATCCCAAGAGCCATCAAGGGCCCAGTGAACAAGGTGGGTGAGTTGCTGAAGGCGAAGATGGAGAGAGCGGAGGCTGCCAAAGAGATCGTCAACATTTTAGAATTGAAGGGTGTCTTGAAAAGAGAAGTGGCGAAGCTTTCTGGTGGTGAGCTGCAACGTTTTGCAATTGGTATGACATGCATTCAGAAAGCGAATGTTTACATGTTTGATGAGCCTTCTTCTTATCTTGATGTGAAGCAGAGATTGAATGCTGCTTATATAATAAGAAGACTACTGGAACCAACAGTGTATGTGATTGTTGTTGAGCATGACTTATCTGTGTTGGATTATTTGTCCGACTTCATTTGCATTTTGTACGGTGTTCCATCTGTTTACGGTGTGGTGACATTACCAGCCTCTGTCAGGGAAGGTATCAACATTTTCCTAGACGGTCATATTCCAACCGAAAACATGAGATTTAGAAATGAATCACTTCAGTTCAGACTCACTGATGCTTCTGACAACTTCATTGTAGATCAATCGAGATCGTTTGAATATGCGGCCATGACTAAGACTCAAGGTGATTTCAAGCTGACTGTTGAGCCAGGTAACTTTTCAGATTCCGAAATCATTGTCATGATGGGTGAAAATGGTACAGGCAAGACCACCTTGTGTAAGTTACTTGCAGGAGCTATCGAACCTGATGAAGGGTGTAAGGCTCCAAAATTGAATGTGTCCATGAAACCACAAAAGATTGCGCCAAAGTTTACCGGAACTGTAAGACAACTTTTCTTGAAAAAAATCAGAGCTTCATTTTTGCATCCTCAGTTTAATACAGATGTTGTAAAGCCTTTGAGAATCGAGGATATAATAGATCAGGAGGTCCAGCATTTGTCAGGTGGTGAGCTGCAAAGAGTTGCAATTGTCCTTGCCCTAGGTACGGAGGCAGATATTTACCTGATTGACGAGCCATCTGCCTACCTTGACTCTGAACAGCGTATAATATGCTCGAAAGTTATAAGAAGATTCATTATTCACTCTAAGAAGACTGCCTTTATCGTTGAGCACGATTTCATTATGGCTACTTATATGGCTGATAAAGTTATGGTCTTTGAAGGCCAGCCATCAAAAAGTGCTACTGCAAGAAAAGCTGAGTCACTTCTCACCGGCTGTAATAGATTTTTGAAGAATCTAAACGTCACATTCAGAAGAGATCCTAACTCGTTCAGACCTAGAATTAACAAGTTGGATTCACAGATGGATAAAGAGCAAAAATTGAGTGGAAACTACTTCTTTTTGGACAACACAGAATTATAAGCTACTTATCCTTAACTCTCTATTTATTAGGTTGGATAGCATCACTAATATTCAGTTCTGATAATCCAAATTGTCTCCCATATGCTCCAGGCTACGATCTTATTTCATGTAGTTTTTCTTGCATAATCTCAGTATAGAACTCACATCGCCATTTCAACATTTAGATATAGTATTGAAGTTGATCGAACCATAGATGTTCGTGATTCGAGATTCGAGGTTGTAATAGTAAAGTCGTTTTGGGCTCATAACACTCATTATTTTAATACAAAATTTTTTTTCGACTAGAGGCATATTCTCTAGCTTGAGCTTTAAATGTTAAATGATGACACTTAAAAAACTGTAATTGTAGTCTGCAACTTGATTTGGACATTCAGAAAGCAGAAAATGACTGAAGAAGCTACTGACAAATTGAATAATCTTTCAGTAGAAGGAGAGACTCCAGCTGCTGGAGCCATATTGGGTCCAGACGGGCAGCCACTTTCAAAAAAGGCTTTAAAGAAATTGGAGAAGGAGAGAGAAAAGGAGAAGAAGAAGGCCGAAACTGCTGCAAGACTAGCAAAAGAACAAGCAGAGAAAGCCGCAGCTGCAAGTGCCAATGATACTGCCAAAGACAATTATGGTAAGCTACCTTTGATGCAGTCGACTTCGAGAGAAGGGCAGGAGCGCATTAAATTTGCGAATCTCTCATCTGCGGACGCTGGGAAATCTGTTGTCTTTAGAGCCAGAATCCATACATCGAGACAACAGGGAGCGAATATGTGCTTTTTATCTTTGAGACAGCAAACTGAGCTGGTTCAAGGTTTGCTCAAGGCCAATGGTGAGTCAGTTTCCAAGCAAATGGTAAAGTGGGCAGCATCGCTGAACTTGGAATCCATTGTACTAGTTTATGGAACTGTTGCTAAAGTTGAGGAACCTGTAAAAAGTGCAACAATTCAGGACATCGAAATTTTGATCACAAAGATATACTTGATTGCGGATACTCCAGCACAGCTACCACTTTTGATCGAAGATGCTTCGAGATCCGAAGCTGAAGCTGAAGCCTCTGGATTACCTGTTGTGAATCTGGACACTAGATTAGATGCCAGAGTAATTGATCTTAGAACAGTCACAAACCAGGCCATTTTTAAGCTGCAGGCTGCAATTGGCTTACTATTCAGAGAATTCTTGGTACAGAAGAATTTCGTTGAAATCCACACCCCTAACATCATCCCAGCCCCATCTGAAGGTGGTGCAAATGTTTTTGAAATTTCTTACTTTAAGGGAAAGGCATACTTAGCTCAATCTCCTCAGTTGTATAAACAACAGTTGATTGCTGCCGATTTTGAAAGAGTCTTTGAAATTACACCTGTGTTCAGAGCAGAGAACTCTAATACTCATCGTCATATGACAGAGTTTGTTGGACTTGACTTGGAGATGGCAATTGAGGAGCATTATCATGAATGTGTCGACTTACTTGGGGAGCTGTTTGTTTTCATTTTCACTGAACTAAAGAAGAGATACCATAAGGAGATTGCTACCGTAAGAAAGCAGTACCCAGTGGAAGAGTTTGAGCTTCCAGCAGAAGGAAAAATGGTTAGACTCGAATTCAAACAAGGTATTCAAATGTTGAGAGAGGCGGGCAAAGAAGTTGACGACTATGAAGACTTGTCAACGGAAAACGAAAAGTTGCTTGGAAAACTTGTCAAAGAGAAATACCACACCGACTTCTATATACTTGACAAATTTCCGTTAGCTGTCAGACCTTTCTATACCATGCCTGATCCAGAAGATTCCAATTACTCCAACTCATACGATTTCTTTATGAGAGGAGAGGAGATTCTCTCTGGTGCCCAACGTATCCACGATCCAACTCTGCTCAGTGAAAGAATGAAGGTACATGAAATTGACCCAACTGTTCCAGGTCTGTGTGATTACGTGAATGCCTTCAGTTATGGTTGTGTTCCTCATGCAGGAGGTGGTATTGGTCTTGAAAGAGTTCTCATGTTCTTTTTGGACCTCAAAAACATCAGACGTGCTTCTCTCTTCCCAAGAGATCCAAAACGTCTACGTCCATAGTTTTCCTCTATCTGTATGTATGTGGAACTTTGACGTGTTACTTTTGTTCCTTATTGAGTATTTGTTAATCGTCTGTAATGCCGCGTTTAGTATTCCTTGAATAGTTAAGGGACCTTTTTAGGAACCAGTTCTCTAGATCTGTAGATCTCCGGGCTGTGCTGATTTCAATGCAAGTCCGTTGTCCGCCAATTTACTGCGACTGATAAAAAATTACTCATTCGTACGGTGAACGTCACAAATAGCTGGACAAAAAGTTGTTAGCTGAAATAAAGTTCAGCAAAATAAGCCTATATTAGCAGCTAGGATTGTTACTAATCAGACGCAATTGCAAAATGTCGACTTGTGGGGATAAGTCTTCGTTGACAAATGAAGCGGAGCAGGAAAAGGGTATATCTAATATAACGCCAACCACAAATAACCCTGAAGAAAAAAAAGACGACAACGACGAAAACGACGACAACGACGAAGAGGAGGACAGCGACTTCAGTGACACTGATGGCCATTTTGGTTCGTTAAAAGATGCGACTACTACTCATTACTCGTATACGGAGGATAAATTATTGAGAGACCAGGACGCTAAGGTGAGAGCTTTCAACACATTTGGAACTTCTCCCAAAGGGTCTGGAGCCTCGTCTATCACATCCCGTAGATCATCAGTGGCTGAATTTTTGAATCCACCTCCACCACCAGTAGCTGGAACGGTGAAATATGTCACACCTAGCTCATCATCTAGCAGCAAGCTTGCTTACAATCACGTAACTCAAGAGCTTTCTCCGCTAACCCCTATAGTATCCGAAAGCAGCGAGAACCATTTGTTACATAACAGGTTCAAACTGGGTAGCTTGTTGGCGAATGATCATAATTCCATCGGTGAAGCTCCTTCCCAAGAGTTAATTGACATCTACAAAACAGTTGAATTGTGTCTTAAGATTAGAGAAAAGTATCAAAGTCTTTCATTACAAAGATCTCATGACAACCCCAAAAATAAATCGGGATGGACTATTTATCCTGATCCACCTGCTCCATTTTGGAAGAAGGGTGACAAAACCACTCTACATCATATCCTCCAACACGGAGATGAAAAAACAGCGGATTTCGACATTCGCGAGGTTCAAATTCCTGGAATCGATCCTACTATCGATTTCAGTTTGAATGAGGAAGATGTATACCAATTGCTTGATTCTGAAAATGGGAAAGAGATTATTAAAATCCCCACCATCAGAGATTATTATATGGACTTAGAGCGAATTGTTGCGATTGCATCAGATGGCCCAACAAAGTCGTTTGCATTCCGGCGTCTGGAATATCTAGAGGCTAAATGGAATCTTTACATTCTGCTAAATGAACACCAAGAAACATCAGAATCTAAAAGGAACCCTCACAGAGATTTCTATAATGTCAGAAAGGTTGATACTCACGTTCACCACTCAGCATGCATGAATCAGAAACACTTACTTCGATTCATCAAGCATAAAATTAGACATTGTCCAGATCAGAAGGTTATAAAGAGAGATGGACAGGTATTGACATTAAAACAGGTTTTTGAGTCGTTAAACTTGACGGCATATGATCTCAGTATTGATACATTGGACATGCACGCTCATAAAGATACTTTCCACAGATTCGATAAATTCAATTTGAAGTATAACCCTATGGGAGAGTCGAGACTTCGTGAAATTTTTTTGAAGACTGATAACTATATTAATGGCTCGTATCTTGCCGAAATCACAAGAGAAGTTTTTGATGATTTGGAGGCTTCTAAATACCAAATGGCTGAGTATCGAATTTCAATATACGGAAGATCAATTGATGAATGGGACAAGCTGGCAGCATGGGTAATAGACAGCAAACTTTTTTCTCATAACGTTAGGTGGCTGATTCAAATACCTCGTTTGTATGACGTTTACAAGAAAAGTGGGCTGGTAAACAACTTCCGAGATATTGTGACCAACATTTTTCTTCCACTATTTGAGGTGACTAAGAATCCACAAGATCATCCGAAATTACACATATTTTTACAGCGTGTTATTGGGTTTGATTCGGTTGATGATGAGTCTAAGGTAGACCGCAGAGTTCACAAGAAATTTCCGTTTCCAGGTGATTGGGATTCTCAGTACAATCCGCCTTATTCATACTATCTCTACTACTTATACGCTAATATTGCTTCATTAAATCATTGGAGAGTCAAAAGAGGATTTAATACTTTTGTGTTGAGACCACATTCAGGGGAGGCTGGCGACCCTGAGCATTTAATTTCTGCATACCTAGTGGCAGAAGGCATCTCTCATGGTATTTTGTTGAGAAAACTGCCTTTTATCCAGTATCTGTACTATCTATGCCAGATTGGAATTGCCATGTCTCCATTGTCTAACAATGCCTTGTTTCTGACTTACGATAAAAATCCATTTCCTTCATATTTCAGAAAGGGGCTTAATGTTTCACTGTCAACGGATGACCCATTGCAATTTTCCTATACCAGAGAGCCATTGATTGAAGAGTATTCCGTCGCAGCCCAAATATATAAGCTCTCTAACGTGGACATGTCTGAGTTGGCGAAGAATTCCATACACATGAGTGGCTTTGAGCATCAGGTGAAAATGCACTGGCTGGGTCCAAGCTATGAACTGGATGGTAGCGAGGGTAATGATATTGAAAAAACTAATGTTCCTGATATTCGAGTTGATTACAGATATGAAACTTTACGAATTGAACATGAGTTGATTAAAAAGTATGTCAGCATGTCCTGACTAATTAATTGTTTTTACATTTTGTACGTTAGTCATGTTCAATCAATTATCTATACCAAGGTGGAGGATGAATATTTTTGATTTCAGTCATACTGACCGATAATCGACAGGTTCTATATTGTAAGAACCATATACCTCTCCTTCTCCTTGCTCTATTCTCTCATATATTAATTGTTTGAAATTGTCTGATATTACTGAATCTTCAAAGTGGGCTAGCTCCTGCGCATTTTGAAAATGGGGATAGTCAAACCAATCTCTTATGTTGCGTAAAAGACCACTATCAAAAGGGTGATCTGTTTCAGACAATTCAATCACGGTTCGTATATTACGGTGAATTGGATGTCTCACATTTAGCCATCTTTTGTAATATTCTAGCTGAAAAGAGGTATCACCCTTTGGCAATCTAGATGCTTTAAAAATATTTTGTAAGCTGAATCTGCTTGGAGCTTGAACACGAGATTTGAGCCTTTTAACTTTTGCGATATTCATTACATCAATTGAGGTTTCGTTATTGAAAAGCATATAACCAATGTTTGCAATCAAGTTTGTGACCATTAAAAGACAGGCTCCATTGACAATCATCATTAAAATAGCTGCTGGATGTAAAGTATTTCTGGCTGAAAAGTCCTCTATCTTCGCAATATAACACGAAAGGGACACTATAGTGAAGAGAAATATCATCTCCCATGAAAACACATAGATGACAAAGTACAAATAATTGTCGTGTGCTATAACTTGGCCAATATACAGACAATAGTGGTCGAATTTGGGTATGCATCTGTTTAACGATGATGAATGGCGTGATCGCAGCGTTTTGATTGATGAGCACGTTGAACACCAAGCTGGTAAACCTTGTGAATTACAAAAAAAGAAATCTGGTGGTTCAATAAACTGGGGAATATCATCTAAATACGGATCTTCCTCCTTTAAGGCCCCTTTATTAAACAGGTAACCATTTTTATAATATCTGTTCAAATTGTAAGGAGGGGTCCTGAGTGGTAGTGATCCGGGCCCCTTTATAAAACTGAGAGCCCATGAAACTAGCAATAGAACCACAATGACATTCAGACCGACAATGAGTCCCACAGCAACACTGTGATGATGCAATTTGTCATATAATTTCACTTTGCAGAATACGTAGCAGTACACGTATTCAAGGAAACCAACCCAACATAAGACCAAAACGGGGGTAATTAGTCTTATCAACTGTTTCTTCGCTACCATCAGCACATCCTCCGAATGCTTCAACTGTGATTTCACGATGTTGTGAATTAGATACTGGGAACTAGATGTTGGGAACAAGATGTTGGGAACAAGATGTTGCAAGCTAAAAATGAGCAACATCTCGACAAATTACGTAATAATATATCTTCCAATCTTCATTAGTATTTTGATTACATTGAAACCGCGTCAAGAGAATCTTCCAAAGTTCCAACAAACATTCAATTACACAATCCGTGAAGTGGATAAGACCACGAACCAGATCCATGAAGCTAAAACCAAAGATTAGTGCGTTCATCAAGAGAATATGATCGACAAACAAGTCATTACCAAAGCTCCTTCAAAGGCCCTTCAATTGAGTTATAGAAACCAGCAGCCTGCTAAGCCTGTTTCTATCATCGGTACTCGTGTTATCCAATTTGTAGTTTCGTTTGACCAAGTCTAAATTGACGTGTTTCCAAATATTATTGTCAGTAAGCGGGATAATTGACCCTTGGATGATTTGTGTGAGCTCGGAGAATACAGCTTGAGATTCAACAGTTTCACATAAATGATCATCAATGCTGAATACCTTGATCACTATCAGTCTCGTGGCTTCTTCAGAGATGCCGAACCTCTTCAAGCATTCCATAATATTTTTCTGCGGTCCCAAGTTAAAGATTATCTCGCTATGAAGCGCCTTGGATTTTGTTCTTTTGTACCTACTGTCAAGCAAAGCCTTGTAGATTGCACTGCATAGCTGTTCAAGAGACACTATATTGTCTGCGTTGATAAAGCAAAAATCAAACTTTCTATTACCAGCCACTAGATTCTCCAATATCTCGTCCTGATTAAGAACGTCGTTGTAATATGCGGCGAAAGCCCTGAGCTCCGGAAACTGGGGGAATTGTAGAGTTGCATACTTCGTCATCTATACTGGTATGTGATTCTGATCGTCTCTGCTAAAAAATGAAGATTTCTGTATACTGGTGTCTAGATATATTATAGACGTTGTAGCTGAGGCTTGAACTTTGACTTTTCAGTTTTTTTCTGACGGAGTAACTGTTTTCGGATGCGATCCTGTTCATTTGCTAAGCAACATTCTAGGACTAAAAGATAAGAACAAAAGGACTTGAAGAACGTGTTTGAACATATATATTAGCCTACTTTTGGACTTATTATACTACTGATGACAGAAGCGTGATTGTTTGAGTTTTGGTATTTTCTTCAGGATTTGCAATGTCTTCCATGGAGATAAATCCATGGTCAGCAGATCCCAACGATGAAGTATTACCTGAAGAACAAATCACAGACTGGGATACCCGAAACTCCATTTCAGAGGAAGAAGAAATAGAAGGACTAGTAACAGATGAGACAAATCCCTGGAGCGTAGCGGGCAACCAAAATGATAGCACACAATCAATGTACCAGTCTACCCCATCCATTTTGACGAATGAAAAAGTGCCGGCAAGTGATAATACTAAGACTTCAAAAGAAGCAGTTGACATCGAAGAAGAGAATATAAATGAGAATAAAAGAGACACTGATTCAGGTGATGACTCAAGCGCAGACGATTTTGGTTCATTTGATGAAGTGCAAGTGCAAGATGCCCCAGAGATAGTGTTTTGCCAACCTTTAGAGGACATGGTGAAAGAAATGTTTACAACTTCTTCGGACATGTCTGAAGAAATCCAAACGGAAGCCAATGGGTTACTAGATGAAGGAAACGCGTCTCTTTTCTACAGTAATATAACATCGAAGCATCGCCATTATGAGTATGGACGTCTTCAGGCTCTGAACTTCATGTCAAGAAACTGTACACAAAGTAGCAGCATATTGAAGGAAGTTAAAGGGATAACTCATACATGGTCTGAAACTGAAAAACGTTTAATTATAGAAACAACACAACACCCACAGAAACCTCGACCCTCCGGTCTATTTAATTGGTCGTCGGAAGCAAAGAAAGCAAATCATAAATCAGTCGATTCCGATCAACATACAAGTGAAAAATCGAATCAAATTAATCAGAAGCTGTTAAAGATCGCGGCCGCAAACTGTAGAGTGATTATTGAGAAGAGACAGAGGGCAGAAGCAGAAGAGAGACACAGAATAGCTGAAGAAAAGAGAAAAAGAGAAATCAGACTTGAACAGGAGAGAAAGCGGAAAGAGGAAGAATTTAAAAAGTATGGTGTTGTCGAAAGCAATGAGGACCTATCAAAGGCTCCAAAACCGTCTCTCTTCAAAAGACTATTTGGGTCTGGCAAGTCAAAAATTTCCGCGGACAGTATTTCACATGAGCGGGTGAAGTCACAGTCGCCTGAGGTTGACAAAGAGGATAGTGAGAGTCAGTTTTATGTTGACGATTTGTTAGAACTGAAAGGAGATATCGATGCAAACGAGGATGATTTTTACAACAGCGATAATGATGAAAATGAGGTTCTTTTCACTGGTTATAACCAGATAAATCTTGATGAAGGGGACCAGAAGAATGAAGCGAATAAAGAAATTGATGGCCAAGAAGATAGCTTTGATCTTTTTACTGATATCCCAGAAACGTCAAAGATTGAGAAGTTGGACTGGGAGAAAAATAGTGAATTGAAATCTGACATTAGTGAAAAGAACAATGATGGTGAGACGGAAGACGAGGAAGAATTTGCTGATTTTGTCTCTTCTCCTACGCCCGAAGCCGTTTCTTCTCCAACGTACGAAGTTCGTGTTAATAATAATGAGCCGAAATCAGCAAATGCACTGGGAAGCCCCGGAGAGAGGAAACAGGCATCCTCCGTTTCCCAGAGCAGGTGGACAGGTACGACAACGTCTAAGACGGCCACCTCTGATGCGCTTCAGACGCTGGTCGGCTTAAAGGCGAGGGATGATCTAAACGGCAAAAATATGAAAACAGAGTTTTCTACTATGCCCCTTGATTTGCGCTTTTCGACTGGACCGAGCCGGCAGAAGCGCCCCGAACGTAGTGCATCGCAGCCCTTGATCCCTGAAGATCTAGTTCCTGTGCAAGGGTCAATCTCTAGTTTTTACCAGAGTTCTATCATCAACAACAACGATGTTCTTTCACGCTCGGGCTCCATTTCGCGTCATTCTTCTCTCAAAAAGCCCAAACAGACTGCTTCATCCAACAAGCTCATAGATTTATAGTGACTGTCATTTGTACCCCGGATTAATAATATTTATCCGCGAAAAACGCTTGATTCGAGATTTGTATCGCCGAAACGCACGCCGAGAAGCTGCCCGATCTTTCAATATTTAATACATTTTTGAGTTGAAGAGGGCCTATAGATGTGACGCTCTCAACGGCCATATCAAAGACAGGACCGTATATGATGGTTGATAGTGCATAGCGAGCGACCAGCTCAAAAACGTGGCAGACTGCAGTATTGCTTTGCACAAATACAAATTTGTATACCACTTATCATTTACAAGGTTTAAGGCCATTGTTTCGCTATCTGATGTCGGCAAGACTCCTTAAAATGGTCACGTTGTTTGTTTGCCACTTGTGTCTTGTTGGCGATCGCTGATCGCCCTACAGTGAGCCGTTCTACAGCCAGTATGAAGAGCGGACACGATCTTTCCTAATTAGGTAGGGGTGATCCGTCTACCAAGAGATACGCCGCACTGTAATACTGCGCGCATGGCAGGGTGAATTTTTCAGTGAGGAGATTAAGAACTTAACATACATTAGTAAGCCCTAAAGGTTGTCAAAACCCCATAGATGACAAATGAGATCCCAACAGGTAGCCAGGATAGGAAAATGAGGTCTGAAACAATTGTGTTTTTTGGAGGTCATGGATGGAGAAAAAAGTGAGCGATTGTAAAGACTATAAATATCATTAGTGAGGCCTTACAAATCATTTAGGAGACTCCTCAAATCTGTGAATATTTATTCTTGGTTCCGCAGTAACGTTTTTGCGAAAAAGGAGCTCTGGAAAGTGGTGAAGGGTTACGCTATATAATCACAGCAAACGTGTGACGACAGATAAGCCTTTTGAAGATTCAAGACTAAGAGCCTAAGGAAACATTTTCGAAGACCGCTGAAACTAGTTAGAACAGTCAAAGCCACCGCGAAAGAATACCGATCTTGTGAAATGTTCAAGAAATCAACTGGAGACCAATTCACTGCAGTTCTTGAGGACCTGAACTTCTCATCATTGGATGAGGTTAGGATCGCACAAAACAGCACCACGGCGTGCAGAAACAACTACGATACTGCAGAAGAGTACTCTCCTGACAGATCAACCAATAAAATTCACAAGAGAACATCTGCATCCAATGCTGCAGTTTTTGGAACTCTCGAAGTCAGTACCGTTTCTAATATTCCCTCCCTATTCGAGTCCAGGCCCTGCGAGGTCAGTCTCCAACCTGTATATGAAGAATCACCCGCATCCACAAACGAGCCAGACGAAGATTCCTTTTTCGACCAGCGCGCGGCAGACAATTTTGTGCCTTCAACAACCAATGATCCCGATTCCAATGAGAATGATTGTAAGGGAATGACACTGAATAATCCTCCAAGAAATAAATGGAGAGCTCCAGCAGTGATATTTTGGGCTTTGGGATCAGGACTCTCGGATGCGGCTCCTGGTGCTTTACTACCTACTATCGAGAGATATTATAAGATAGACTATTCCATTGTGTCGTTGATATGGCTAGGGAACTCTTTAGGCTTCATTTTGATTGCAGTCTTGAGTCACATTTTGGTGACCGGAATGGGGAAGCAGAAGATGGCCTCCGGTGGGTGTTTGTCGCTTACGATCATGTATGCTCTAGTTTCTCCGGGATCCAAGTTTCCCTTGGTCGTTATTGGCTTCTTCTTTGGTGGTCTCGGAATGGCGATGTGCCTGTCGCAGCAAATGGTGTTTCTATCGCGTTTTCAGAAATCATCAACATATCTCGCCCTTTTTCATACCATGTACGGTCTTGGAGCTTTTATTGGCCCTCTGATTGCTACTGCGATGGTGAATGGTAATGCTGAATGGCATTTTTACTACCTAATACTTCTCGGGCTTTCAGTATTCAACTTCTTCAATCTCTGGTTTGCATTCGTTGGATCTGATGTGGATTTGGCACCGTGGGACACTTACGAGCCACCTCAAAACTCCGAGCAAACTTCTTCAGCTGGAATGCCTACTAGTGAAGATAATGGACAACTTGAAATGATTGGGGAGACTCCTGGGTATGCTGAAAATCTACGTCGCGTCACTTCAAATGTCGCTTTCAGGGAGACAACGAGAAAGGATTCCGACGTTACCATTTCAGCTGCTTCCCAAAGCTTGCTCAAAAACTCTTTAAAAAACTCAAGAACGTGGCTGCTTGCATTTTTTGTGCTTTTCTATCAGGGAGCTGAAGTCTCCATGGGCGGTTGGACCGTCACTTTCCTTGAGGACTACAGAGGAGCTAGTAGTTCTGGCTCAGGATATGTTTCTGCTGGCTTTTGGGGTGGCGTAACTCTTGGAAGGTTGTTCCTAACAAATGCGCTCTTTCGTTTTGGTGGTGCCAAGAGGGGAGTCTCGCTTATGATAATTTTCTCAGTGTTGGCTACTACGTTGACCTGGGTTCTTCCGTCGATTATTGGCGCAGCCGTCTGTGCCGCTTTCAGTGGTATGTTTATTGGTCCCATATACCCATTGATGATTACAGTGGCTGTCAATGTTCTTCCCAGAAGAATTCAGGTAGTGTCACTGACCATCATGACTGCATTTGGATCTTCTGGAGGGGCATTGTTTCCTTTTTTGGTCGGTTTGATTTCGCAGTACGCTGGTGCGTTCGTTTGCATGCCTGTTGTGATTGCTTTGCTGAGTTCTACTTTCTTCATCTGGTTCACCTTGCCTAATCCTAATAGAGCAATGACCAACCACTTTTGGCAAAAACTATGGTGAGTTTGAGCTTCTCGCTCGTGAAAAGTTTAACTGAATCTTTAGTTTACTATTGCTTTGATGGCACACATCACAAAATAAGTGTCTTATACATAATCTATATACAGCTGAAACTTTGCTTCTGAACTAACAATTCAATGTTCTTCTTTGGTATTAGCAGGTGGTATGTAGTCATAGTACCATATCTGTCTTGGAGGATGGTCTGTAGGAACTCTGATCTCGAGTGGAAATCTCTTCCCAAATTCGCTTTGGTTAGCAGCCTCAAAAAGTTTCGGGCTAACGGTTTTTAGGTCTTCGTTGGCTTCTTTGATAGACTCATACTGACGCCGTAACTGTTCTTCTTCGCGTTGTTTTCTCTCTTTTCTGAGTACCGACCAAGCCTTCGTCACCGTCAAATGTTTCACATAATCTTCATTACACAGCTTGAGACGTCTAGGCTGCTTTCTTGCCGCAGACAGAACTGAAAGTTGTGTCACTATCTTTTGCAGCTCTGGGTTCAAGCCGCCTTTTGTTCTTTTTCCCCTCACTAGCTGTAATGCTGGTTGTTGGACTTTGACCACCGAAGCAGTACCACTTCTTTGCACGATCTTTTGAATAATCATATTCTCTGGCAACTTCTTTTTATTAAAGCTGAACCAAATGTGCTCTAGAATAACTGGAGATTATTGCAGCACTCAGCGGCACACCGTTCCTCTGACTGTCGACCTCATCAAGAGGAAGAAGTTTCGATTCTTTCAACTTCACCAAAAATTTCCTCTCTTTGTGGTGTAAGGATGTTTACAGGGCTTTTTCAGTATTTAATTGTGTGAAACGGGGCTTTGATCAGACTCAATGAACATACTAGAAGGAAGGGGACTTGGACACTGTGATATTGCATCCGTGCTCGGTGTCTGGCTGCTAAAGGTGCTCAGATTGCCCATGTTTGAAAATGAGGCGCCTCAGTCACCCACGCGAGAGTATGCATCCTCAAACCCATTTGCTTTGATGGCTCAAGATCAGCAAGGACCGTCTTTACAGCACCAGGACAGCTCGACATTGCTCAACCAACTCTCACTTAATGAACCTTCTGTACGATCATCGATGTCTCTGAGTCCAGCACCAAGTATAAGCTATTCGATTGGTGACAGTCTATCGTCGCAAGTCTCTTCAATGAGTGAAACAAGGATTGAACAAGATAGTCAGGTGCCCCCACCTCTGCCTCCGCCTCCTGCTCGACATTTGCTTTCGCGTGTTAATAGTCTCACTTTGAGCTCCCCTATTATAACCGTAGAAAGTGAAGCTCCTGTCACTCAGAGCTCCTCCCCCATTCCAACCCCAGCAGGAACCGCATCCAACCATGATGACAATTCGGCTGCTCTCCAAGAAGAAGAGCAGTTTATAGCTAGTCTGCCGCCATCACCTAACTATACTGAAGCTCCATCACCTGGAGAGATTAGTATTCCGAACAACTTAGCGATTGATCCCCTGAGTATAAATGAAAGAACCCCTGAACATGATCCTCCTGCATATAGTGAAATATCTTCAGAAGAATTGTCCCACATGAATAGCCAAACCGCTCACTCCTCACCTGATTCCAGCGACTGGAATCAGCGGCATTCAAGGCCCCACACTCAGACAGCGGCTTATTCAAGACCTTCTCGACCTCCTAGACCGCCTAGGCCTACTAGACCTTCTAGACCTTCTAGACCGCCTAGACCTGCTCCTTCGTCTGAGTCCCATAATAGACCGGTTGGCCATTCGAGGTATTCATCAGGGCCATCGTCAGTGCAAATCGGTCGTTTGCCTCCTGAACGCTATACACCAAGACCCCTCCCGCCCAGACGTGAGCGATCATCTCCTCAAACTCATCGTGTTCTTGCACCTCCAGTTTTACCTAGGAGACCTTCCGATCGCACTGCCACCAATAATGATTTCACCTATCGGACTAGTCCTTCACCACATCGGGAGTACCGTTGACATATTAGAAAGAATACAATTTAATACAAGGCCTTCTCGTAGTAATTATCGATGATTATTTAACATTCCATTTTTCTTTTCTTTTCTCTGCCGACTTGTGGTAGTTCAAAAGCATTAAAGATTTCTAGTGTAAGTGTAGATGGAAAGGAATCAAAGGGCCTGGATATCAGTCCAAAGGTGTCAGCACCCAAATCCTCATGATTTTTGCCCCTTTGGCCAAGTGGTAAGGCGTCGCACTCGTAATGCGAAGATCATTGGTTCAAATCCGGTAAGGGGCAATTTTTTTTATTTAGACGCTTCCCGTTTGAAATGTAAGGCAGCAGGATATAAGTTGCCAAATAGGTTTAATACAGCTTTTACTCACGGTGGTTAACTTTATATCAGAGTTCAAATACAAACATTATATTGACAAGAGCATGAAACTCAAAAACAGAATTTGGCATCAGAAAATCGATAAAGGTCAGTGTGGTTTTTTCACCTGCAGTGTATTAAATTCCCCAATTTTATAGTTGATACAGGACAAACCATCAATGGCAGTTCTTTTTAAAAGTCAATACCGATAAC
Organism: Ogataea populi-albae; assembly: GCA_030579375.1. Lineage (NCBI taxonomy): Eukaryota > Fungi > Ascomycota > Pichiomycetes > Pichiales > Pichiaceae > Ogataea > Ogataea populi-albae. Next base: position 720,100 of record JAKTQY010000005.1, read on the forward strand.
CATTGCTAGTAGGGCCATTCTCACAAACAATCCATATCTCATCTGTCTGAAATAGGCGGCTCTTTGATCGAAATCAACCTCTTCTTTGATTTCGTTGACCCTTGGAAGAGGGTGCATGACACACATATGCTGTTTAGCGTAAGATAGAACCTTGTTATCAATGATATAAGAGTCCTTCAATCTTTCGTATTCTGCAGGATCAGCAAATCTTTCTTGCTGAACTCTGGTGCAATAAAGGACGTCAGATCTCGAAATTATTTCCTTTGTTAACTCAACAGATTCGCCAATAAGCATGCCAGCTTTAGCTAACTCATCCCTGAGCTTTTCTGGAAGTCTTAGTTCTTTTGGTGAGACAAGTTGAATTCTGACCTGATAGTGTTCTAGAAGCTTACACAAAGAGTGTACAGGTCTGCCGTACTTGAGATCACCCATGAAGGTAACCGTAATTCCATTAACAGTTCCAAGTTCTTCTCTTATAGTGAAAAGATCCAAAAATGCCTGGGTCGGATGCTCCCTGGAGCCGTTACCCCCGTTGATAATTGGCACTGGAGAATACTTTGCAGCAATATGTGCACTCTCTTCAGATGGATGTCTCAAAACAATGGCATCGGAATAGCATGCCATCGTTCTAATCGTATCCTGTAGAGTTTCTCCCTTCTTGACAGATGAACCCTGCTCGGAAATTGCAACAACTCTTCCTCCAAGTCTTTGCATCGCAGCATTGAATGAGGAGGAAGTTCTAGTAGATGGCTCAAAAAAGGCAGTGGTCAAAACTCTGCCCTTCAAAACATCCAAAACACCCTCTCTTTCTACCGCTAGTCTCATCTCCTGAGCGACTGCAAATAGAGCGTGCAAGTGGTATCTGGAAATTTGCTTCACAGATAAAATTGATTGTCTCAAAAATGGGTTATCGCTCTTTATGTACGAAATAATTGCATTCGGTAGGCTGAGCTCTCTTGGAGGCTTTGATGATACTAGATCAGCCCCTGTGAGACCATCACCAGATTCAGCAATAGCCGAAGAGTCCTTCAGTGATTCTATGAATGTAGCTCTTTTGGTGGTGTCAAATGAAAATCTAGATGCCCTTCTGGCAATTGGAGAGGAAGCTAGTTGAACTTCCTGCGTAGCAGGTGTACCAGCTAGTGAGGAGGGATGTTGTACTAAATATACGCTCTCCTTTCCTAAAGCCTCACTTACAACAAACTCGCCTTCTAAGCAAACAGTTTGACCATTCATATGAACTCTCTCAACAGCACCTTTTAGCATTTTAGAAGCAAATGGTGACCAAGAGGAAGACTTCGATTTCAACGAAGAGATCAATCTGTCCATATCTATCTCAATCACAGACTCGTTGTCTCTCAATGAGAAGATCTGTATAGGATTATCATGCAACTTCAAAACAATATCATTGATTGTTAATTTTCCTTCACTAACAGCTGAGAACAACAAAGGCAGTGTGTCTGCAATGCCAATTCCAGCAGTGACAGGCTCGCCCAAAAATGAAGCCAAAGAGGAAGGCAACTCTCCTATAGAGAAGCAGTCAACAGAATCTAAATTGCTCCAAAGAGCCTTCTGTTCCTCTTTACTAGGTAAAAATGAGGCTCCAGGATAATCTTCCTGGGACAGGAACAAAGAATAAACACACACGTCACAGGTAACCTGAAGATTCTTACTCTTGGCCATGTTAATCAAGATCAAGTCATCTTCACGTGTAACACCAGTGACATGGACCTTTCTGTTGTACAATGATGCTAATAACAGGACAGACGCAAGGTCGGTAGTCTTGGCATCGGTAACAATTGGCTTGCTTTCTGGCCATGAGCCAAAGTGCGCTGAAGTTGAAGCAACTTTGTCGTTCATTAATTCTTTGAATTGAACAAACAAAGAAGACGTCAACGAGGAAACATGTTGAATTTGATTCAGATTTTTATCAGTAGCAGCAACTCCAAAAGAGAAATCTGTGTAAGCAGCACCTTGAATCGATTCATGAGCTTGAGTCAAAGTTCTAGCATCCACAATAAAAGACTCATCAAGTGTAGAAGGTAAAATTGACGTGAATGTGAAACCTGCGGCCAGTGCAGCTTTGGTGACATCTTCAAAAGCTCTTGGACCTCTCACTTCATCCAGGTATGGAACAAAGGTTGAAATTGACACCAATCCAGGGATTTGTATGGTATTATGAGATGTTTGTGCATCTATATTTCCTGCTTCCAAGTTGATATTTCTAGCAAGAGCTTCAATGAGAAGTTTGGCACATTTGACATTTGTAACCAAGGGAACTGCATAATCAACAGCCATTCTTCTCGTCTGGTAACCCTTGGAAACATACGAAGCAGGTCTTCTGAACCGATTTGATGAAGGGAGATTGATGTATAAATCAATTAGATTGTTTGCAAGATGTTGTGTTAAAGAGTACTCTTTTTTCTGCTCTTCTTCTTCATCATCATTCAACAACTCTAAGTATTTGACTGGAACACCATGTTCTTGGATGAAATCTGCAGTACCTGCAGTTGCAAACAAAGAGTAACCCAGCTCATAAAGTTTTTTGATAGATGGAATCAGTTCCTGCTTTTCTTTGAATGAACCAATGGATAGCAAAATATTTTTCTTAGGTAGCTGGAAACCAGTTGCAATTAATGATTTCAGGTAAGCCTCATATTTATCATGTCCGAAACAAGCGACTTCACCTGTTGAGGCCATCTCAACACCCAAGACAGGATCTGCACCTGAAAGTCTCGAGAAAGAAAATTGAGGAACTTTCACAGCAATGTAATCATCAGGAAGTTTTTCTCCAGGGTATGGAGTGACCGGAAGGTCCATAATTGTCTTTGTGGCCATTTCAATCATATCAGTTCCAACAACCTTAGAGTTGAATGGGAATGATCTTGAAGCTCTGACATTACACTCGATAACTTTGATCTCGTTATTTTTAGCAATAAACTGGATATTGTAAGGCCCTGTTACATCCAGAGCCTTACCAATTTTTGCAGTGGCTTCAACAATTCTGTTGACTGTCTCCTTTGCCAAATCTTGAGGTGGAACAATTAGGGTGGCATCACCCGAGTGAACACCTGCATTCTCTACATGCTCAGCAATGACATGCATTATAAGTTCACCATCCTTAGCAACAGCATCCATCTCAATCTCCTTGGCGTTTTCAATATATTTGGTAATTACCACTGGATAGTCAGGAGAGACTTCTACCGCCTGTGAAAGATATGATGCCAAGTCATCCCTAGAGTAAACAGTGTTCATGGCAGCACCAGATAAAACGTATGATGGTCTGACTAACACAGGATATGACACTTTAGTTGCAAATTCCTCGGCTTCTTCAATGGATGTTAATTCTTTCCATGCTGGCTGATCAACGCCGATTTTATCAAGCATTCTAGAGAATTTGTATCTATTCTCAGCGGAATCGATCATTTCCGGTGATGTTCCAAGAACCTTGACATTTTGACGGGAAAGTGGAAGAGCAATATTGTTAGATGTTTGACCACCCATAGAGACGATGACACCGGACGACTTCTCGAGCTCATAAATGTCCAATACTCTCTCTAAATTGATTGTTTCAAAGTAAAGTCTATCAGCCTCATCATAGTCAGTGGAAACAGTCTCTGGATTATAGTTTACCATCACAGTCTTGAAGCCTTGTTCTCTCAATGTTCTGATAGCTCTAACTGCGCACCAATCAAACTCTACAGATGAGCCAATTCTATAAACTCCAGACCCCAAAACCATAACACCATTGTCATTGAACTCCACGTCACTTGAATCAGCATTGTAAGTGATGTATAAGTAGTTCGTAAAAGCTGGGAATTCTGCAGCAACGGTATCAATCTGTTTAACAAACGGAACAATTCCAAAATCCTTTCTTAGTCTTCTGATTGCCAATTCGTTCGAGTTTAGGAACATAGCAATCTGTCTATCTTCAAAACCTAACTGCTTGGCGTGCTTGAAAACAGAAAATGGTAAGTTCTCCTTCACACCATAAGAAGCTATATTTCTGCCAAACTTGATCAGTCCTTCAAGCTTGTTGAGGAACCACTTGTCAATGCTGGTTAATTGGTGAATCTTGTCGACTGAGTAGCCCTCACTCATCGCATTGGCAATGGCAAAGAGTCTTTGATCAGAAGGCGTCTGTAACTCAGAGTCAATATCAATTGACATCAATGCATCAGTTTTATTGAATCCGATGTTTTGGTAATCAGTAGATCTAATTGCTTTTTGTATAGCTTCTTCGAAAGTTCTTCCAATACTCATTACCTCACCAACAGACTTCATGGAAGATGATAAAAGATTTGAGACCCTCGTAAATTTTTTCAAATCCCATCTCGGAATCTTCACAACACAGTAATCTAGAGATGGTTCAAAACAAGAGCAAGTGACTTTTGTCACAGAGTTTTTAATTTCATTGAGGGGAATATTCAAGCCCAATTTTGCAGCAGTGTAAGCCAATGGATACCCCGTCGCTTTTGATGCCAATGCCGAAGATCTTGACAATCTCGCATTTACTTCGATAATGCAATACTCCCTGGAATTTGGATTTAAAGCATATTGAATATTACATTCACCAACAACACCCAAGTGTCTGATGACATTGACTGCAGTTGTTCTGAGCATGTTGTAGTCTTCGTCGGATAATGTCTGGGACGGTGCTACAACAATGGAGTCACCAGTGTGAATTCCAAGAGGATCAAAGTTTTCCATATTGCAAACCGTAATACAGTTATCGAAAGCATCACGCACCACTTCGTATTCAACTTCCTTCCACCCCTTCATGGAACGCTCAATTAGAACCTGAGGTGAGGTAGCAAATGCTTTCTGGCACAGATCAGTAAGTTGTTTTTCATTATCAGCAAAACCAGAACCTAAACCACCGAGAGCATAAGCAGCTCTCACAATGACTGGAAATCCAATTTCACGTCCAGCAGCGATGGCTTCCTCCATTGAAGATGCAGTCTGCGATTTTGCACACTTCTCATTGATTTCATCCATTGCTCTGGCAAATAACTCTCTGTCTTCTGTTGTAATGACAGTTTCAATCTGTGTTCCCAAAACCTTAACTCCCAGTGATTCAAATTCGTCCTTGAGCTGAATTCCTACATTTAACGCAGTTTGACCACCGAAAGTGCAATATATTGCATCAGGGCGTTCATGGTTGATGACTTTTCTTACAAACTCTGCAGTAACAGGTAAAAAGTAAACCTTGTCTGCTAAGCCTTTGGATGTTTGAATGGTTGCGATGTTTGGATTGATTAAGATTGTGTAAATGCCTTCCTCCTTTAAAGCTTTGATAGCTTGAGAACCGGAATAATCAAACTCACCAGCCTGGCCGATCGATAGACCACCTGAACCAAGAACTAGTACTTTCTTCGCGTCTACCCGAGGATGTAACTTTCTGTTATCCTCAATTAAGCCCCCAGGGAACTCCACCTGCTTCAACTTACCGTTTGAAAATTTGTGGCTGATTACCGATTCGATAAACACGTCAAACAAAAATTCAGTGTCTCTTGGACCTGGTGTAGATTCAGGATGAAACTGAACTGAGAAAAATGGTTTGTCGACATTGTAAATTCCCTCATTAGAATTATCATTAGCATTTACAAATAGTTCTTTCCAGCCAGGTGTTAATGTGTTGACATCGACGGCATATCCATGGTTCTGTGAAGTGATGTAGCATCTACCTGAAATTGTAGAAGTACAAGGAATATTGTGGCCTCTATTACCAAATTTCAATTTCGATGTTGAAGCTCCAGATGCTAAAGCCATCAGCTGATGGCCCAAACAAATACCAAAAATGGGAGTCTTAGCATCATTCAGACATTTACGTAACCTTTCAACTACCTCTTTCATAACAGAAGGATCACCAGGGCCATTCGATAGAAAAAGACCATCGTACGTGTCTGCAGTAAAGTCATAATCCCAAGGTACAACTTTCAGAGATACACCACGGTTGACAAAACATCTTATTTGATTGTACTTCATACCAACATCAACGGCTAAAATCCGAATTATTTTTCCATCTGGACCTCTCTTTGCAGACTCTGCAGGAGGCTCATAAACAGTTGGCTGCTTTGTTGAAACGCGAGCCACTAAGTTCTCTGAGTTCGGATCAACCCAGTCGGGAATCGAAAAGTTTGGTCTCCAAGCAGCAGAGCTCAAACTGTCTTCAGTATTGGAACCCTTTACTTGAGTGCACATTCTACCCAGTGTGGAACCCTCTTCTCTTAGCTTTTTGGTTAAAGCTCTAGTATCAACACCATACATTGCTGGAATTCCCTCATCCTTTAGCCATTGTCCCAAAGAAGACTTCGCTAAGAAATGGGAGTATTCCTCTGTGTAATGGGCCACCACCAGACCAGCTATGTGTATTCTGTTGGACTCGAAGTACTTTGGAAGAGTGCTTACAATATCATCTTTAATGGATCTATCAGGAACACCATAATTACCAACCAATGGATAGGTAATTACCAAGATTTGTCCCTCGTACGAAGGATCAGTGATGGACTCCGGATAGCCCACCATACCAGTCTGGAAAACCAGCTCACCTGCAGAAGGCACATTGGCGCCAAACGAGTAACCCTGCAATGTGATACCAAGTTGGGTTTCAAGAGTTACCAAGGAGTCTCCGAGGGACTCCATTGGGGGAGCGATAGGATTGGAGAATTTCTCGACAGCCATACCAGTTGATTTCGTGAATGATTTTTCTGTTCTTTCTCCGGGACGGTTTACAAGATGGTAAAAATGAGAGCAAGAGCTTAGTCAGACGCAAAAGTAAAGTTTAAGTCTGTGTGGCTGCAGCAGCAGGAGAGTTAGTTACTGAAACAAACTAATTCTAAAACATTACTGGATAGTCTACATGGGGTTTGCGATCGAGCATGACCAAACAAGCAGAAGCAGCAAGAGCAAGAGCAAGGTAACAAACTTATCAGGGACAAACCATACGCTGACTTTTACAAGGTTTCGTTACTTCTTTGTCCTAACGGTCTCCTTGGTTTCTCCTTTTCTCTCTCTCCTCCACGCGTGCAGTTTGGTCATTCGCAGATCACTCCATGAAGACAAGCAGCAGATCATTTCAAACTTACCTTTTGCAACTTCTCAAGCCAAAACCCAGACGATATAGCTTCCGGCTGCTGTAAAATTGGGGTAGAAAATAAACAAGCCAGGAACTAAAGTATGCAGTTTTGGATTCAGAAAAAATCCGGTACTAGAGTCTAGATAAAATGGACACCTAAACCACCGCCGATCTCAACTGTTTGCTATCGAAGCTATCCTGCCAGTCCCCAGATATACAAGATGGATGGTCTTCTCGGGAAGCGTGGAGAGAGAGAGAGAGAGAAAGACAAGAGAGAACAAATAAAATGCGAAAATACCTTTAGCTAACTTTATTTTACACCAATTTGGTCAGAAGCCCTTTTTTTTATACGTGAAAATTTTCTTAAGCACCAAAAATTTTTTTTATTCTCTTATTGCTGTGCATAAAAAGAAACAAACGGCGATACATCGTCGGAATATGCGATTACGTACACACAAAGCCGAGACGCTGAATTGTTGCAGAAGTAGATGGTAGACGAGCGTTCTTCGGACAGTCACGGGCGGGTGATTGATGGCTGAAACACGCAAAAAAAATATGTTCTTGGAAGACCTTCTAGAGCGCTATCTGGATATGAGTTTCCAAGTACTTCGTGAGCACCGGAGTAGCTGTTAGCAAGCTTCGGCTGGCGACTTGGTGCTGCCCGTGCTCGACGTAGAGACACAGGCAGGGAGGCTACAATACATTTTTATGTGTTGGTGCAGAAATCCAGAAATCCTCTATTGTTCTGTATTGCCATACGCATCTCCGATGTAGTCAGTGCCCCTACAGATCGCAAACGTGGCGGTGTAACGGACTAACAGGCATGACATACACGGCGACAAACTCTTGCAGGGTCTGCTAGAAGGCCAGTTCTTAGAACCACCGCTGATTCGACAAAAAAAATTTTTGACAGCTGTGGACAAATTGGGAGTCGAACCCAAGACCTTCCGCATGCGAAGCGGACGCGCTACCAACTGCGCCATTTGCCCTCTCTCAAAAAATTCCGATACCGGGAGTCGAACCCGGGTCTGCCCGGTGAAAGCGGACCATGATAGCCGTTACACTATATCGGAGGCCTTTTCATTATTGGTGGAGTGTCTTTATATATGATCTGAATTATGGGAGAACCGCTCCCAAACGTATTTTGTCGCTGATTCCATACTTGAAACGGCTCTAAAGCTCAGACATAACTACTTCTGATAAGCCTTGATCGATCTCAACTCCGGTGAGCTTGTATGTAAAACCAAAATTGGCTATTTGTATATAAAGCCTAATATTTCGGGCGTCAGAAAACCAATCACCAAGGTATGTGAGTATTTGCCCCAATTTAAAATATCCTACATTTGATTTGTTGAGGATGCAACTTAAATCTTTGTACTCACACACGCTCAAGATTTCAAGGTGTGCCAAATGTTGCAAGGTAAACAAGCTCTTGCCAGGCTTTTGTTTCACGTTGGTCATGACTGTATATACACATAAAAAATACAGAGCAATACACAGCTAAAACTTACATGAGCCGTTACAGTCTCCTAAAACTGCTTGGTTGTCTTAGGTCTCCTTCTTCTGGTTCTGGCGAGCAGCGTAGATCTTCGCAGTGAAAGGCTCCTCAATCAACTCAACCAGCTGATACATTGCGTAAACGAGGGCAGATACGAAGACTCCTGAAGCTCTGCCGTAGAAGAGACCAGTGCCAAGGAAACAGAGGGTAGAACCATCATACATTGGGTTGTCTAGAACGCTAAATGGGAAGTCGACAATTCTCTCATCCTTGAGGAATCCAAAGTGGTCACCAAGATAGGTGCCGACAATTCCTAGCTTATACATAGACGATCCCACGAAAACTGAGCCCACACTGAAGGAGAGCACTCCAAGGAGCTTGAATAGCGGAGTATCAAGCAGAGGAGACACAGGTTGCTCAAGTATGGCATCCCTGTAAATATGGTCTCTTACGATACCCAAACTAAAAACGGACAACGAGAAGAGGTACACCGCCAAAGTAGAGCTACCAAAAGCCAGCTTTGATAACAGCTTGGTGTTATACTCCAGACGTGCACCAAAGTTCCAGTAGAGAGGGTTGAACACAACAAAGAAAATAGCACCTACAATAGCATTCTGGTTAGTACATTGCAACAAATTGACGACTGATCAGCATAGCCTTGATACTCACATTGAAGCTTCTTGGAGTTGAAGTCGATGTCTTTTGCTAAATCCCAGTAGGTATCCATGAAGGAATCAATATAACTCATTTTTCTAATGGGTATGCAATATGCAGCGGTTTGGCGTATCTATCAGCGAGAGATGAGTAACTAGAATGCACTCAATGCTTGTCACAGTTTTTATTGGCTCTGATGCTTCCACAATTGAAGATACTTTAGGGAGTTAGCGTCCACACAGAATCTTTTTTTTATCAAAAGTGTCTTGGGACCAACTCTGCAAGTTATCTTGTTTTATTATTGAGGGCTAGTATCTGCTATTTATGCCTCTTTGTTATTGAATTACTTGTCGTCCACCCGTTTCGGCCCGCCAATTTTTGTTGGATCTCTGATTCTTATCCTCCGCACCCGATTTCACATGAGTATACAGCGCAAAATCACATGCCCCTGTGTGATACCTGCACAGCCCGAACATCTCGCCATCCAACAAAATGCACGCCGCTTGTGTCAATAATCGAAATCGTCCCCTCTCCACATATTATAACAATTATTACCCGGCAATGGGCAGTAGTTTAACTTTTCACATGCGAATCCCAATGTTCCTCGTGATAAGTTGTTTACACGTGATGATCAGCACATGTCCTAATATGGACGCGTCCCCTTAAAAGATGAAAGCGAGTACAGGACGCGTCCCTACACAGCCCTAATACGAGTCGAGACTGCTCCCAGCCTCTTTAACGGTCCCTGGATCTTGCTAAAAACGAAAAATACAGGTAGAGAATATCCATTTATATATTTGCGCCTCCCAGTCTTCTCTCAATGTCTGCCAGCTCTTGTTCACGCGCTTCAATTTCTTCACGCTTCAAAATAAGATCTCTTTGAACCCGCTCTTCAAAAGCCTTCAAACGTTCCTCCTCCAGCTTGATTTGTTCCTCCTTCGCATCGACAACGGCGCTGCTCACTCTTCCGTGGCCATTTGAAACACCGCCGTTTGCTCCGTTCACCTCAGCATACGTGCTACTTTTTATCGATGCCGAGGCCTTCGAAGTTTGCCGTATGCTATGGCTCTGATCGTACTCTGAGTCATCCATATCCGCCTCTTGATCTTCGCCAAGAGTCTTCGTTCTGTAGTTTTCGTACAGAACCTCGTGAGTGTAATCCTTGAAATCGTTCAGATGCGTAATCAGCAACGTGTTTTTGAGAACCGTCAGGTCGCTCACGCTGTTGTCAAACACATCGACAGTTCCCCAAGGATACACTCTCACACGTTTAATCTCCCCAGTCACCTCATCCTTTACTACTGAGTTCGAACCCATTACGGCAAATGGGATTGTTTTCTGTAAAAACCTGTTCAGCTCCATTGCCTCGTCGTCTGCCGTATCGTCCAAACTGAAGTATTCATTATTGAAATCAAATACAGGAAGACGATAGTACTGAATATCTTCCATGATCAGCTTTTTGTTCAATCGCAACTCTTGAAGCGTCAACGTGTCTGATTTACTAAGCACAGGTATAATGTTCACTAATTCACCCAAACTTTTCATGATCTCGATGTCTGCCTCCCTAAGCCCATGACCAGTAGGAGTTATAAAGTAAAGGCACACATGAACTCTGCCGTCCTTGAATCGAGGATTTCTTCTCAGTTTCGATTCTTCAATCAATAGTTCGTCAAACTGATGTTTTAGATAGTCTTTCACGATTTGGAACGAGAAACCGTTGTCAAGGCTATCCCCGAAGCCAGGGGTGTCAATGATATTCAAGCTAATTCTGACACCTTCACCATCCTCCAGTTCAACATTAGACTTCCGAAGTTCCATATTACGTACAGGGTTCGAGAGTTCTTCAGGTGAGTAGTAATTGGCCATCGTCGACGGCTCCACTATTAGCTGATCACACAAAGTGTTGATAAACGTTGATCTTCCGCACCCCGATTCGCCAATCGCCATAATCGTAAAGTTCAACGACTTCTTTAGAGTCTTTCTTTTTCTTAACTGTTTGTTTCATATCATTAGCCACGTTAGTACAAGCGTATTCTATACTAAAAACACTGTAGTGTGCAAACTCAGACTTACAGCTGCGGAACTTCCAATAATTGTCACCATTTTCACAAAGCTTTTGCCCCCTTCTTAATTTGACCTTTTGATAGATCCAGCTACTAACTACTTGAGTTCCTGATCACTCTTAGCTGGCCAATTAACCCGCTTCCGGATTTCAATTTTGATGCTACGCGTTCGGCAAGCGAACTCTCTAATTCACTTCGATTTTTTTTGGACAGCAAGAAAAAAACAGGAAAACAACTAAAAAGAGAATGTTCGTGTATTAAGCGAGTATATTTGAAGAGTATATTTGAACGCCAATTGTGTTTATTATCACCATCGTATTACCTCATGCTATATACTCAATTGAAAGAGCTGGTCTCCAGATTCTTGTAGACTTCATCCACATTTAGGGGAACACACACCGTCTTTGGTTTTTGTTGATCCGAATGCGATTCTCCTGCCAGACCTTCGTTTTTGCAAGTGTCATGGATTCCTAGGGAAGACTTCAACAAAACATCGTTTCTCGATTTTAGATTTAGAAATTGCTTCCATCGCCTTTCCCAGTTGGATTCCCATCCCGAATCAGTCCAAATTTCACAAAACTGTGCACATAGTCGGCAGACGTTTCTGACAAATTTGGGCAAATTTGCTTCACTGATAAGCTTGAAATGACTGATAGAGAAAATCCCCGGAATCCCTGACTTTCGGAAGATACGAACCCAATTACTATTCTCTGGAGATTCTTTGGGCTCAATCACAACACTAATAAAATTAAATTGGGAAGCAATCTTGTTGAAAGAAAAAGGTTCTTTAGACTCATTCCAATAAATATTGACATAGTTGTTGCCTATATGTCTTTTTTTGTTGCTGAAGAGCGAATCACCCTCCAAATTGGGCATCATGGTGGCGACATGAAAGCACATTTGTGATATTTCAGATTGATAGTGCACTGTGAATTCGCCGTCGACATCATTTGTGGTGTCTAACCCTCCAGCGTAGTACTTGGTACAATTTTTAAGTCGTATCAGATCACCTAAGCCATCAACAAATCGCTGATACCTTGTTGAGCCAAACTGGTTACCCAAAATAAGCTCCTCCGAATCTTGTCCTTCGGTCATATAGATGACACCGATTTTCTGGAAATCAAACACCGGAATCCTATCGAGAATTGATATTGAACGCTGTATTGTAGAATCTTCAACAACCGGAATCGGCTTTAGGCTTTGCTCAAAAGCAGTTGGATGATAAAGAAGATGGGTCAGAATAAATGACGGGGTAAAAAATGTTTTATTCTCTTGTATAAGTTTGGTAGTCTGTGCAGAATGCCGACTCGATTCAAGTAAAAGATTAGGGAATAACTCCTCGTGGAGACTGATTTTAAACTGCGATACTATTGTAGCCCTTCTAACAAGGACTTCTGAGTTACCAGTTTCTTTGTGGGTATAGACCGTCACAAGACTTTCACCGTAGATCCAACTTTTTTTAATCAAATTTGAGTTTTTCTCAATTTCACTAAGATTGGCAAACATATGTGACTTCGAAAACACATCACAGTAAGTGTAGTTATTTATCAGTTCAATGAAGAACAAAGACCTAATATCATCTGCTCCTGATGCCAAAAGACTTCTAATGAGAAATGGGGAGATCTCTTTTCTCTGATCTTGCGACATTTTTGCGAACCATCCAAAAATCACTCTATAAGACAGAGAATTCAAATATGACAATAGTGGCTTGGAAACTTCGAAGATTTTAGTAGAAGGCTTACTATCCGTCACATTCTGATCATAGTCCAGTGTAATCACATTTTTGTCTTCAAAAGTATCCTTGGAGTATTGAATATACTTAAAGGCAATTCCAAAAATCCTTTTGAACTCGTTTATGGTAAAATCGGAAATCATTGTTGGCATCTCGGATAGACTCAAAAGAAAGTCTAAGATTGGAGCTGAGGTAAAATAATTGGAAATCCTCATCTGAAGAGTTGTCAAAATTGGATTCAAGAACTTCTTAATAGAATCAGGAAACTCATAGCATGACATATTCAAAAAGTGAATACATGGAATGCCAGTTTTATTCCATGAATGAAGGGCTGTAGTTGCAGCATTGATAATCATATCTTCGCTGCTTCTCGATAAAATTGATTTATATGCAGGAATAGCAGAAAGTGTCCTAATGAGGGCAATCTGTACGTCTGCTTTCGAAACAGAATCTGGCCTGAAGTTTGGAGGAAAATTCATTTGCAACTGTTGACAGAAAGCCACAAAAAGTGCCAAAAGTTGCTCTTCACAATCCGGTAAGAACAGGTTAGCGCAAGCAAGCTGAGGACACAAATGGCCCAGGACGTAGGAGTAAATTTCCCAATCATAGTAGTTTTTAAATACGTCAACAATTGTCATGAGCCATCCTTTGAGACTTCTCATTCGAAGACATTTTCTACTAATTGACTCAATCAAACTAGCAGGCAAATAGGTGAGCTGATCATTTTCAGGGAAAACCCATTTGTAACTTGTCTTACTTTCGTCGCTCCTCTGATCTGCTGGTACTGACGTATTAGTATTTCTTTGAAAGCAATCACAGAGCCCATCAATATCATTCTCCTGAACAAAATACAGATATCCATGATTATCAATTGAAGTTAAACGAGCTCTTATAAGAAGTCTAGAAAGTATTAAAAATGATTCGATGTCATGAGATTTCAACACCCGTTGGTTTGTTTCCAATATCAAATCAAACAGTACACCAGCTTTGGCTGAATAAAAGATGGACTGGCATAAAACAAGCAGCAAATGAACCATACATTCTGATAAATACGCAGCCAAGGCTGAATTCGAGGGGGATACCACACGGACTTTTATTTCATCTAAAAAGTCTTTGAAAAGCTCTATTTCTTCAATACCAGGAGCAATTTTTAAAATATCAATTTTGAATTCGACTGTAAAGCTTTCATTCAAGTGAGCTTTATCTAAAAGTTCAAAAAGCAAACGGAAATATTTCCTCAGTATTACTGGGTCTTCTGTCACTGATTTGGAGATAAAGTAACTTTCTTTGAATAGATTCAAAACTGCTAATGGCTCAAGCAAGAAGAAACTATTCATTATCGTCTCACAGTTTGATAGCCAGTCGGGGGTCATACAAACGCATAGAAAGTTCGAAAAGTAGAAATTAATGATAAATTGGATGTCAGATTTCTTCAAGATGTCCTTGTTGTTGTTGAGAAGCTTTATAAGGTTGCAGGTAGCATCACTATTGCAAAATTCATATTGCTGCAACTCCTCAAATATTTGTGATAACAAAGAATTTTCATTACTTGACCAAGAACTGAAATGAGACAAGAGAGACCATATGGATTGGTCACCTGAAGAAGAGAAATGATGTACTTGAACAAGTCTGCGGCTCAGCAAGATGTGCAACAAGTTTAAAGTTTGATGATCAATTTGATCATCCCCAAATTGATGTGCCCTCTGCATAGCAGCTAGCAGTAGGTTAAAACAATCATCAACAAGCATACTAATGGAATTTCCAACCACTGATTCTTCTCCATAGTAAGTCAAACAGTTTTGTAGTATGCTAATGCAACCTCTGACTGCCTTGATATTTCCGAGCTTCGAGGGATACTTGCATTCAATTTGCAGTACTTCACAGCAGCTGGAGAGAGTTGAAAAAGATAAATTTGGGTTTCCTAAGAGTTGACTTAACATGGAATTGCTAAGGCTAACGATCGAGCTGTCTTGCACATCTTGTGATCCTGCGATCAAGCAGACAATAGGAGTTAGTGACTGCGGCGTTATATGGCCAAATGATATGAAGGATGCGATAACTGTCATTAAATTTTCAAAAGTTGGTGAATTAGATGTCATGGATGCAATTACGATAGAGTCGGTTAAAATGGATGTCAGGTCTGGCCCTTCAAACAAGCTGAAGTTATAGTTCAGACAGCGATTCAAGAAGTCAAAAAACTTTGTCCGAGTTGCTTCGTCTGTGGAAGGTTGGTTCCTAAAAGATTTGATAATCTTTGTCATCAAAGATGTGATCGGCATCTGCTCATATAGCAACAAATCATAAATATCTTTCCCGTCCTCAGTCAGTCGACATAAACATTCTAGCACATAACCGAAATCTTCTTCAAGCAAATCCCAGTTGCTGTTACTGCTCAGAACAATATCTTTGTAGTATGAAAGTCTAGTAGGTGTAGCTGAGTCGCTCAACTCAAGACACAAAATAAGAAGCTCAAATGCTTCTCTTCTTAAAGAGGGATCGACGCTTGGCTCTAAGGCACTCTTCGCCAAGTACCAAACTTCCGGTATAGAAGAAATTGAAACCTTTTGTAACATGGTTTTCAGTTGTATTATGATATCTATTTTTTCAGCTGACGTACCGTTATTCAACTTTTCATATACATCAGCTTTGTTGATAATATCAGCACCCACCACCATTGGCTTCATAGAAACAGGTAATTGCCGGCCATTGGTACTTGTATTTGATAATCTTAAGGTGTCAGTAAACGATTTTAGAATCTTGCCCAACCCATTTGAAGGAGCACCTTCATCGGAAGAGGAGACATCCTGATTGCCCAGCATCTGCCTCTTCCAACCTTCTTCAATATCTTCGCCACACGGGAAGCAACCAGAGTCTTATGTTCAAGCACACCCAACAACAGATGCCACAGCAATTTCTACTTCCCCTAATGTAGTTTGCTTAGAGTTCCTTTTTCATTTAGCTAGTGAGAGAGAGACAGAGAGTTAACACTATCTGACCATGTGAATGGAAAATCGAGGACGAGTCATCTGTGCGGCTTATTTCACCAGCCACACCACTTACAGCCACAATTAATATAAATTGTTATCAATCATATTTGGATGTAAATAGTCTTATCGTAACGATTTGTTTTGAACTGATGAAGTGAATACTGACAGGTGCTATTAAAATGCTTAAGATCAAATCAAAAATACCATGAAAGATGAACAAAATGAGTCATTCTTATTTAAAGGCGGTATTGCCTGGTTGCATGGCCTGACGTCTTGTGATGCAGACCATAGATATTTTCTTCTTTTCGATAAGAACTAGCATTTTTAGAATAATGTTTGAGTATTTGGCGAAAAGTTGCGGCAACTTGCTTGAACCTTTGGTGACTCCATTGACATCTTTAATAGCCAGTCCGTCTCTACAGTTCATGACTCTGGGGTTTGGAACGGCTTTGATTGGCGTCATGACAAGCTTATTCACAAGTCACCGTGATTCTGATAATAACTTAAATCTCCTGCAGGAACTGATCGAACTGGAAAATTCTAACAAAGAGAAACAAATAACTGCAGAGAGTTATAAGGAGGTGATACAGTTATTAGGCTTTTTTTTAACATTCTTCTCAGTGCTTTTCGTGATTTTCGCTTTCATATTAGGCTTTCTCGCGGTGAGAACTTTGTGGCTGGCCAGGTTGAACCTGAAAACTAGACTCAATAATCACGAAGAAAGACTAAGCAATCTCCAGTTTACTGCTGAAAGGCTTCTTTTGGAGGAAGATGAGTTATTGGCTAATCTTTCCATGAGGCTACAGGAGGAAGGGGCGTCAATCAGAACCTGTATCAATGATATCGGATCTATCAAACTATCAGAGATTGACGATTTGGTATCTAAGTTTAACGTAAAAGTATCCAAATTCAAGAACACTTACAAAAATGAGATACCAAAGCTTGAAAACGAGAGAAAAAGAGCAGAAGACCTTATTTCTTCAACTTCTACTAAATTTCAGAGTCTTACTGAAAAGGCCATTGAACTGGAAGGCATATATCACAAAGAATTAGCTAACGCCAAAGCGAAGGAAGAAGGACTGAAACAAGAAATGGCTCTTATCCAGGAAAAAATAGCCGGACTTTTCGAAGATATAGAATCAAGATCGAAGATGTTGGCTAAGGACTATGATTTGAACAAGATTCAAGTATACAAAAGCAACTTAATGCTTATTGATTCTCAAATATTATTTGACGCGGCCCTATCTAAGTTTGAGCTATGTGTGAAATCAATCAATCACATAATATCAAGTGATATGTCGAATGATCAAGAAGAAGGAAGAAATTTGGATCACTTGAGCCGTATTGAAGAAGTTGAGACAGCTGATGAGAGCTACGTATCATTGCGGCGACTAGAGGCCTGCCTCAAAAAGGCTATTGAAACCAGGAACAGAATAGGTATTGTAGAAAAGAGTCATTGCGCTCAGGACGAAAATTTGAGCGAAATCTTAGAGAATCTTGATGGGGACTCTTTCATCCCTGAGGGAGGATCACTAACTTCTCAACACCTTAAAATATACTGCGAATCAACGGATTTGGCACTATCGGACTTGAAAGAAAAAATCAACAAGCTAGCCTCTACAACTAGAAAACAGCAAAAGTTAATTGAGTCTAATAATGAATTGATTACTGCAGCTGAATCATTTACTAGAAAAGAAGTTTACAGCTTCAAAACAAGATACGATAAATGGATTTACAACTTTATATCAGCTCTTTACAGCCTTTTCAATTCTAACATTGCGCAACTGCAGATGCAGATGCTGGGCATTGACGATTTAGAAAGTTTGAAAACTTTGGAGGAGACAGGGAATTACTTGAAAGATGAGTGCAACTTCATTGAAGATTTTGTCACAAACTGTAAACAGCAGTGTTTTGACCTTTTGAAAGAAATAGGTTTATTACTCTTTGAGTTTTACCTGTTGAAAACGGAGGGGCTAAATGAAGAACTGATAGTAAAGGAATGCCACACAAGAATAGAAGGAACAGTTTCCAGTATATTCAAAACATTTGAATCTCAGCTCAATGACTCGAGTTTTCAAGCTGGAGACTCCGAAAATCTGTACAAAATTGTCATGAACTTTGAAGGAAGATTAAGTACTGATTTGAGGCTTACATTCAAAAATCTAAATCTCAACTTCCAACAGAATTTAAAGGACTTCTTGATAATATTTGAAACTCTCAAAGAGATAGAGTCACCCATCGACAGTAAACAAGCATCTACTTCTGATGATGACAATTCTGTGATACTTGTTAGTTCAAGAACTATCGACTCATCTTCTGACGATGACGACAGCTCACCATCTACAAACTCGGATAACTCGCTAAATTGGGAAATGAGTTCAGAGAATACGGAGCACAGTTATGATGGGTATCGACCACTACGACTAGTAGCTAAACGAACTACTAGTTGACTATGCTTTGAATGGACTCTACATAAAAAAAATCAAATCAAAAACTTTGTGCAACACGACTCCTGCTCAGCGGTCTTTAGCTGCAACTATTAACAAAGTACAACTGGCTTTATGAATCTTTCACATTGTTTTCTACTACCTTTGCACAAGCCCTCAGTTGATTCAAGATGCTCTTCTTTTAAGCGGATTGTGGGGAAAGTGAACTTAGAACTTCACAGTGTAAGGATGTTTATGAGATTTTTTTTTTAGTCTGGAGAGACCCAATTCGTGATCAGACTTCTCGATAATGATTACTTCGGGTACGATCCGTTTTATAGTGAGACATGCCATCTGTAGCTTCATCAAGTGAACTTGTTAAATGAAACAGATTTTGCTGCTAAAAAATAAAACCGTTCCTGTCGATCACTATCACGATATTTTTGTCACAAATGACTGGAGGCCCACTTTCCTTCCTCTTTTGAGACACTCCCCTGTCAATAAGCAGCAAATAAAGCAATTCCTTACTTCAGAGGAGTTTCTTTTTGAATACAAAGCATTGATTATTACTTCTCAGAGATGTTTGGAGGCCTTGACTGAAGTTATCCATCTTTTGAAGAGTGAAAACTACCAAAAGTTGGACGAAATTTTTTGCAAGCCATCTTATACAGTAGGACCAACAACGGCAAAAGTACTGATAAGTTTGGGATTTACAGATGTACGAGGTGGTATCGAAGCTGGAAATGGGGCTGCACTTTCTGATATTATCATCGAGGATCTCCTTCTCGATTCCTCAACAGGATATAAAATTGTGTTTCTGACTGGAGAGATCAGAAAAGATATAATTCCGAAGAAATTGCGTGCTTCTGGCTTTGATTTACTTGAGTTGGTTGCCTATAGGACGGAACCATTGAAGGATACGGAGCAGAGGTTTTTAGTTGAATACACAGGGATGAAACACAGCGATGAGAACTGGCTAGTATTTTTTAGTCCTCAAGGAACTGATGATATTGTTAAAGCTCTTCAAAGTACAACTTTCAGTTGTAAGATCGCCTCAATAGGTCCAACAACCGAGGAGTTTTTGATTGAATGTGGAATACAGCCACATGTGGTTGCAAAGAAACCTGATGCAAACTCTCTGTTCAGCTGTATCACCACCTATGAAGGTTGATATAACGATAAAACGCTATTTATATCGCTGAATTTACACTTAATCCTATTATTTATTTATCTAGAATGCATACGTCAATTTATTTAACTCTGAGACAACTATCAAGCTCTGCGAGCTATTTTTGTAGTCCAGCTCCATTTGAACTTTGAACTCCGATAAGTTTTTTATATCAATCTTCGGTAACTCCAGCTTGCCAACTTTAAGCGGAATGAGAACAAGCTTGAAGTCAAACATCTTTCCATTGCTCTTTATATCACCATCCTCAAGATTCAGGTCAATTTCAAAATTCTTGAGGCCTGATACTAGCCAGTTTTTCTCAGCATCTATAAGCTCAAGTTGTAAAGTTATGATGCTAGGAGGGAGAGAATCATTTTTGAACCTGACTTTTTTCTTTTCTTTCTCTGCAAGTCCTACGAGCAAGGTAGTTAGATTCAAATCGGTTCTTATAGGCTCTCCGACACGGTATTGTAGCTGCTTTGCAAAATTGAGCTCAACCACGTTTATGAGATTTGTTACTGGCATAGAAACGTTGATTTTCAATTGCTTTCTCACAGATAAAAAAGAATCCCACTCTGAGACATTCACTTTGAAATCCCCAGTTGCCAAAAATTCATTGAGAGAATTTATCAAGCCAGATAAATGAGAAGGCTGCACCAAACTTAGGTACTTACTATAACTGGAGATGTCAAATTCCATAATTCTGATTTGATTGCAGAGAGAATAGAAATTCAGTTTGTAGTTCTGCTCATTCAAGATACCTTCAATCAATGGAAAGTACTGGATAAGATGCTGATATTTGTGGGCGAGCTCTTTGTAGTACAGGCTCTTCAGAATGTGTACAATTTCTTCGTGAATATCGCTGTAAGAAATGATCAGTGTCAGCGTGTCATCGTTCAAGCCTTCAATTCGATAAAAAAAACTTGATCCCTGCTCACCAAAAGCAATAATATTTTTTGGTTGATGCCATGTTTGAATTTTCAAGGTGTCCGACAACAGTTCAACATCATGAACTCTAATTGGTTTAAGCAAGACAGCAGAATTTATAGAGAAGTTCGAAAATAGTTTTGAGGATCTAAAAACATCCTGGACTGAAACTGCAATTTGTAATTGCGTGTCAAGCTCTTGAGAGACTGACTTAGAAAACTCTCCATTATTAAGGACCAGTCCAAACTTTAATGGAAGACTCGTACTCGAAACTTCCGCCGGAAAAAAGTAAGGAATACGAACAGTGATTCTAGACTTGGGTGGTTGGCTTTGATCACACCTAAAAACTAGTCTATTATCTTCATTGGAAAGTTTGAAATCGTGTACTTCACTTTCCTGGGAGTAAAGACGGTACGAAGAGTCTATGATCAACCGATCTGGCTCGGTTTTCAAAAAAAATATTTCAAAGTTCTGTACTGCTGTGGAACCAATATTGACAACTAACTGAATCTCATCCTCTTCCAAAACTCTCAAAGTTGGCACTCTGGCTTCAATTGACGTATTAGTATAAATATTGTCATTTTTACAAAATGATCTGATTTGAAATGTATTCAATGAGCCTTTAACAAGTTTTGATAACTTTAGCTTACCAACTTCAATAGTTAACCTATCAAACTGACTTTCACCGACGACTAGCGATTTTGACATTAACTTGAAGACACATTTTTTCTCCAGCTGGATCATATTAGAGGAGAATTCCATTGTGTCTCCATCCTCGTTTGCAAGCAGTAAGCTTAGTTTATCTACTGGTAGTTCAATTTTGCTATTCAATACCATATCAAGATTGTAGATATCAGTATCCGCACATTGTAAGTAAGGCTCTATGTCAACGTCCACCAGTTCATCAACTTCAATCACCAGCTCTTCCTGTAAGGTGTCAAGCATTTTTTGAAACTTCTCTAATTGGAAGCAGCCATTTTCACCAGCCAATTGCAAGTAAGATTTGAGCAACATTGGCAACACATCTTCAGATCTGTCCAAGAGCTTCTCAAGATTTGCAATGTATAATTGTAGGATGTTCAGAGTGATGTATTTCCAATTAGCCTTTCTGAAGTAGCTGAGAGAAGCATCAAGTATATCTAGCGATACTTCAGGATTGTCTAAATTGTAGAACTCAATAAATGCCAGTTCAGTAGACAGTACATCAACAGTTCTATTCCTGAAATGCGAACCAGAACAGGTGCTAACCAGATCTTCAGTCAGTTCGATCACTGTATCAAAGAATGTTTCTTTTGATGAAACAGCACTGATCACATATTCATCGGTTAAATTGTAGTCTGATACTGTAGTTTCCATTGGGACGTCAGTCATGATTCCTCTCAAATGGTAGCCTTTTGCGCCTCCCAAATGGATCAGTTCAGATCTCTTTAACAACTTCAGGTCACTCATAGCTTCTAATAACTCCATTTGATCTCTGCTGGGCTTCTTTAGCAGGTTAACAAGCCTTTCATTCTCCAATATATCTCGTATCATAACAATGCTTATTTCGCTTTTTTTATATGACGCACTGATAGAATTTAAAAACTCGACTAAGGCTTTAATCAAATGAACTTGATTTTGGATAGCTGAAACTTCAGACGACACAGTTTTAGCGAGTATCAATGCCTGTTGTTTATAATAATAAGATTTGAGCAGAAACTTAGATGGTTTTTTCTCCAAATTGATTTCAATTCGATTCGACAACAATGGCAGATCTTTTATTTCCACAGCTTCAAGGCCATCTTGAAGGTGTACTGTACCCAATATTCGCGAAAGATCAAAATAGTATCTCAAAGCCTCTTCATATAGTCCAATGTCAACGTAAAGATTGGCAGTTTTAGTCAGACTGCTAACACGGTCTTTCAGAGATTGGAAATAACTTAGCCTAGAATTAATAGACTCAGAAATACTTTGCCTCACAGAATTCATCAAAAGATTCCAGTTCTCAATGCTATCTTCAGCATTTGAGTAACTGGACTTTATCTTGAATATATTGTCCAAAGCAATTTGATTGTCCATAAAATCAACTCTCATCTTGGTAAGAATGTTAGTTTTCAAAAACTTTTCTGCCTTGGATTTTGCCTCCACATCTTCATACAGAATAATGAAATACATGCAGTATGGCCTTATGCTTTTGACGTTATTGAGCCACTGCTTGACCAACGGCCGTACTCGCGATCTATAATCATCAAGACCAGAACAGGAGACAAAGATGAACTTTAAATAAGAATCACTTTCCAGTCGACTTGGGAGCTCTTCAGTGTAATCCAGCTTAACATTTTTGATTGTTCTTACTGAATCTGCTTGTTGTGGCCTCCAATGGAGCGAGTTTATTTTAGACCTCTTCTCAAACTCTGCTCTCAGAGATTTCTGGAAAAGTGAGAATGGGTCGTAGTACCTGACTTTTAGTGTAACAATTCCACCTCTGACATCTACCTCACCCATATTATTTAGTATACTAAAGTCATCTAGACATATATGCCGTCAAATATGTACTGATATAAGCTGCCGAACCTACCTGATCCTTGCAAACACCAATCTGTGAAATCAAGTATATTTCTATGTTATTGAAGTTTCCAAAGTATCTAAACTCTTATCCGCCACATAAACTGTGGCTGGTGAAGTGGCTAATGATGCCTTAGCAAACAGAACTTTCGATCATACTTGCCTCTCGAAGTCTTTTTGTAACGACAATTGAGTCAAGCAGCTCTTATATTAAAGAGTTCATTCTTCAAGAAAGCTTGAAAAGAATCCTTTTTTGTGAATGGATTCTTACCTTTCCGAGTTCAAGTTGAATGACTGCGGGTGTAAAAAGATTGCTTGGTAAATTATTCTCCAAACTATGACGAAACACGAAACGGCAGGCAGATTGAAATTGAATGAGTCAAAAGGGAAAAAGAAGATTATAACTTACTCTGAAGATACTCCTTTTTTGAGTAAAGCGATTCTTGGACTTCATAAAAACAACCCAAATGTTGATGTTAGAGCAGCTGAAACGAAAACAAACGAAAGCTTAGAATACTGGTCCATGCTTGCGAAACGAGCTAACATTCATCTTGAACCTACAACAGAGCCGGAAGATGAGAGCGCGTCAAATCGACAGGAAATTAATCACAGAGCATTAGAGAACTTGTCCTTAAAAAGCTTTGCCGCTCCCTCAGAACCAAGCCAATTCTCCGAAATAAAGTTCCACAGTGTAGGACATATAGACATTCAACGAAGCCGAGCGTCTGAGGAATTCAAATGGTATAAGGATCTAAAAACTAGATATAACAAATACTTGAGAACCTCTGAGAAGGAAGAAAAAGAGTTTTACGAGTCTTTGGACAAAGAATACCTTGTCGAGCGTCAGCATTTGAAGTTGGTAGAGAAAAATGAAACAAAGATGAGAAAATTTGCTGAAATATTACGCCAGTTGAAAGAAGACAATCTTGTGCGAGAAACTCCATCAGTGCAATTTGTTGAAGAGGAGGAACCAACGCCAATAATCGATAAGACCTCGGTTGATGGAGTAGTATCTGAGGACTTTCCTGAAGAGATTTCTGAAGATGAGTTCCAGAAAGACCTCATTGAAATCAAAGAATCTGATATTAAAAATATAGAAGCTGGACAAGAAGAAAAGGAAGAAGAAGAAGAAGAAGAAGAAGAAGAAGAAGAAGAAGAAGAAGAAGAAGAAGAAGAAGAAGAAGAAGAAGAAGAAGAAGAAGAGGAAGAGGAAGGGGAAGAAAGCGACCACCAAAAATTTGTAGAGGAAGAAAGCAATCAGATCGAAGTTGTTGAAATCTCATCTGGCAGTGACGCAGAATCTTCAGACGTCAAAATTCAAGAGCGCGATTCAAGGCCTACGCGTGTCACTCTTCACTTAACTCATAAAAGTGCCCGAGATATTAATACTGGTGTAGATCAGCACTCGGAGCAAAGCTTCGAAGACGAGGGACCTTCGGAAAGTGAAGAAAGCGAAATTAGAGGTAATTTTGATTATGAAGAAAGCGCTCCTTGGAGATCACTGCGTGATAACTATCAAGTTGATAACTTAAGTAATGAGAGTGGAAGTGAAGAAGAAGAAGAAGAAGAAGAAGAAGAAGAAGAAGAAGAAGAAGAAGAAGAAGAAGAAGAAGAAGAAGAAGAAGAAGAAGAAGAAGAAGAAGAGGAAGAGGAAGAGGAAGAGGAGGACGTGTGCGGTATTTATAATAAGACCCTGTTTGATGGAAATGAAGTGATAGAAAATTGCGACGAGCTGTCTTTTGGTACGGCAGATAATGAATACGAGGAGCAGCTTCATGCCACTAGAAGTGATCGAATACCTAATGTTACACTTATTGACTCAGATGGTTGCTATAAGGTGTCACATTCTGCTGATGACGTTGCGGAATCCGGTTCTCGAAGCGAAAGTGAATCTCGTAATGAATCAGACGAATACGAGGAAGAATCCAACATTAGCGAAAAGTACTCGCAACATCTGGAAGGGGAAATGGATGATGTTGAAATTATAAATTCTTCACAGCAATCAACATACAAATCAGAGCAAGCTTCAGATTCTATCTATGAGCCACAACAAAGTACTTTCAAGGCAGATGTTGAAGAACTGAGCGGACAGCAATTGAATCCCGTTTTGAAGGAGATAGCAATGCGCGCTCAGCAGAACATGGAAGAAACGGAAGCTGGTATTGAGCATGCCTTTAGCCGCCAAGGTGAAATAGAGGATACTTTAGACTCTGGCGAACTCACAGACAAAACAGATTCAACGACTACAAATAAAAAGCTTGAGTTTCACTCCTTCGCCGAAGATAATTCCGTTCCCCTAATTGGAATGTCTGACCAGGATGAATCTGTGACAGAAACTACAAATATATTTCGAACGGCTTTACAGGAAGATGATTCTCATGTTTCTTTAACCAAAGATAACTTGAAGAATTTGTTAACCTCAGATCCAACGGTGCCTACTGCAGAGCCTACTGCAGAGCCTACTTTAGAGCCTACTCCAGAACCTACTCTAGAACCTGCTCGCTTAGACCCAACCCTTCTTGACATTTTGAGCGCGTCTATTAATTTGCATAATAAAAGATCATCCTTAGCTACAGCTGAACCGGATCAGGGTCATGTGCTTGACACAATATCGAAGCCTAGCATATCTGAGGATTCTAGGGACACCCCTTTACCAATCCAGAATGATTTCATTGGTGTCTCACAATCTTACTCCAATACCCCTACATTGAACGATCATGAGGAATTCGACAAAACTATGAAGGATGTTTCTCAAAATAGCGAAACTGCAAATTTATTGGACGGTCCGAACAATGAGGATGAGCTTTCAGTACTGATTACATGCGAAAACAGTCTTCAGCAAGGGTTCGATGAATCTCCCTCTGTCACTGCTGAGTTTGAAACCTGTGTAGAAGAGAGCCAGCAACTTCTTTCTGACCGTCACTTGGAAGATAACAGCACACTGCCTAATGATTTCATAAACGATACTCAGGGAAGCGAGCAGCTTGGATCTCCTTCTTTGAATAGTGGAGAATTTTACACGGCTACAGAAGATCGTGACGTTTCACAGATAGAATACAGTGATTATCAGACAACCGTGGATCCAAGATTTGAAGTAGTGGCGGAGTCTTCAGTTATTGGAAGTGATGAAAACGATCAGTTTGCTGATGAATCCATCAATCATGAGACTTATGCGGCTACTCTTCTAAACGAAACTCATTCTGGAGACGCAAACGAGGAAACTGAAAGTATGATTGCCAATCAAACTATATACATTGACACAAACAGCGATGAGAGCAATAGGGAAGAGTTGGAAACTAATGTTTCATCTTTAGATTCAGAGAATAATAGTGATAACGATAAAACAGAGGCGCCAAATGTCAATGACAATGAATTGCTGACAAAAGGATCAAATGATGGTGATGTTGATTTGAGTTCTGCTCGTATAAATGCGAATAGCCCTCTCCAACTTGCTGAGAATGCTCAATTTGTTTCTGCATCAAATGATGTCGTTGCTTTACATGGTGAGGAAATGGAATCCTCTTCTTCTGTAGAGAAGGACGAGACAGAAAGTACAATTGACAACAACAAAGATGTTTATGAGTCACGGAAACGTAAACCATCTTTTGACAGTACTGATGAGATTTTGGAGACCATTTCAACTCCATCATTAAAAAAATCAAAGAAACTTTTTGGATTCAATTGGTTTGGGTTGGGCAATAGAATTTCAACTGCCTTACGTGCAAATCATCAGCCTTTAGAGGCTCTTGCAAATGATGGGAGCCATACCAATAACGACGTAATTGATGGCACACCCACAGAGGATCAAAATAATAAGCACGAGAACAATACAGTAGTTTCCATACCTTTGCCATCTGACTATGAAACCCCTGAAGAGACGAAAGAAAGGGTCCAGGATAAACGGATTGAAGAAGATGACGAAATAACTGAAGAATGTTCTACAGAAAGTCCTTTGAAGACAGGAGCCCGCACAGCAATCCCCAAACCTCTGCTGGAGATTATGTCTGATTTCGCGTCTGATGCCATGATGGAGATTTCTGATATTGCGTCCATCGGAACTGAATCTTCTGTTGCATCTGATGATTCTCAATCCGAGGTTGAACACAATGATCAAGGACAAACAGTTAATGGTTCTGCTGTTGAGGAAGAAGAGATAACAGTTGACGTTAGCGACGACAAATCAATCGACTCTGAAATCTTGGAAGAAGGTATCTCCGAAAACTCAGCAAATGATAAGTCAACAAATATGGCGCCTTCTATCGGTGAAGAGGATAACCAAGAGAGTATGAGAAATCTATTGGAATATATCAAAGATTCAATGAACTCAGCCGTTGAAGACAAGTCGAACTTGGAGTCCGGAGATGGAATGGGCGAGGAGATTACCGACCTGGTAAGTAAGGAGACGGAATCAGTTTCTGAAATGTATATGGCAGATTCATCTACACAAAACTCAATCACTAATAACGAGAATATACCATCAGGTACCATAAACCAGTT
Source organism: Ogataea populi-albae (assembly GCA_030579375.1). Taxonomy (NCBI): domain Eukaryota; kingdom Fungi; phylum Ascomycota; class Pichiomycetes; order Pichiales; family Pichiaceae; genus Ogataea; species Ogataea populi-albae. The sequence continues at coordinate 747,674 of JAKTQY010000005.1, forward strand.
CATCAGTGATTCTTTATCTTCCGCTTATGACTCTATCTCTAATGCTGGTACCGTCTTACTGGAAGGCAGTCCCAGCAATCCAGCAGGTTCTATTAGTGGTGCTGGGGAGCAGCCAACCTCATATCATCTAACTTCGGCTAACTCTGATTCAGACATTGAAACCGATGTTGAGGTAATCAACAAAGTTGGCAGTGAGGTTTCCTCTGCTGCTGGTGATTCGGTTAGCGAGGATTCTTCTACTGTGGAGGCAGCAATCTCCGGCGTCACCGATAATGACAGGAATGTTCAGGAGGAAGAGGGCGGAAGAGGGACTCCACAAGAACATCCAAACATTCTGAGTTCCTTAATGCAGTTTGCTTCTGAGGCAATGATGCAAATTTCAACTAGTGAGCATGATGTGACAGCCGATAAAGAAGAATTCTCACTTCCGGAGAGTGGCATTCAGTCGAATGACACATCAACGCGGGATGATGACTTTTTACAAGGAGAAAATGATTTAGAGAATGATGATCAGATGGTCTCGGTGATAAATCAAGCTTCCGATCAGCCAGACAAATCAAACGGAGAATTAGGATCCAATGGAATCAATCACAGAGAAGGTTATTTTAAGCTGGATGAACAAGAAGGAGCAGGAGATGAATTAATGGATGAAACAGTTGATTCCCATGCATCTGAAGTGTTTACAACAATTTCCTCAAGAAATGTGGAGTTGGAGCCAGATATTGAGCTCATATCTGTTAAATCAAATGAGACGAATAAAAACAATGTGAGGTTATTTTCAGAGGATACAGATATTGATAAAGAACAAGCACAAGATTCAAACCTTGCTCGATTGTTGGCCTCCGTTAGTGAGAGAGCATCATCAGCAGTGGGGATAGGATTGGGAAATATTCTTACACCAGATGTTGCTACTGATGAAGACAAAGAGCTCACAGATGAAAGCACCTCAGTTGATATAGTGTCCTCACTTACTGTTGGAAATATTCAAGACGATCAGCAGCATCCTCTTGAGGATAATGAACAGCACGATGAGGCTTCAAAGAGCAGCGGCTTTATTAAAGTGAAGGCTGATGAAGTTAACAATGATACAACAATTTCAGAGATGGAGAATGTCGAAACTATATATGTCTTTCCAACCAGGTTCAGAGAGAAGAATTCACCAACCGAAAAGGAGACGGTGACCATAACAGTCAAACCAGACGAACAGTATGAGGAGGATATCGGTGATAGGAACTCAACTAATTCGGAATTACATAGACCTTATGCGGATGCTGTTATCGATATCTCTGAGGAGTTGAAATTGGGGGAGATTCCCTCGCTGAAAGCAAAGTTTGATTCTGTTGAAAGTGACGAGAAGAGCGAATCGTCCATTTTAGCAATTGATTCCTCTCCGGCTAGGAGAACGAGAAGCCGCATAGCATCTCATGATTCCCATTCTGGTATGAGCAATGATTGGGATCTAGAAGCGAACAGAGACATTTATGATAACAAGCATTTGTATCGTGCTCGCCCGCAAAACCTAGGAGAACTCAATCGTAAAACCAGGTCTAGATCACCAACCAGAAAGGATCGGTCTTACAGAGCGCCATCTCCAATCAAGATCACGGGAAGCGGTATAGCTACTAGAAGTGGTCGTGTCCTCTCGTATGAAATAGATTCTCCTCAAGTACAAGATGAGGATAAGCAGGAACGTGTTGAATTATCACTGGATACACTTCCGAAGAGAGTTAAAGACCTCGTTGAAGAGGCAGAAGAATTCATTGAGTTGGAAGAGGAGATGGAGGCGAAGGTCCACGATGAGCTGCAGCAAGACACGCTTATACCGGAGGCAACGGGAGGTAAACAAAAAACTTCAGCTTCTTTGGGTGACGCACTTGAGACTCTAACAAGTTCCGCAGAAAGTACGTCTAAGGGTAAAAGTAAGGGAATTGCACGAAGAACAAGGTCATCGAGAGTGGCAAACCCCACTCTCACCGTTTCTAACAGAAAAAATGCCGAAAGCAATAAGGGTCGAGTGAGAAAGTCAGAGAGAAAGCTCAGTAAGAAGGGTTCCACTCGTAAACGCCGGCCATAAATATATGCCCACTTCAGAATACAAAAACACATATGTAATGCAACGCTAGTTTTACACACCTGTATAAATTTGAAAGATTTCTATTTTTACTTGCAGCTCTGCTGTTACAATCAACTATACTCGTCATCATTATTTTCTTCTTCCGCGTCCACGTCATCATCGCCGTCGTTCACGGAATGGTTTATCTGTTCTTCGGCTACCGCCTCACAGGCATCGACCCAATCAGAGTATACATCAATAGGTTGAGAAAGAGAGTTAATTGGGCATTGGAATGATTGCCCACACATTTTGCAGGTCAGCGAGCCGATATTAATTTTCTTATCCATAGTGCAATTTACAGACTTCTCATGATTGCAGAAAAGACAGGAAAACTGTGTATCTAACGTTTGTTTTATCTTTTTCTGCACTGGTTTAGAGCTTGACTTTCGTTTACCCTAATGTGATAATCGAAACTTGTTAGCTGATATATTGCTAATGAATGACTAAAAATGGATTACCTACCATGGTGGTGTTGTCTTGTGCTAATTATAAGTGATTTCAAGAGACTTAACTCAATCTCAATTCACTCTTTTCAGTTGAAAGATACTAAAAGTTGATGTGAATTCTGTTCGCCATTTCGACCACTGTGCAAATGGGATCAGAAAAAATAATTATCGACGCGTCGGTATAAATTTTTTTGAAAATTTTTTTGAAATCTATTACTATCACTGGTGCATGTTAACATTTAACATAATGATATCTTGGTCAAAAGGATTATCAAAAGGGCAACAAATAGTAGAATCTGATCAAATTAGTTACTTTAGTATCATAATAAGAACATGCCGCCAAAGAAACAAACAAAAAAGCCGCGCACCGCTGCCACCCAGGTGGATAAGACACCAAAGAGATCAGCTACCAAAGGTAGGAAAAAGGAGAAAGTTTCCCGCAAGGAGGCTGAAGCCATAGATGAAGAATCTATTTCCCAAAAAGAGTCATCAGATGCTAAAGACGACTTGGTTTTGCATAAACCAGAGAAACTAGCGGAAGCGTTCAAGGAAGACGTAGTAAAAAAGGCCGTTACTGAGCTCGCTAAATGGAACACAAGCCAAAAAGAACGCACTGACACTAAAACACCTCTCTTTGAAGACGAATTTGAGGATGACACACTGTACCTGCAGATAACAGGAGTTAAGTTCTTCAGCAAGAAGAGAACCTTGAAACCAAAAATGATACAGTTACCTCATCCGGTATACAATTTAGAGGGTGACTTCAAAATATGTCTTTTTGTTCGCGATAAGCTAATAACCGCAGACACTTTGTCTAAAATAGAGGAAAGTGGAATCACAAACTTAGCCAAGATCATTCCAGCTCAGGATCTTAAGGGGGAGTTTAAGAGTTACGAGGCTCGAAGAAATCTTCTTCATCAATACAACCTGTTTCTGTGTGATGATAACCTAATTACAACTCTACCAAAACTTCTTGGTAAGACGTTTTTTTCTTCATCTAAAGTTCCTCTTCCAATTAGATTAGGCACTAGCTCAGACGATATTTCTATCACCACATTGACAAACCAAATAAACAAGGTTAAATCATCGGCGTGCTACCTTCCACCAATGGGAGTCAACCTCTCCATCACATTGGGATCATTGCAACAGGACATATCCAAGTTAGTGGAAAACATCAAAGTTTTGTTGGATTCATTCCAAGAGACTCAAATCAGAATGATACAGCTCAAGCTGAAAAACTCTCCTGCGTTGCCTATTTATATCACAGAGAAATTGTTCTCCGAAAGTGATGTACTATTAGACGATGTATCGTCTTCGAAAACCGATCATGAAAAAGCTGATAAGAGACTCTCTCAATTTGAAAGAGGTTTAATTGAGCTAGCACTTGATGAGAGCCAGGTCAATGAGCTTGTGGGCAAAAACACGAAGAAAAGAAAACTTCATGCTAAACAGGCAGGAAACAAGAAGATTAAGGTTTGATAGACGTCTTTTGAATCATCCTTATATCAACTAATTCACATTTAGAGACATTTTCTTCATAGCAACGTAGCAAATCCTCATATTGTAATTATCTTCTTCGTTATCTACAACAAGGCTGTGTAAATACTGACCAAGCAAATTATTCAGCCTCTTTTCAAGTATAAGCCTGGCAATGATCTGAAGGATGGTAGTAACGAAGTAGAAAAGGTTCTGAATGGCTCATTTTGATCCAACTTGTCGCCAGGAGAAGCTCTATATCAATAGTAATGCCACCGCCTACCAATACAATTATTGTTACTGAGCGACATCTGCTTAGACCTGAAAATCAAGACATCTTAACTGACTTCATAAAGACTCTTCAAGAGCTGATACCTGACAGGAAATCATTCGAGGTCAGCCATCTCAGATCGCTCAATAGACTAGTTTTGGTGTTTTCGGATGTTGAAGCTGCTCAAGGAATTTACGAAGAACTACAACGTCAAAACATAAAATGCAGTTACTCACTGATGAATAATAAAGCGACTATCGAGACTGAGGGGCTTGAGGTGGTCGATTCGCCCATTCACCTGAGTCCGCCTCCCCGTCGGGTTGAACTTCAGTCCCCCCCTCCATCCCCATATCTTGGCTATGTTCAAAAACCTGAAGAACCTCCTGATGAAATCACAATGTCGGATCCTTATTCATTCTCTCATATTCTATACCAGCCTACAGAAGACAACGCTGATAGAGAGCGGGTGTTTGAGCACATTGTACCCCCACATCATAAAGCAAGTGACGAAATACCACTTTTGGTGATTGACCGAGAAGAGGCTGATATTTTGAAGTCTAACCATTTACTGCAAAAATAGTCCTATATGATCAAATTTGAAAGTTCAAACAAGAGTTTCATCAAACGCCGAATATCCATTGAAAATATCACTGAACCCTGAGACATGTGGTAAGTAACACTGTCAGTATCAGTATAGTCATCATTATAAAAAGTATAAATCTCGAATTATATTGAAGTGTCGCCGAAAAGATTGTCAGCGACACTAGAGGTACCACCAGGGTAATTAGATTCCGTATGACTGCCAAACACCCAAAAAACTCTCCATTCTTATCACCTCTGGAGTTGTACTTCAAAATTGTGGCATGCAATATCGGTGTTGCTAAAGAGCCAAAAGCTGCAAACAGCGTACTCGAAACGAACACAGACGAAGTATTTGCAAAAGTCATTATGGCTCCACCTGTTGCCTCCATTATAGTGCATAACATTAAACTAATAAAGTCGATTCGATCGAGTTTCGTGAAATGTTTAACAAACCTAGAGTTTAATTTTCGGTTCAGCCAAGGATTGAAAAATAAAAGAATCGAGGACTTCAGTAACATTGCGAGTCCCAAAAATATACTGAGAGATTTGGTGTTCCAACGAAACTTAAATGTAGCGTACAACACCAAAACATTGCCCAGCCCCATTGTGCAGCTAGCCAGTAGGACATCAACAAGTATTAGCAGTATGACGTTTATACGCGCAACCCAATCTAAATTTCCCTGAGCATCATATTCAGTAATCCAGAAGAGCTTGACAGATGAAATCGTATCAAGCAAATCTGAAACACCAGTGCTAGACTTGGCAGTTAATGTGGACAACCTTCTAGACTTACTTTTGAGTTCCTCAGATCTAGATTCTGGAAAAAACAACAAGGTGGCCAGTAAAGTTAGTAATGTCCCCACTAATCCAACGCTATAAATTTGCAAAGAGGTTAAAGGTAAAAATGAGCCAAACGTTGGACCAAATCCCAGGCCGAAATAAAGATAAGCAACCAGAATACCCAGGTTTTTTGTCCTGTCAGCCTCTTCAACAACATCAATCATATAACTGCTGCAAAGACCCAAAACCATGAAAATTGAGCCTCCCAGAGCTTCCACAATATGGGCTCCCACAAAAAGGCCTGCATTGAAGGAGACGAGCTCGGAGTTGAAGAGAATCATTTTCAGAATTCGTGACATCACGAAGCAAGCTAAACTGAATAGAATCAAGGGCTTGCGACCATAGATATCACTGAATTTACCTAGCTTTGCGCTTACGAGTGTTGAAACCAAACCAGCACTGAACGTGGCCCATTTCTGGATGTTCGCACTCAATCTCTGAACTGCGGGAGAGTCGCATGACACATCATTCTGAAACCCGTCAGAATTTTGCGACAGGCAAATGGCCTCAATCAATAGCTGTAGTTCTGGTGCCATTGCTATTCCAAGTGTAAAAGCACAAAAGAATGCCAACGCACACACCATGTGAACTGAAGGTCTTTTATACCACTCCATCTGCATATTTTTCAATCTTGATTCACGGAGTAATTCGTCATCTGACTGCTCCTCGTATATCTCATCTGTTTCTGTCACCAGCGCCGATTCCTCCAGAATATCATCTCTCAAAATAGAATCGTAAAAGACATTTGACGTAGGCATTCTACCCGAGCTCTTGTGGTGATTGTCGGTCCCGATTGCTCTCTTTGCCTTCGATAGAGGCTCAATCTCTTCTTCTCTCAATCCATTTTCTCGCATCGAAGACATGACTAAACAGTGGTCTCGTTTGCATCCACAAATATACTACAATTTCTTAAATATACTGAAGTTGCAAAGCTTTCATATCAAGCATGAAGCAATGTACTCTGTATCAGGACCGAACTTCTATATAACAGATCATTTCAGTACAGAAAGATAAGCTCCAACTAATTTAGGTCATGTGATGGAAATTTTTGCTACCCGGATTCGTAATTTGACAGACAGATGAAAATGCAGTTAAGATATCTACTACCTCCTAAGGAGAGTAATGTACTACGTCTAAGGGTGAATAGATAGATGAAAGTGGTATATGAAGGAGGGTATTCATTAAAAGAGCAAACATTCAATTGTATAGAGTGCAATAAAGGACTTTATAGGCTGTTAGCTCTATGAGAACATTCTAGTTTTTGTTGAAAGTGGTAATGGAATAATCTAACAACCTACCAATGAATAGTGAAGACCCTTTATCAGGATCTCCGGTCTCTTCCTCATCTCACCAGCAGCAGTCTGGCGGAAGGATTGCAATCAATCCACTATGCACAGTGGTTGTGACCAAGTTCTTCAACAACGAGAACAATCCCAATAAGCTCAATCTGGTGGTGGATGACATAGTATATGTTCTCGCAAAGCCAAACTCGAGTTGGTGGGACGGTATCACGGTCGACCCAATCGGTAACGTCACAAGAGGATGGTTTCCGCCATCTTGTACAAGAGTAATAAGTCAGGCACCAACTGCCAACACCAATTCAACTTCCGAGATCTCCATATCGCCTCTGACTCACCAGACCTCTGTGAGTACAATAAAAGATGAGACGCAACCCGGCTTGCGACACAGCATTCAAAGCGAAGTATATGGACGAGTGAAGACTGCTTCTGTTGCTTCCTCGAATGTTTCGTCTTTTTTTTCTGGTCATGCTCCATCAACCCCTCGAAGAGACTCGCAAAATCCGATGAGTATGAGCCAAACGCCTGTCCTCCCTTCAAGTCACGATGAGCATCCCTCAACAGTTCACCTCGCATCTTTGGATGAAATCAATTCCTATTTTGAGCCGTCTTCGAGCCAGTTGAATTTTAATTTCATTCCCATATGGATTCCCCAGATAACGGACGATGATGAATTTGTATATTACAATCCAACCTTGAATGTTTATTCCAAAGAACTCCCTTCTCTTGATGTTAGCTATCTCAATGAAAAGTCACTATTTGAATACCCCGAGGGGTCTAAAATGAACGGCCTTGAGACTATTCCGATCAGTATCAAGGATTCCTTGTTAATGGCCAAAGAGGAATCTGAAAAGACCTATCTTGATACTTCGCACTCGAACTTGAGCGCATATAACCGTGACGAGTTTGTTGAGGACATTAGCAAATCAGAAGGTTTCCTATTATTCAATCCAGATTTGTTTTATTATAATCCCACTGATATCGTCACCTGGGATGAGCTAACAAAGTCATTGCAGTTGACGCTTGATTCATGTATTGATGCTCTTCGAGAAGGTTCAAAGCAGCAATTCATTCTTAAGTTAAATGAAACTTGTCAATTGGTAACATTTTGCCAGCTCGTTTCTAGGTTGATGATTGGAGAACTGGTACATAACAATGTTGAACGACGAGTGAAGAAGAACCTGAAGAAAATAATAGATGCAATAATTCAGTTTACCATCAATGGTAATTTGCATTTAATTGGCACCAAAGATGCCCCAAATTATTTAGGTGGACTGATGAATGAAAGCGGTGAAGATGAAAGCGATTCAGATATGAGTTCTAGCGATGACTTACTGTCCGATGTTGAATCATCGACTAGTGATCCTTTGGGTCACACAGATAGAGCATCTTTCAAGCGCAATGCCACAAGTATCTCTACGAGCGCTGATAGTAACTATTCTAAGTCTGAAATCTACCTCAAGCAAGCAAAACGTGATTCAGTAAGACTGATGAACAGATGTATCTCCTTGCGAGATACATTCATCAACTTGAAGCTCTCCCCTAAATCAAACCCGAGTTTACTTCCGCAGGTTTATCCAAGATTTTTCAAGAACGTATTTTATGCAGGTAATTTCAGAAACCAGTTTGAGGATCTGGAACACTTAACTCACTCCGATTTATTCAAGAATTCAAGAAGAGATAAATCAAACATTCTGTTAGATGAAGAGGCAATACAAAGCTTGACTGTTTATCGAGAGAAAACGTGCAGTGTCTTGGAGGATGTGCTCGAAATTATCGATACCCCTATTCCCAAAGAGGTGAGACTTGACTGTTTCATTGAGGATCGTAATCTAAAAATATTGACCTTAGTATATCACTGCATTCCTTCAATGAATAAGTTTCTGAATGCACTTGAAGCAATTGATTTCACCGTTTTTACCATGGTCAACAGGCTGACAAAGTCGCAGAAGGAAAGGAACGACACCTTGGTGGATGATATGAACAACCTCAACTTAAACACAGATGATAATGCTAACCAAATATTCTACGAAACAACTGCAAAATCAATCAACCCCATGCTTGTAGAATTTATACAACTGAAGCAGTCATTACATTCGATATTAAGTGATCTGATTATGGATTCACAAAATCTTACATTGGATGATCCAGAAGTGTTTAAAGGAATGAAGCAAGACGAAACTGATGATAGCACTGCTGCTTCAAAATCGAACGTTGACAAATTTGCCCATGCTATTGTAACCAATCTTCAAAAATATGACCACCACGAATTAAATGATGGATTATATCTATACGACTCAAACTTGAAATTGAAGGCCACCATAAAGAAAGTCTTTGATAAACTTGGTCTTGTGATTCTCCTTGTTTCTCAGCTAAAAAATGAAAGACAATCCATTTTAAACTATTGCTCCAGATTGATGAATACTGACTTCAATGTTGCATCACTATTTATAGCTGAACGCCATAACACGACCGTATCAGCTCCAAGTCAGACTGAATACTATTATGGCCGTAAGAAGTCCGAGGATAATGAGGAGGAAGTACAATGGTTTCTTGATGTTGATGATGATGAGAAGTCTTTAATTTATGATCCAAACGGTCTTAAAGGTGGACCAGTTTCCGGACTAATATCGAAGCTGGTAAATCCAATTCATTCCATTGATCGGGATTACGAAAATACTGTATTATCAATGTTTGTCACATTCATGACACCACTTCAGTTTTTCGATGAACTGATTGACAGGTTCAATGTGTCAATGCCAGAGGCGCTAAGTTATGAGGAGTATGGAGTCTGGCTGGAGAAGAAATTGAAACCTCAACAGGCGAAAGTACTCAGTATTTTTGATCGACTATTTAGAGAGTTTTGGCTTGTCAACTATCGGTCGCCAGATGTCTCTGAAAAATGGAGAGAATTTACGACAGATAATGTCGCTATGGGCTCAGAGTTAGGACAACTGGGTTTTCGTGTTATGAGTATAACATCGCAAGAAGACTGGTGTGCACAATTTGGTAACGGAAATCCTGCTTTGATTATATCCGATGAAAGACCACCAATTCCATTAACTTTAGGAAAGAACTTGAAAGATTTGAGCAAGGTCAGACTGAAAGATATTGATTCTATGGAGTTGGCAAGACAATTGACCCTGATACAATTTGAGTTATTTAACAAAATTGGCCGCTTTGAATTGCTATCTAGATCCTACAATTTCAACAGAATTTTTCATAAAAAAGATTCTTTGAGCTCAGCAAATATATCCACGTTTATTCAAAATTGCAATCAAATAACTCATTTCACCAAATACATGATTCTCAAACAGCGAGATATCAATAATAGAGCAGATACGGTAAAGTATTTTATTATTTTAGCCGAAAAATTGGTACGATTAAAGAACTTCTCTAGTATGACAGCTGTTATTTCGGGGCTTAGTTCAACATCTATTAGCAGACTGAAAAAAACATGGGAGCTAGTACCTAAGCATTTGATGCTCACCTTCAACAAACTGGACCAGCTAATGTCTATCGGTAAGAACTACAGCGAGTACCGGAATATACTGAAGTTCATTGATGAGGACGGTGATCCTTGCTTGCCATTTTTGGGAATGTATTTGTCGGACTTGAGATTTTTCACGGATGGTAACTCTGATTATCTTCACAACAATAAGCTTCTTGTCAACTTCAGCAAACGCCAGAGTATCTATCAAACGATTGAAGAGGTCCAAAAGTTTCACTGTAGAAGGTATAATTTTGAAAAGATTGAGGAAATTTGGACATATCTTCTGGAGATCTGGAAAGGTTTACCGGACGACGATAGACTTTATGCTATATCTCAAAAGTTGGAGCCAACGGTAGGCTCGCTGATCCAACAGCACGAAAATGATAACCGAACCGATGGTCGCCTGAGTTCATCCAAAAGACGTCTCCCTATTAGAAGTGCCCACGGCCACGGCATATGAGCTTCAATTCTTGTTTACGATTATTTACGCACACATAGTTGATCGCCAATGGTGCGAATTCGTTTATTATTTCGATATAGAGCTCATAAAGTAGTTGTTCATGTCAATTCTGAATTGTTTGGAGTTCTCCACACAAATTTGGAACCCCTCATTAAATTGTTTATCATAGTTTGTGAAATCAGACCTAATACCAAGAACGCTTTCGTCTGCACTGAGGTTTACGAGCATTTCGCAGTCATCTGTGCGAGCATAACCACAACTAGCCATTGACCTTATGTTTAGTCCTGAATCCACTAATGCAACGGATACTGAGTTCAGCAAGTTTCGGAGTAAGTACACTAGCGAGTGTTTTGGATTCAAAGACACTATTTGTATGAAAATTTCGATAGTGGATTTAGGGTAGTTTCCCAGTAAGATTAAACTTCTGCAGTTGGCTAGAACAAAACACTCAATACTGTTTGTCAATCGCTGGCTATCCACTTCCATATTGTCTTGAGTGACATCAGTTTTTGCAGAGGCTCGTAATGCTAATCCTTCTAAAGACACAAATTTCGAAACATCCATATTAATTTTTAGTGTTGCCTGGTCACTGAAACTTCTCGTGAAGGTTGGACGGGGGCCAAAAACTGACGTTATTATTATCGTTTTATCAGTTTCCAAATAAGATGAACCGTTGCAATCTTCTAAAAGGCCTGTTTGGATGAATATTTTGCTCGACTTGTGATCGCCAGACGCTTGACTTGCATTAAGCTGCGGTTCTTTTGATGTATCTTTAGCGAATCTCAAGCTCTGAGCTTCAGGAGGCCCGACGTTCCGTTTTCTATCGAAAGTTCTCATCTTCAAAGCGATCTTATCTCACTTTCAGTTTGTTTCTTCCCAGATATCTACACTGTCCTTCTTTGACTACGACCAGAGCACAACTAGTGATCAAGGTTAGTGAGGTTTTTTTTCCAGAGGACTGACCTGTCATAAAAATAATGGTGTCGATAAAGTAGAGTTGTTGCGGGTTTGACGACCTGGCACCGCTGAAAGGCCACGCATTATGCTGAGTAAATAAGATACAGAACGTTGAATACAACAATAAAGCGATGTCAGAAATACTGGAGAGGTTCCACGAAGAATATGGACGAGCGTCGAGGCTGATAACCTCTGGTGAACTAGTTCAAATGATTAGCAAGAGTGAACCGACAAAAAGAATACTGGCATGGATCAAGGATAATGAGACTCTGGTAACATGGGGAATAGTATCTATATCTATTGCATATTTTTTGAGGAAGGTCTTCTTCAAGCCCTCGGTGGCGATATCATCAAAGAAAAAGAAGGGGAGGAAAACAAGGTCGAAGAAAGTGTCCAGCGACATTACCGCTCCTGCCATCCAGCGTGGACCATACCATTCCCTGAAAGAGATAGAAGACTTGAAAAAAGAGTTTTCTGATACCTATTTGCCAAAGATCGATGCGTTTTTTGATTTGATTGACACAAATCTGAATTCTGCCAATCAGCATAAGCCAGCTCGTAAAAACAAGAAAAAAGACAGCAAAAAGTCTGCTTCAACTGGACCATACAAAGAAACACTAGAGTATCAATATTTGTTCTACAATGAGAGTTTGCTGAAGCTTCTTATCAGGTTAGATGCTGTTGATACTTTTAATGACGACACTCTGAGAGCTGCGAGAAAGGAAGCTGTCAAGACGATACAAAAATACTGCAAAAAGCTGGATGCTTATAAGCTCAAGATCAAAGATCTTAAGGCTTATGGAATTGTATAGTGCCCAATTTGTACTCGTGCTACTATTGTAATTCGAGATCAAATCTTGGTCATTGGTTTATCAGTCAAAAAATTTCAGGCAGTGCTATCTTACTATAAAATTTTATAACACTTCAATCCTTTTGATTGTAGACGGTGAAGTTGATGGTTTTGAAACTTTAAACCATCATTAAAGGGCTATAAGGTGCTTATAAGTGAACTGAAGCCAGTCGATATTATGGAATGATGCTTGACACACAAAAAAAGGATAACCTGCTTTGGAAGTTGGATGTTTTACAGGCGAAATATCAGCAACTGCATCCAGCAAGATTTGGAAAAAGTATGGCATTGGTGAGGTCTAAAAAGGCGGCAAAGCTGAAGCTAATGACTATGTCACAGAGTGAAGCAATGGATGAGATTAGGAGACTTCAAGGGAAGCTTTTTGACCGCAAAATCTTTGCCGCTCAAAGCAAGCTGGTTCGTTGCTTCCGAATCATCGTCAAACAGGATCTACGAAATAAGAACACACAGGAGGCAATGAAGGAAACCCTGCAGCAAATCGAGCATCAACTAGACTCCATAGTGAAGTCCAAACTAATGAAAATTGCATCTAGGATATTCAGTGGGGATCGCTCGACAGTATTAGCAGGTTCGAGCTTCGATGAAACCTTCCATAAACAGCAAAAGCCATTTACTAAGGAGCAAAATAGCGTAATATCGAAGCTTTTCAATAAACCCGAGCCAAAGCGCATACTGCATCAAGTGGAGTTCAACTTCAAGCTGATTTTGGGTCCTGTTGAGAAATCGAAAACCTCTCCGGAGCTCGATAAGAATAAAAAACAGAGAGGCATTTCAAATGGGGAAGCTGAATCAAGTGAGTCAGATGGTGACGAAGATGATCAAGATGACGATGATGGTGACGACAATGATAATGACCATGACCATGATGACGACAGCACCAAGTTTGAGGATTATGACGAGATGTTGGCCGCTTCGTCCGATGAAGATGGTCCGGGGTATCAAGAAGTCCAGGCGGAAAGTGAGCAGACGAAGGATTCTATGCTCGAAAAGGACGATTTTTTCAGCGAGATTGAGTCTGGGAAGCAGAAGAAGAAGACCAAATTACCTGCTCTCACTGCAGGATACTTCTCGGGTGATGAAGATGACGCCGAACTTTTAGCAGCAGATGCTGACATGAAGCAACTATCAAGTCAGAGAAAAAACAGACGAGGCCAGAGAGCGAGACAGAAGATATGGGAGAAGAAGTACGGCAACTCTGCTAATCATTTAAAGAAAGAGAGAGAAAGAGTCAAGTCGGAAAGGGAAACGCTGAGACTTGAATACGAGGCCAGAGTGGCGAAGAGAGCCATGAAACAGAAATTAAAGGAGGAAAATCAAAAACAGAAACACAATGATCCCTCAAATAATGCAGAGAAAGAGCTCCATCCTTCATGGGTGGCCAAGAGGAAGGCCGAGGAAGCGCTCAAGAATACACAGTTTCATGGCAAAAAGCTCAAGTTCGAATAGTATGATCATCCACTCGATAAGTCAGTGCTAATCGTCCTTTATGTTTCTCGAAAAAGCATGATCGTTTTGATAGCTCAGCTGTAAGATCTTTAATTATGTAATAGGCAAGCTAAAAAAAATCTACGACATATATTTATTTGAAGCCATGAAAGAGTTGGGAGACGAGTAGAGAGCATATTCTGATCTTGTGCGATTGAGGTCATCGCCAAAGGGAGCATAGGTATTGATGTTGAAAAGGGTAAAGACCTTACAGTTTTTCAAGCCAGTTTTTTTGCATTTTCAAAAAGTTCACTTCACTATGGGCCACACTTCAATTGATCTTCCTGAGATCAAGCTTGATGAAACAGAGGATAAGATAGTTCGTCTGCTGAATGAGTATGCATCATATTATAACAAGCAAATAGAAGAAACTCAAGATAGCGAGAAAAAGCCGGTGCAGCTTAGAATCACTGGAGGGTGGGTGAGAGACAAGCTGCTAGGAAAAAACTCACACGACATAGATATTGGAATTGACCATCTTTCTGGGGTCGATTTTGTCACAGGACTGAAGCAGTATGTCTCTTCAGGTGTAGACAATTCAAAAGCACTCGAGTCATCTGTTCATAAAATTGCAAAAAACCCTGAGAAGTCGAAACATCTCGAAACATGCACTACTAAGATATTTGGATTTGACATCGATTTTGTCAATTTGAGGTCTGAAAAGTACACCGACAGTTCTCGCATCCCTACTATTGAGATAGGAACCCCTGAAGAAGATGCTTACCGAAGAGATGCCACATTGAACTCTCTTTTTTTCAATTTGGAGACGAAACAGATTGAAGATTTAACTGGAAAGGGACTAGAGGACTTGAAAAATGGAATTCTACGCACACCATTGGAACCTCGCCAAACGTTTCTTGATGATCCTTTGCGATGCATGAGGCTTATTCGATTTGCCTCGGTGTACAATTTTGTAATTGAAGAGAACACATTAAACTGCATGAAGTTGAATGAAATAAAATCAGCATTTAGGGAGAAGATCAGTAGAGAAAGAATTGGTGTCGAGTTCAAAAAGATGATATTAAGTCCGAATCCGACGTATGCTTTGAGCCTTGTTCGCCAGACTGGATTTTATGGCATTTTTGAAATACCAGGATCTAACGTTTTGCCGGCCTCACAAGAAGGTCTTGCCCAATCGTTGGATAGTATCATTACTAATTTGCGCGAGATACAGTGCTATATCAAACAGAACACTAGATTGAAACAAGTAATGGATGGCATTTACGAAGAAGAGTTTGCCAAATGTGTATTTTTCCTGTCTCTTATACTATCTCACTTGGGGGATCAGAAAGTTCGAATAGGAAAAAAAGATATGAATACAGCTACTGTTATTGTAAATCAGGCACTGAAACTTCCTACAAAGATGGCCGATCTAACGGGCTTGATTGTGTCGAACAGACAAGACCTGAATGATAAGTTTTCTCATTTTGCAGATATGAAGAGGTCTGAAATTGCCTATGCTTTCATCTACCCTTATAAAGAATACTGGCAGCTAGCACTAATGATTGATTTCGTTGTGGCAACTTTCCAGAACGTTGAACAAATGGAACAAAATGTTTCAAAGCTGCTTCAGTTTTTGGATCTGTCAGATAGTTTAGACTTAGCAACGGTCTATGACACCCGGGTGCTAATTAATGGTAAGGAGTTGTTGACGATGATGAAGCGCAGTTCGGG
Organism: Ogataea populi-albae; assembly: GCA_030579375.1. Taxonomy (NCBI): domain Eukaryota; kingdom Fungi; phylum Ascomycota; class Pichiomycetes; order Pichiales; family Pichiaceae; genus Ogataea; species Ogataea populi-albae. Next base: position 763,640 of record JAKTQY010000005.1, read on the forward strand.
CCCTTGGGTCAAGCCTATAATGGAGAAATTGTTGACATGGCAGTTAGATAACACGCATGCTACAAAAGACGAAATGCTTGAATATCTCAAGACTCTGGTTGAACACGAATGAGGCGGTCACAAGATTAAAAAAATTACAAAATCATAGATGACTATATAATTTGCTAAAGCACTTTTAAATTTTCTCCTCCTTGACACCGTGTTTCCAGATGGCGACGTAAGGAGTGACACCGTCTTCCCTGTAGTTGAGTAAGACAATCATAGCGTCTGGGTCCATGGACTCACCGGTGAAAAATTCCCAGTCCTTGAATGAGCCAATGACCTTCTTGACATAAGCGGTGGCACCTTTCTCAAAAGTTTCAACCTGGTCTGGGTCGTTCTCAGCCAAGTAGGCCTTGACCTTCTTCATGTACCCTTTGATGAAGAGCAAGAATGATTTCTTGTCAAATTGGGTTTGCTGCAATCTGAAAGAGTACACCACATTGTTGACAGTTTCCACACCATCTTCGACGTCATCGCCACCGTCCTCAGCAGATGGGTTAGCCCCAATATCGACATCACCTCCACTAACCTGCACCATTTGGCAGTCAGCCTCGTAAATTACATCGTCAACGAGCTTAACATTGTAAGCGTCCGAAAGTAATTCGTCACCCGAAATCACGTCTTTGTAGATAATCATCCTTGTTCCTCTTAAAGCTATCCAGTTGCACTTCACTGGCCCTTCTAACTACTTAGTCCACCACAAAAGGATCTGCTATCCATCTATTTAAGAAGGAGTCCCTCTTTCTTGAAATGAAAAGAGATAAAATTTTTCATTTCCATCACGTGATTAGATCTCAAAGTTACCCGGCTTATGGAATGGGTCTCTACACCTTGACACACTGACCATTAATAGACGGATCAAGTACCATTGACAGTACTTTGTCGGCTACAACATCGCATGTAGTTATTGGAACCGCAGATCCCATCACCTCCTGGTTGACGGTGGCGCCAATGACTGTTTCGGCAATCAGACCGGGCATTACGGCGTTGACCCGAATATTCTTACGGGCCATTTCGTTTGCAAGGGTCGTCGTGAGTTTGTTAATTCCGGCCTTGGTCACAGAGTAAACCGAGCAACCTGAAACAGTCTCCTCGGCTAATACGGATGAAATGTTCACGATGTTGGGGTTCGCCAGTCGCAACATGGTGCGAGCAAACAACCGGCTCAGAATGATGGGCGCACAAAGATTGACATTTACTAGTCGCAAAATCTCCTCCGAAGGAGTGCCCACTAGAAGACTGTTTTGTGACTGTCCCGCACAGTTCACAAGAATATTGATTTTTTTGTACTCTGGATACTGTTTCTTGACTATATGTTCCACCCTCGAAATATCTCCCAAGTCGCATGCAATGTAGTCATGGCCAGCTCCTTCAAGAGCATATTTGCGATTCAAAACACTGGCCTGCTCCTCCAGAACACTTTGAGTGCGTGAAAGAAGTGTCACTCTGCAGCCATGACCCGCCAGCTTGCCTGCAATCGCCGACCCCACTCCTCGAGATCCGCCGGTGACAAGAGCATGCTGACCTGTCAATCTTCGGCCCGCACCATTTTTCGCATTATTGAGTCCAGAGTATATCTTACTCATCTTATAGAATATTTTGGCCTCCTTCTACTACACTAGGTCCCATTATACTGCGATAAACTCCATCGAATCTTAATCTATCTATAAAGCGTGTTGAACTTGAAAGAGTAACGCACATTGAAGAGTGCGTTTGTGATTTATGTCATCACTGAGGTAATCAGAAGACATGTATTCTCTAATGTCACATCCTGAGGAACGTAGTTGAAGAGACGAGCATTAAACCCTTGGGCCACCATCGCCAGTCTCCTGCTCTCATCTAGTACACGTCGAGCTTTCAAACCAATCGCCGAACGTTGTTTAAAAGTCATCTGCGTAAAATGGTCTTTCCCGTCATCTTCAGTGAGACCAGGAGAGATGCCGCTGGTGGCCCAGCAAACCATCTTTGCTAAGTATTTGAAGTTTCGTTCGTTGACTCCAAAAACACCACCGAGAAACTCCCTAGATTCTTGGAGTAGCCAGTGATATTGACAAGCATGTCTACAGCACATGGCGACCAGAAACCCCTTAAATTGATGGCCGGAACTATTATCTTTGACTGCATTACTGAGACATCGCAAGGTCAAATCTGCGGCCGACCCACACAGATGCTTTGAAATGCCAACAAAGGGAACGCCGCGCTCTGTAAACTGGTTCAAAGCCTCGGCGAGACGAAGGTCTTTTATATCGACTTTCAAGCGGCGGATCGTATCATCCGTTTTTTTCCCTGTGATTTCTAGGCAATCCTCAATCATCTTGCTATCGAACTTCAGTCGTGGTGATTGTCGATCGATCAGCAAAAATCTCGGACAGACTCCAGTGTTTTTGCTTGCCTCAGTTAACAGGGCTCTGTTGAGATAGCGCGAGAACTCGGCACGTCCGCAACCAAACTCAACATACAAATTGTCAGCCGAAAACAAATCGTGGTGTTCTAATTGTCCTATAAGTGATGACTGCTGCTCGATATGCTTCTTGTTTGACACCTCTTTGAATCGTTCTTCCAAACCATTAGTGTATTTGAATTGAATCAGCTCCATTTCCTCGTCCCTGAAGTATGTATTGTATTTTTCATCAATACTGTTAACGAAGTCCAAAAACTCGTCATAATCTATAACCTCTGATTCAGACAGTGGCATCTCGTTGGGCTCATCCTTCACATTGTAGTCAATATCTAGCCAGGTATTCTCCTCAACATCTCTCCTCAGCGACTCCTGTTTCTTGAAAACGTTGCAATGTAAAGTATGTTTTGCCAGCTTATTGGACCACACGGTATGTGAGGGGTCTACCGTGCACGGAACTCTAGTGATCGTCTTCCCATTCTTCAATGTCTTCGACAGTACCTGATCTTGCTCTGTTTGTTCTGAATTGAGATGTTGATAGCAGAATTTCATGTGAGCCCTCACCTGGATGGGACATCTTCTGGCCTTGCTTTTGATAAAAAACTGGCATCTGGGTATGTTGGGGTCTCTAGGGTTTTTCTTGCTTTTTGACATTGTCTGGTCCAAACTAACGGGGATCTAACGTTCCTGTGGCTTTATAGTTACCATCGATATGAACTTTCAGTTTCGTTCACAATTTATCGATGATTATGAAGAGAAAACACTGTATAGAGTACGATAACTGGAAAGAATATGAAAGCTTTAAAGATTTTTGTCGGGCTGTGTTGTGAATCGAGATCTGACCCCACCATCGGACGAACATTGGACCTTTAGTAAGCATTGAAAATGGAATAAGGTGCCATACCGGGGAAAGAGGCGGAGGCCGAGTGAGATTGAGTTTCGAATTGACAAGGAGCATGAAAATCGAGTATGGGCTCTGCAAGTTGAGAAAGAGAGCGTCTGGGTGAAAATTCGACTTCTCTAGCAAGCAGGATTATATCTACACTAAGCTGTTTATTACAACGGTTGAGTAGAGTGCTGAAGGACGTTTCGTAAATATAAATAGTTCGCAAAAAATGGCACAGGATACACAAGCATGAAACATAGCAATCGTATGTACACTTTAATATATAGGTAGCGAGTCTGAGTAAATTCACCTAAAGAAAACATGAGTTCGGAGAGTGAATTGGTTATTGCTCTCTCGCTTTTCTAAATTCTTTCACGATAGCAAACAAGAAGTACCAGTGCTGAAAGTAAATGCCGCTGCTATGTGAAGACCTCATTATTTCTTGTCAATGCTCTCCTCCAATGATCTAACGTGGCTCTCCAGTTTTCTGATTGACTTCTGCAGAAGCAAAACATCAGATACAACTGCGTTAGACGAGCTCTTGTACTCGTCCATCAGGTAGTAGTATGCTCCAAACCCAGTTATCGAGGCGCCAGCGAAAAAGCCAAGTAAAACACCTCTAAATGAGCTCCGCTTACTCACAGTCACCGGGGAAGAGTCTGTGGTTTGCCATCTTCTGCCTACAAGCTTAGGAGTCTGTCTCAATGCACCAAACATATTCAATCTGTCTTGCTTTTATGAGCTTGATTGCTTCTATGTTGTCTCGTAGTTCCGCTGTTCACCGATCACTTTGTTTGCGCTTTTTCGCAGTAACCCACTTTATTTTCTGCAAGATTAAATCCTGTTCGTAGCTCGCTGTCTGTTGTATTTACCGACACTTCCGCTCTTGTTGTTTCCTAACCACTTTCTTTGCTTCGTGTGCTTCAATTGTGAGCTCTCTTTTGGCCGCTTCTACAAAAAACCCCGCTACAATTGGTCGAACCGTCCCGTCGCGACTATAGCATATCGACGCGTCGAACCATATCCGGGTAATTCTACACTCTTCACCCTCATCAGTACCAAGCAAGACAGTTGATACTACTATTATAACTAAACGACCTCAAGACATTAAAGTACACAAGTTACGCAGAATCTAGAAGGGGGTCATCATACTCTAACCAAAGAGATCAAAACCCATGTCGTCGTCAGACTCTTCCTCATCATCTTCGGCAGCAGCAGTTGTGGCTTCCTCGGCAGCTGGAGCAGAAGAAGCAGCTGGAGTAGCAGCAGCGTAAGCCTCTGGATTGGCGATTCTGTCCTTAATAGCCTCAGAACCTTCAAAGGTGTAGTCAGTGGCAATGGAAAGAGCCAAGATGTTCTTGTAGTTGTTGATGATGTTGTGGGCAACAGCAGGAACAGTTGGGTAACCAGCAGCAAGAGAAATCTGGGCAATGGTGGAGACAGCCGAAACAAAGTGGGCAACAAGCTCTTCGTCGGTGATGTCCAAAACAGAAGGTGGGAAGATCTGGCCGTCGTCGTACACCTGGACGATGGTTAGACCGTAGGTGAAAGGAGAAATGTTCAACATGTTCAACAAGGTGGCCTCAGATTGACCAACCTTCTGGTCCTTCTCCAAGATCTTCACATCAGAAGTAATTTCAATGGTACCTCTTTGAATCTTGGTTGGGACACCCAAGGCCTGGAAGAAAGAGGTCTTACCTGGCTCCATACCAGTGTTACCTGCAGGAACATACACGTCACCTGGAGCAATGGCACCTGGTCTAGCTGGAGCAGCAACCTTGTTTTCCAAGATCACATTTCTGATCTTGTTGAGGTCAGAGTTGGTGAAGACAAAACCAACATTACCCCTGACAAATGGCATCAACTTCTCATAGTCTGGGTTCTCAAGGATGAAACCTCTCAAGGCTCTTCTGACCATGGTGTTCTTACCCATAAGAACAACGGCATCCTCTCTGAGAGTCTTTCTGACCTCATGCATCTGCTGAGAAGAAACATTGTCTACTCCAACAATGAAGACAGACTTGTACTCTTCCAAGAGTTGCTTCAATTTCGAGAAATACTCGGCCTTTTTATCCTTAGTAGCTCCCATTTCGTATAATTTCTTACGATAGGCTGTTTAAAGCTTGCTTCGGTGCCCTTTCCAACTCTTCAAAGTTGTCATCACCACTGAAACTCATCCTGATATCTTTTTTATTGCCGGTGTACAATGATGGAAAACGAAAAATTTTTGGATCTTTTTTAGGGTTTTAAGCCCTAAGTGATATCACGTGATGATACTCCTCACACCTCTACGACATCGTCTCTGTCATGGGATTGCTATTTTGAGGATACCTCACAAAGTTCGTTAACGCTGACTGCAAGAAGAACCTAAACTGGGAGAAATCAAAGTACATATGAATGCTGCTCATACGCTGACAGCTTTTTCTTTGCTCTGATATGTCATATTGTGCTAACCCTCCCCACTGCTACTCTCCATGGAACCACCCACTTCAGATAGCAGTTTTGCCTCAGCGCAACTAGGCCCACCGCTAGCGGAATCTCGTATATTTGAATCGGTATTTTCTTCCACCAGAGTGATACAAGAAGGTGTTTTGAGTTGTTTAGAAGACAGTTGTGAACCAGCTCTGGCGCTAAAAAGACTTCGTTCCCATTTGACTCGATGCGAGCAAGACCTGTGTGCTCTGCGACTGTCCTTTGAATGCTTTCCCGAAATTCTTGATAAGCTGGTGATACCTGCACTCATTAGCTCGGTGAATGATGCGGAACAGCGAGTGATTCATATCTCCTGTGAAATCATTTGCTGGTTTTACAACACCTCCTACCAGCATTCAGAAACACTCGACTGGATATTCAACCCTGAACTATCAGTCAGTCTTCTTGAGTCACTTTGGAATCGGATCATCTTTGTATGTGAGCCAGAGGAAAACTATATTCTGAATCTTTTAACTGACACAGCCGAAGTAATTATCTCCACTCTCCCACAAAACTCCTGTCAGTATGTTTATGAGTGGCTAACTAGTCGAGAACCAACTCATAATGCCGTTCCTGCATCTCAGAGTTTCTTCTTCAACATTCTGAAGTGTTTTATGTCCAAGCTAGCTCTAGATCAGCTTGAGTGGAACGAAAATAAGAGCAAAGTTGCTGATAGTTCTCTCAAGCAGAATCTTGACGGGCTGCTTCAGGTGTATGAACGCTGGAAGCCAGACAGCAGCACCTTCAAAGGAGAGCATTTGTTAGAAAAAGAGCTCAGCTTATGGAGAAGATCCATTGTAACTGGTCCGACCACAATTATTCAGGAGATGGTGGCGAAACCCGAAGTTTCCACCTCCTCTTGCTACAAATTCTATCTCGAAAGAGAGGAAACAAATCCGGACAAGCGCAGCCTGCATTGGTTGAAGATATTTGAACAATCAAAGCAGAAAGCGGACAGTTCTGCTGCTCAACTGCAACAACAACTCACTCCTGACGATATCCAACTTTGTTCTCCTCCTCTTGAAAGCCATACGTCAAAACTCCAAAAAAGCAAGATAAAAGCATTTTTTCAGATTTTCAGACTCTCTAGACAGAATAACCCCAGCAGCTCAGGCCAACTTTCATCTATTTCTGCTTTCAGGTACCAGTGGTTAGATTGGTTTTGGAGTTTCTGGTATCCTGTAGACGATTCGAACAGTCAGTTGGAGGAAGAGAGATTTCTGCATTTTAGGGTGCTACCTTAGTTTTCGTCTTTTAATTATATTACATAAATATAAATTTCACTTCAGTACTTGCGTCAGGTTTGACGCTCTAGTATGCCATCTATCAAATCTGACAAAAGCTCAACCCCCCATTCCACTCTGTGCCTTTGTCTTTTACCTTTCACAAGGTTACTGAGCTTGACGTTCTCCACGAGGAAATACTGGAGGCCCTTGAGCATCAGTTGTTGTTCATTGCACTTGCTCACTCTCTGAATCATCAAATCGTCGCTTAATTTGATGTCTTTGGAAGAACTCGAGTCTTTTACAGATCTCTCTGAAGACTTTCCTACCGTATCGATGAAAGTGATAAGCATTATTTCCAGGAATAGTTTGCTATTGGACGATGCAGTCAAAAAATTGACAGGACGAACTATGTTCAACGGGAGTGAACCCTCTCCAATCAAAAATCCAAATAACCTGCCCAAGTTCAACAACGCCTTGAGCCTGGACTCAGTGTTTTCATCAACTGCAAGAAATTGACCCGAGTCTTCGTCTCCTTCCAATTCTTTCAATAAGTCCCAAAAATTGAACTGAAAACTTTTCCTGCTGGAGTGATCTTCACAAATCTTTCGACTCAAATGTCCATAATATGGATTATATACAGTCTCAACAGCCGCACAATGCATTATAACTCTTGATATCTCCCTTTTCTGAGACCTCTTCATTCCAAGCTTTTCAAGCTTTGAAAAAGAGTCCATATAATCGGTAGCAGACATTATTGCAATAAAGATAGCCCTTCTAACGTCTGTGTTCATTCTTTGTTGCCGAGAAAGTTCGAGCCAATCCAACTCGGCAATACCATCTGTATCATCTTTCGCTATTTTGACATTGTTGGCTAAAATTTGACTGGTTTCATCATCTTTCCCCTTCCAAGCGGATCCTACAAGCCACCATTTGCCTTTTGTTTCTATGTTATCAATATCGTCTAGAGTCACTTTGATCGCTTCAGAATTTCTGGGACTGATTCTGCTGAGTTGCTTCTTCGCTCTGGTTAGAAGTTGCGCCATATTTTCACTTGCTGCGTTCTTTAGTTTGTTGTTCTTCAAATTAGTTATAGTTTCGACCAAAAAGCGAAATCGGGTCGTTCTCTTCTCTCCGTCCTGGTCTCCTACTGCTATCGAACTTTTCAACTGTGAAATAATTTCTTTCAAAGCTGTGGGATCATCACTTCTCATTTTTGATCCACAAACTCTAAGCAACTTCAACAACAAATCGGTCTTCAACTCAGAAGGTCCCACAACCAATCTTTGGGATATTATTCCATATATAAGCGACGAGCTGAAGAGATTTAGATTGTAACAGAACCCTATCCAGGCAATCAAATTGATGGGCTCTTTACCAGAAACACTGGGCTCGTTTCTTAAATAATAATTCAACTTTTCCACTAGCTTTTGTATGCAAAAAGCGCCAAATTCCACTCCTTGTAGCCTATAAATTGCTACCACAACAGTTGAATAAAGAATCAAAAAGCTGTCTAATAAAGGAGTAGGGATCAATATAGACTGACCGATGACTTGAACAACCGCCTCATTAACCAGTTGCCTTGGATTATCATTGTATAACTGATTCACTTCGTTGACAATAGTGGTCAGATTGGGCTCCGATAGTCTGTTCAAAGGACCTTTTATGGACTTTGTTAGTCTCAGAATATCTTTACTTTCTTCTGAGCCTTCTAATTCCGTTCGACGACGTAGAGCAGGAGGAATATATTTAGAACCAGCACCACTATTTGTCGTCGTGGACACAGGCGCCACATATGGATTCTCCTTTGCAGTATGGGAGTTCGAGTCTGACTCTAAATCCGAGTCCGAGTCACTTGATGACGTTTCCAGCTCGTCCATCTCTCGCAAGAGTTTCTGGTCATCTTCATCAAATTCATCACTGATATCTGAATTATCTGACTTCTCACTTTCAGAACTGTCCAACAAATCATCATTTAGCCCCAGGTCATCAAGCAATCCTCCGACAAAATCATCCTCGCCTTCTTTCTGTAGGGACTTGGTCTTCTTGATACCTAGTTTTTTAGCATAATAGTCTAATTCTTCATCGTCCTTTGTTAACTGCTCCCGATTACGGTCTGACATTTTATGTGAATAGGTTTCAGAAGTTGCAGATTTCAACGGGGACTCTTTCTCAGTCATATCTATTGAATCCAAATCACTTTCGGAGTCCAAAGTCTCATCAGCTGCTTCACCGTCACTGAAGCCGGTAAAATCGCTTAGATCGCTAACTTCGTCTTCGGATAGATTCTCAAACGTCACAATTTTCAGCTCCTTTCCCGATTCAGCTCTACGCCCTTTAATTTTCATTAGCTTTTCAATTACTGACTTTTGATCCTCATCCAGCTTGGTATTATTGTCCAAGTTGGTATCCTCATCGCTTGAACTGTCGTCACGACTGCCGATCTCATCACTATTGCGATCACCCTCCTTTGGCACGGCAGGATTCTTTCTATCACCTTGTTTCGAGGTTTTGGCAACCATAAGTTGCGCCATCACGGATTGCTGTTCATCGTCGAGTTCTTCAAGCTCAGACTCCTCTGAAGAAGACAGATTTTTCATCTTGTTCTGTTGGACATTTTTCTGACCCTCATTGCCAGTTTTCAGTGTTGGTTGTTGCTGTTTTGGACCCAGCCGACGTTTTTTCTTCTGTTCTCGTTCCAGTTTTCGTTTCTCTTTCCTACTTTCATGTCGCCTTTTAGGTCTTTTAAATCTTTCATCCTTACTATAGTCGCCTCGCTCCTGAATCTCATTCAGCAGACCTCCCGGTATATTTACCCCATGTCTATTTCTGTGTAGCATTATCAAGACAACAGGTGAACGAAAGCTTTTGAATTTCCAGTTTCAAGAGCATTCTCAGCGTTGTATCGCCTCTTGAATCATAGACCAACAGCCTTTAAAGCTCTTTTATCAAGAGAATACTGAAAATTTGCAGTGTCACATTTGTGGCTATGATGGCGCAGCTGTGTGGCTGAAACATCAACCTCGTTTTGCCTATTATAATTTGATTTGAAGAAACATGATGGTTGACGTTAGGAGTCGAAATGTTCACGGGCTATAGGTGAAAACTATTGAATGCTAACAGTAGTTTACCCGGATAGTCACATTATTTGAGAGACCAGAAGTAGCATGCTAAAAAAGATAGACCCAAAATTGATAACAGATGCTGTTTTCTTTCTTGGAGCGTCTTTATCGATCTTTTACTTGCTTTCTCATGCTTTGAGTGAAGAGGGACCGACCAGAAACTCAAAAGAATCGAAAAGAAAAGCGAAACTCTCTCTTGAGAAACTTCAGAAGGCAAACCCAGGGCTGAATCTGGATCTGAACGAGTACGAGAAGGTGGTCATAAACTCTGTGATCCCTCCAGATGAAATAGGAGTGTCGTTTGAAGACATTGGAGGGCTTGATAATATCATAAACGACCTCCAAGAGAGTGTGATTTTACCTTTAACATGTCCTGAGCTGTTCAACCAGTACTCGTCTTTGTTGCAGGCACCCAAGGGTGTTTTGCTGTACGGCCCCCCTGGATGCGGCAAAACTATGCTGGCAAAAGCGCTGGCTTCGAAATCAAGAGCAAACTTCATTTCAATCAGGATGTCCACGATAATGGACAAATGGTACGGCGAGTCCAACAAACTGGTAGATGCTGTTTTCTCTCTTGCCACCAAGCTACAACCCTGTATAATATTTATCGACGAGATAGACTCCTTTTTGAGAGAGCGTAGCTCGATGGATCATGAGATTACTGCTACGTTGAAGGCGGAGTTCATGACATTGTGGGATGGCTTGACATCTACGGGAAGAATAGTGATACTGGGAGCGACCAATAGACCGGATGACATTGATTCAGCATTCATGAGAAGAATGCCAAAAAGATTCTCAATAAGTATGCCTGGCCGCGATCAGAGGATGAAGATCCTCGAGAAACTGCTGCACAACGTCAAGTATGACTTTGATTTGGAGGACCTCGTGGAAATTACAGAAGGCATGAGTGGGTCGGATCTCAAAGAACTGTGTAGGAACGCAGCTATCAACTCAACGCGAGAGTTCATTCGAAAAAACATCAAGGATGGCAAGCCTTTAAACCCGGACGATAGAATAACGATGAGACCGCTTGTTCTGAAAGACTTCATTGAAAATGTATCGCCCAGCGACTCGCTGTTGAAAAAGCTCCAGAGGCTAAAGGTTGACCCTGTTGACTAGCAATGTTCATAGTGCGCTCGACGATTCTCTCAACTCGTGTCTTTTTGGTTTTTTGTCTTTGAACGGTTAGAGTTTACATATATAGTAAAACGGGCAAATGTGCCAATGCTAATCTCAACACATCACAATAATCAGTGTCTGTCCTGCCTAAGCAGGCATGAATTGAAGCTTATGATCTAGGCATCCTTTTGAATCGATATACCACGGGAATAAACGGTATATAGATCTTCGAAGATGTCAACTACTGCACAAGAAAGCATCGTATCTCTTACAATACTGCTGTATATGTCAGAAATACTCAACTTTGAGCGCATTAACCGCTACCTTATTTTGATAACGAAGTTACATCCATGTGTCTTTCTACACACAGAAATGGCGACCATTTATCACTGAAAATTTTTTTTACTTTCCCCCCTTCAAGATGGAGTCTCAAAACAAGATTAAAATTTAGACAGAAAGAATAAAAAGAATAAAACACAGGTTGATTAGCGACAGAAACCAAAGCAGGACTTAATAGAGCCTGTCGGGACTCTTCTTGAGGTATATGTCTTTGTAGCTAAAAACGAGCTTCTGGCTGTATATTTGAAAGTCCTTCTTTCAAGTTTGCTGTAGCGGAAAGGGTCTATGGTGTGGATTCAGTTACCTGCGAGACCAGCATTCTTGCTCTTGTTGTAGGCCTTGCTGCTGATAGCCACATATATGACAGTAGCACCACCAATGATAAGAGTGACAGCCATTAGTAACATGTTCAATGGAATAGGATTCATGTTGAACGTAGTATGGGTCATCTTGTCAAGATAACTTTGGAAGAAGTTGACTACACCAGAAATCGTCATAATGGAGCCATAAACAGTGCCAAACGTCTCAAAGCCAAACACCTTTGCGCAGTAGTCGGAGACAGAGGTGTAGAAGAAAGGTCTGTAGCACACAAACATCAACACGTTGAGGACACCTGAAAAGAAGGAATTTTTGATGACGCCTAGAATTCCAATAACAATGGAGACAGCGAAGAGGGCACCCAATACCACAGTGGTAGAGAAAGAATCGAGGAATATGCCGACGAAAGGAATGGACAGCACGCCTCCCAATGGCAGGGCAATATCGAAGATCTTGTTAAGTCTTTCTGAAGCAGCGTAAGAACCAAGCAAAAACGTGTATTGGGAGTTGATTGTTGCCACAAAGTAGTTAAGTCTCAACATCTGGATGGTGGCAAAAAGAGCCATCAAAACAAACCAGTAGGTTCTGAACTGATAGGAGGCAGGTAAACCGTGAAGAATACCGAAAATGGAGTTTGATGGTGCCGTCTTGGATACTTCTTGAACCTCATCGTCCACGTAGGCAGACTTGTAGGCATCACCAAGAGAGGATCTTCTCTTTGCAGCCGGAGGCACGAGAAGGGCAGAAGTTTCGGTGGATTCGTGGAGGCGCTCTTCCTGAGAAACGGCGCTGGCAACATAGCTCTGTTCATCTGTTGGGTTAGGGATGAGGTCAACAGGAGGAGTGAGATAGGACTCTACTGGCATGATTGTGAGCTGAACAGCGGCTATGAAGACGGGAATGATAAGGTAAAACTTGTAGAAGTTTTGAAGGGTAAAGAAAGAAGGGTTTGCAAGATATAGGGTTTTGTAACCAAGGAAAACAGCCGAGGATGTGTCAAAAGCGCCAGTGAGCAGCGCAAGAATAAGGCCTGATTTCTCGGGGAACGAATTGGAGAGCTGGAAGGAGGAGATGTAGGAGAATGGGCCTCCGAGAGCCATGGCAGAGTAGCCAACGAGGTAGGGGTCAAAGAGGGTGATGTGAGGGGCATTGATGAAAATGAGGGAGGCGAGGAGAAGAAGGGATGCGCCAATGAGGCCACAGACACGAGGACCGTAAGTATCAAGGGTTCTACCGATGATGAGGGCAGAGACGTTGGTGAGAACGGCGCCGGCGGTGAACATCATGTTGAGCTTGAGATCTTGGTCGGTGCACTTGGCGACAAAGCCTTCGGTGTGGAAGTTATCAGGAGGGGCAAGCAGGTTTGCAAAGAGGTGGTGGGTGGAGGAGAGGGTAGTGTTGAAGGAGCAGACTTCCTCGTAGACACCTTGGTCGACAAGGGTTGGCTTGAGGGCTGCGAAGCCGAAGATGGGGCCTGCACCGAACAGGCACCAGACGACGGCGCAGGCGACCTGGAGGATTCTTTTTCTGCGGGAGGCCTCGAAGAAGTACATAATT